>OY735200.1:8636637-8686637 GCA_963457665.1 Thysanoteuthis rhombus
CGTGACACACGACAAAAGGGTGAGAGTTAGCTGGTATGTATTATTCATCTCCTCATAACAACTTTGGATAAGTGCATCAGAGATCATGTGTAGTGAAACGACCATTATCAATAAAAATCGATAGGACTTCAGTCAAACAAAACTGTATACACTTTTTGGAGAGAAATTTAACGTCAAGATTAAGTCCTTGCTTCAAGAATGGGCTTACGATATCTCCACACACTGTTATCTTAATGTACATATAGGCGAACACAGGCCCGTGGAACGTTTTTTGTGACCTGCTTCAAACTGTTTGTTGTCTGCTGTCAATATAAGTATTTATCTAAAGTCATGTATAACTTCTCACAGAAAGTCAATTTTATAATTTATATTGTAAAATAATAATTGTTTTGGCTTAGCTAATCAATAATAAGATAATCGTAATCCATATGTTAGTCCAAAATATAAATCAAGTACGCTTTCTGTAATACGATTGACATTTTTGTGGTGAATGTTTGACAGATTTTCTTCGTACTTTTTTTCTTTCAGTTTGTCTGATTCTCAAGATTTCACTTCCAATTCAGTTGAAACTATCTTTGAAAATAAAGGGAAAGACCATTTGGTCTCATGGTGTTGGTAAGTATCAATCTTAATGAAGATTAATAATTAGTAAAGTTAATAAAAGTACATCTTGAGGCTAGATGATATTAAAAAAATGTTATGAGTGTGTCTAAAGAGAAAAATGGACGTCTTCAAAAGCAAATTTATTGCTTTAGCAACAAGCTTATGTCTCCATCAGAATAATTACCTCCGCTGCAAAGTGATTTTTTTCTTAGTTATTTCATTCGTTCTTGAGGTCGTTTTAAGGGCTAATGTGATGGCCTTGAACTGCATTTATTTTTATCATTTCTATTGTCTGAGATCGACGACTTGGATTTCAGATTTGGACATTTTGGTGGCTTGGGGACATGCCTGGTATTTTTGTCTTAAGTTGCAAATATTGTTTTTTTTTTCTCAGGAGTTCGTGACAGGGAGTTTAATGTATGCATTAGGAAATTTGGTGTTAAGCTCTGCATAAATCTGTACGACTTGCATTTTTCCAGACACTATGTCAAAGCTTGTCTCCGTGTCAATGCACATGTATGGTGGAACGACATTGACATAAAATTTGGATGTGTTTCTAAGAGATTTGCATTGGATGAAATCCCAACAACCATGGATAAACTGGATTCATTTAATGTTCGTAATTGACATAACGATGCCTTGCCTCCAACTGGATACATACACAACAATGATGTCGTCATCTTCAAACAATGAATATTTGGCTTATAATATGAAACAATAAATCATCGCTTATTAGGTTGATTTTGCCATTTGAAATATCTTTGTAAGGGTTTTACAAATAAAATCAAGTGAAAATCGTATTTTGATGTTATTGTTCCTATAATCATGTTCAACTTAGAAGCCACCAATATACGTTTCTGGTATATCATATCTACATGTTAATTTTAGACAGTATAATTATGCATACATCTTTTTTTTAAATATCCTATCACTTTTTAACGTCCTTTCTTCATCTTTGTCTCTCTTTTTTTCTGTCTGTATTGCTATCTTTCTTTTTCTTCTATCAATCAGCGAAAGTACCCGTTTACTCCATATTGAATATTCATAGAGTAAATATATATAAATATATATAATGTGTACTTTAGAGAGTGAGACAGACTCGGGAGTGAAGTGAATACAATTAATATCAAGACTGGTGGTGAGAAAATATGCAATGATTATAGTCCAAAACAAACGAATAAATCAGAATCAGCAAATTCATTTATCTAGAAGTGAAATGATTCCGTGAGCTTTTTATAGATGCTAGTTGTCTTGACAAAGGCCTGGTCACTGTTATGCTGTGGTGACTGACGGAGACGATTTCAGTCAGGGTAAGGATTCTTAAATGCTAGTGATACCATTTGATTCTGTGCAACTTATCCTTGGTAATTGGGGGGGAAAGATGTGAACTGATGAGTAACATTTAAAATTAAGTCAACTTGTGACACTTAGCAGCACATTTAAATCCATTTTTTGGGGGCACCGATATCACTTTCATTGATGTGTGACCCGATTAATGCACATTTATACATACACACATACATACATTATTACACATATATATATATATATGTATTTATACGTGTGTTTGTTTGTGTGTTTGTGTGTGTGTGTGTGTGTGTAAGTATATATATGTACATATAATATATATAATGCCTATATTTATGCATATATTTTTCAGCCTGAGAGTTTGTTCGCACACATATGTGTTAGTAATGGTTAAAACTATTAAAACATAGGAAACCTTCAAGCCTGGTTGACTGTAGTATATACCATTGAAAAATTAATGGATACGTTATTTCCTTGTATATATATATATATATATATATATATATATATATATATATATATATATATATATATATATATATACTGAACTAAGTCCCACACATCAGGATGACCCTAAAAGATTGGATTCCAATTTTTGCTCCCAAAGCAAAGCATCCGATGAAAAATTTATTTTCCGCAAAAAACTTTTAACCACTGATAGGTACACACACACATGCACACATGCACACACAACTTATTGAAAAGCGCAGAAACCTCAAACCACCAACAACCACGACGGAAAAATAGAAGAAACCTTACTATACAAAATATTGAAAGAGAAACTAAGAGAAAACAAAAGAAGGTAACAGCAGCCATCATCATAACCATTCTCAAAAAGACGTCGGGCCCTCGAAACACTAAACAGACCTTTCAGTACAGTAAAGAAACAAATAACTAACATACTCAAAGCAAATGGACACATAACAACAGACAGAGACAGAATTGTCGAACGTGCCCAAGAATTTCATCAGGAACTCTACTCTTCGAAACACAGACAGCAAGATAACGATGAGAATACACAAGACGCTGACAATCAGTTTGAGGACTTCCCACAAGTTACACCACAGAAGGTGAAGCAAGCCATCAAACAAACAAAAAAATAAGAAGTTGTTGGACTAGATGATATCACCATCGATCTACTCAAAGAAGCTGGTAAGAGTGTCAACACAAATCTGTCTAAAACAGAGTAAAGTCCCAGAAGACTGGAACACTGCAATCATAATGCTTCTACAGGAGAAAAAGGAAACCCCAAAGATCCCGATAACTACAGACGTAAAAGCCCACTCAACTGCATATTTTAACTTTACATAAAAATCATCATCAACTGGCTCACTTAAACACTAGATGAAAACCAACCACGGTAACAGGTTGGATTAAGAAGAGCTTACTCGACCATGGACCATCTCCATACAATAAATCAGCTGAAAGAAAAAAGCCAAATACAGAGTGCCATGCGCTGTAGCATTTATCGACTTCAAAAAGGCATTAAACTCTGTAGAAATTTCCATGCTCATTGAGGCCATCATCCAATCCGCTGAAAACCCTTTATACGTCAAAGTACTGCAACATATATACAATCACAGCAATTCCTTTATCAGGATACTAAGGACTCTGAACCGCTCCAGCTCCAGAAAGGAATGAGGCAAGGTTATACCAGCTCACTCAAACTCTTCACAGCCTGCCTCGAGATGATCTTCTGAGACCTAGACTGGGAGAATAGAGGAATCCAAATAAACGGCGAATATCTGAGCAATCTCAGATTTGCTGCCGACATTGTCCTTTTTGCAGATAACCTACACGACCTCCAACTAATGCTAGATGAACTAAACGAAGAAAACAAAAAAGTCGGCCTACACATGAACTTCAGTAAAACGAAATGTGCAACAATCACATTGAGAATAAGAACATGACTGTCAAAATTGAAGATGCAAAACTCGGCATGGTAGACCACTACATCTACGTAGGACAAATAATCTCCATGATATCCTCGAAAGAAGAGGAAATCCAGTGGAGAATCACTCTAGGATGGCAAGCCTTCGGCAGAGCAAGCTCAACCTTAAAAAATCAGTCGATCCCAACAATCTTGAAAAGAAGAGTGTACAACCAATATATTCTCCCATTGGTCACTTATGGAGCTGAAACATGGAATCTAGCAAGGAAACAGACCGGCTAACTGAGAAGGGTGCAATGCATGCGTGAGAAAATCAGTCTCAACGGGGACATGGAGAGGTATAAAGACAGCACAGTACATCAGGAAGAAAACAGAAGTCAGAGACAACGAAGAATCTATTAGAAAACTGAAATGGCAATGGGCCAGTCATGTTGCAAGAATGGCAAACAACCAATGGACATCACAACTCACAACATGGATACCCAGAGATAACATGCAAAACTGAGGCCGAGAGAATACAAGATGGAGACATGAACTAGACAAATTCAGAAAATACTGGCTCAGCGACGCACATTATAGAGAAATGTGGCGAATCCTAGGGAAGGTCAATATCCATTGATGGATGCTAAAAGACTGATGATGATGATGAAATAGAATAAACTATTAGAGAAAATGCTGCTGCCCCATTTTCTCTATTTCTCTAATTCTATTTATGTTGTCCAAATTGAGTTATATATCAACCGTGTAATGACGGAAGATCATTTCAAAAAAGTTTCTATATAATATAATGCAATTTATAATTCAATCTGTCGGACCAAATATGTCTATTTTTTAGACGCATGACTGTTTTGTTGAAAGAGACGAACAGACCGAGATTAAGCAAGATGAGAATTTGGATTGAAAGTTATTCAGCTTTTGCCTTGCCGGTTGCTGTTTAACTCAATGGTAAGGGCATCGTTACATTGAAGCTGCTATCCTATCGGTGGAAGGTTCGATTCCCGGACCAACGCCATGTTTTTTGTTTGTTCAATCTATATAATATAACACAATTTATAATTCATACATATATATATATATATATATATATATATATATATATATATATATATATATATATAAAAAGAGAGAAACAGACAGAGGGGGGAAGAGTGAGAGAGAGAGAGAGAGAGTAATATATTAGTAGTTACCTTCCATTGAGTGTGGCATTTTATCGTTACCCCAATCTACTGCAGCTGCCGATGTGGAGCTAAACCCAATCAGGGCTAACGTCACGAAAACAATTAGAAATTTCATCGTGATGACTTGGGTGATTTTGATCAAAGAAATTTACTCCACTCAAATGCTGTCCCGAATGTCTCAGTGGTTGCAACACTGACTGCTTTCTGATATCTAGGCCAAGTGATCCACTAAATTTATAGTGTTAGATAGACAATGAAAGATCACTTATCCCATCCTAGGCTCCAATAATTGGCTAACAATCTATTCTCTTGAAATTATAACAATATTCCTTTGAATCCTCAGAAACCTATCAACTGATTCCGGGTTGGAATGAATGTTTTCTATATTCTTTTGAATTGGTCGGAACTGATCAGTAATTATCTATTTCCTTTTGAATAAGAGACATGAAGTAGGAATTAGACTTTACTTATGACAATTACAATGCATAGAATGGACTATTGTGGCTTTGATTTTTTTTTAAGGGAAAAGTCAACACTCCCTTCACGGCTGATCACCACAGGAACTATCGCATCTGCCCTGCCTCAAAAATGCAACAGGATTCTTACTCCAATATCGATTACCAGTTATATTATTCGCCTCATTAAGCAATTGGTCGTAAAATATAAATATTATGAACTAAAGCAAAGAATCAATTTTATATTATCTATTTAACATCATAGGTGTAAATAGAACTATCGTCATCATAGATGATAAAATGATATTTATTACTTAATATAAAAAATTGATGTATCTTGATAGCTTGGTGTATCAGTATTTTTTCTTGCATAAATGACAAAACATTACATGACAATATGGATTCCATAGTGAAGCTTCCTGATCCAGACATCATTCTATGGCTCCATATCCTTTTTGATCATTTTACCTTTGTAGATACAAGTGACAAATGAAAAAAGCTAAATATTTTCTAGAAAAGCAAAAGCAGAGACCATCGATCAGAGGGGCTAATTCCAGTGTTGAAGTGATCCTAAAAGCTAATCTAAAATGTCGAAGCAAGGAGCTCTTTGACAATTTCCCTCAGGAGGGAAGCCCAATGTCTCGTTAAAATTCGCTGTGGCTGTTGGCATTGGTAAATATGTCAGGGTCCAGACCACTGGCCAACTGCAAGCACGTCATTTGAAATCTACAACCCCACCTTATCAGAGAGGAATTACACTATTCTTTTAATATTTATTTGAGAAGTGCACTTCAACCACTTTCTGAATGCATACACGAATAACGTAAGGGAAGGTTTAAAATTGAAAAATTTTCTTTGAGTGAAGCCTTCTCGTCAACAGATTTACAAGGGGTTTCTATTTACAATGTAAATAGAATGACCAAGTGGAATTCATTTTCTGACCATATACATATATTATCATTTCATATGTTTACCTATGATTCTTCAACGGGTCTGGAGTGATGGCAAATTCCCCCTGCCCTGTGGAAAGGGTAAAAAACGAGTTGTCAGTCTTTCAAGTTTTCAATAATGAAATTTGAGGTGTCGAAAGTTAAGGGAAGCTTACCCCCTTTTTTTTCTCATCATCTAAGTGGTCAAAGTGAAAGGAGATTTTCTCAGCCCTACAGGGGCCAAGAGTAAAAACAGATTTTTTCCTCCCTTAAAAGGATCAAAGTGAGGGGGAAACTTTTTACCCCTTTTAAGTATTCAACCAGTCGGGGACAATGCTAGTTCATGAATATTGAGACTTTGCCTTTATAAATATGTGAATTGATAACAAACTAAGCTTAACTCTCTCTCTCTTTCTCTCTCTCTCTCTCTCTCTCTGTCCATCTCTTTTGTCCTGTGTGATTCGATCTTTAAAAACATTGGCTTTTTTAATCAACATTAAACTGGTATAATTCGACATGGCTGATTGTTCTTTGCATCGGCTCATTCTACTATAAGTCTAATCAGTGGTTTGAAAACTTGGAAAACTCAAAAATGCCTTCTCCAAAGGAAATATTCGGGCAGACGTCGATTTTCAGCATTTACTTTTTAGACTAATTAATAAACTCTTATGAAAGATAATTTTAAGCTTCCTATTTATTCAAAACGGGTTGCACTTACTTGAATTCGAATATATTGTACAGGCCTGCTTACTGTATATCAGAGAGAAAACACAAGGCGGGAATACCTTAAAATCCATTAGATAATTCAAATGGTAATACTCATCTCATGGTTATGTTGCAAATCTCAAAAAGAAATCCTATTTCATTTAACTCACGAAGAGACTAAAAAGATCCCTTTCTTTCAAGGTGATCAAACCACTTTTAATAATCTAATAATAGTAATATAACCTGAATGATTCTGTCTTCTTTCTGATCATATCGTCGTTGTCTTTTTATTTTGTCAAAGTTGAGTGTTTCAAGAAAGCTTATAAAGAAAGTTCTTCCAATGCACTGGGAAATGAAAGTTCCTCGGTTCGTGTATGAAATAGAGGCAAATCAATAAGTAGAGGGAGTTGAGTGAAATTTCCTATTAAGATTATAGATACTCTACCAAAACGGAGATCAGCACATATGTACATGTATATGTAGATCCCTAGCATTGATTTCTCATCATCGAAATTTCACAATTTGTAAACATTCCGTTTACCTCTCTGAGTGCTTTGCCAATCAAGTCAGTTGATTCACAAAGGCTCTCATATTATCTTAACAAGGCATGAGGTAGGGTTTTTACTCCAAAAAGCGAAAAGTAGCGGTGACTGTTGAAGAAGCTAATTGCAAAAACGCTGAACTAGTTTTTTCTTTCAGATACAGATTGATACGATAGAGAAAGTAGTTTTTTCCCACAACCAGCTCTACCAGATATTTTCAAATTAATTGGAGCTGAATCATCTGAGTGAAATTTTTCTCATCTTGCCATGCAATTATAAAATCATATTCTTTTTTTTCTTTCTGATCCAAACAGACTGGATTAACTGAACTTCGACCATTGTTTGAGAAGGTTGATTTTTTTCTTTTTTTTTCTGTATCAACCTATCCTGCTGAATCTTTGATGCCTTTGGTCATAAAGTCCAATGCTCTAACATCTCAATGTCATGCTTAGTGACTGTGTCATCATAATCTGATCCTTCACATCATTTCTGGCATTTCTGATGTTGAAAGTCAAATTAGAATTCTCTGCAAAGTCTTTGGTTTCAGCTTCACGTGAATCGAAACCTTTGCCCTTAATTTCTAATGAGCAACAAAGTGTTTTTGTTTTTCCATCAACAGCAAGCTTTTGCAATACTGTCCGTGGTGTGGTTCCCCTTTATGAACTACACGACTCTAGACTGGTATGACATGAAGAAACACATCAGCAGTTCTGAAATATCATAACTCCGTAAAGTTCATCACAAACTCTCTTCAAGATATGTCCTTAGGATGCATATCATATCTAAACTATTCATGAAGATAGCCTACATGAAGATGAAGTTTTTTGTGTTCTGGGTAAAATTTCAGACGTGGGTTACGATATCAGGATGGTTGTTCCGAAGTGTCAGCATTCCATCATCATAATTTCTAGCATTAACATTTAAATTGCCATTTTTGTACAATAATAGATTAACATGTTCCAACTGACCATTTTCTTGAAGTTTATAATAGAAACCAAGTATGTCCATTGGAAGTTAAAAACTACAAGGGAGTACTCTCTCTTTCAGTTCTTTACCTAAATGAGGATATTACATGACCTTGAGGTGTGGATTATAGTCATTTTCACCTTGACTTCTCTGATATTTTGGTAATCACCCATTTTGCACTTGTGTCTCATCTTTTCCGTTAATTCTGTTGCTGTTTTAATCTCTTCCTGATTATTATAATCAGCAAAATTATGGAAAGCTTTTCTGGTAAGAAAGCAATCGTCAATAGACAGATCCCCTATTCTGAAACTCACACCTTTGAGTAGAATGTATAATTACAACCATCAAAACATAAGTGGCGTGTAGTGCTGTGTATATAGGGTGTGCTTTGGGTTATGGACACACAAAAAATAGTCGATGTTGCATTGTAAAAGATAAAAGAGGAGGAGAAAGCAATTTTAAATTTGATTTTTTAAAAGTAAATCCTGAAAAGGTCATTTCGACTAATGCTCTCTTCAGGGGATGAGCCGTTCGTTTCATGGAATGAAAAAGTGTGTGAACGTTCACAATTTAAGATCAGACTAACCTTCCCTACGTTGTACCAAAATGGTATTTACTCTCCATCACTTTTTCTGGAAACTAAAATATTAGAACTCAAACTATCATATATATATATATATATATATATATATATATATATATATATATATATACATATATATATATATATTACTGAATTTCAATGATGGTTGATCATCTGAGTATCTTTGTTCATTATCCCTAAGTGTGTATGAAGATTGACACGTTTGGAAATGTGTTGAGTGAAAACTTTTTGGCTCCCCTTGATATTGCAAGAGCAGTGGTACATACTTTTGAGAAACCCTTGTTGGACAAACTAACTGAAGTTGTCTCCCTTTATGAGAGCTCTTATGTAAATGCTCTACTATAAATAGCTAAGCACACTTTGGTTCATTTAGATCTTAGTATGTTTAAAGCTGAATAAAGCATCATACGTTGTATTCACATGTCTCGTTTTCATTACTCCGTGGTCACCACTTTCAAGCATTTCATTCAATTTGCAGGCACCACTCAAATTACAAAGGTTTATATCACATACTAATTGCCAAATGTTAATGGTTGGTGCTTTTGCAATATCCTGGTTGCAATCATAAAAACAGAGGATTGTTAGCAAGTCAGCGATCAGCTTTCAATAGGTGTCATACCTATTGACTGGAGCTTACAAGACCAAACCCGGCACAATTCATTTTTGAGCTTTCAATTAGTCAGACATCTGCCTCTTATAGCTTATTGTAATCTCTTCGAGGGTTTTTGTCTACTAAATGAGCTTGCTTGACTGGTCATGTCCCAAAATAATAGAAATCAGTACAGAATCTTTGAAGGTCTTATTTTGACCTCTTTCACCTTTAATATCTTTCCTTAAAGTTACATCTACAAAAGGTTCTTTCCTGGCTTTGGTCGATGATAGAGATCCTTTCTCTTCCACACATATATAAACAGCCTAATCCACGCAAAAATGGACAGGAAAACATTTTTACTCTCCACCTGCTTCTTTTGTACCACTAAAAGACTTCTCATTAAGTCTCTTATTTCTTTCTATGTGTTCACCGTTTGCAACACCAAATGAGCAAGGGTTTAAAACATTACAATTTACGCTCAGAACCACCTTCCCTACATTATTCAAAAAGGCTTTTACTGTCCATTTCTTTTTATAGACACCAAAATATTTTGGGGGCTTAGTGCATCCATGGCACACTTCACAAATGTGATACGGGGTACCATACGCCAGTACTGTATAAGGACCTTCTTCTCTACGAATATTAGTGTTCATGATAGAACTTTTCAATTTATAATTCACATTACTTTTCTTCCTCTCCTTTGGGGGGTCAAATATAAACTTTTCCCCTTCAATGGAGTCAAAAGTGAAGTGGAATTTTTTACAGGTCTGAAAGATTCAGTCCTTTTTGTTTACTCAATGAATATTTAACACAGAGTAAATGGGTACTTCTGAGGATAGATAGAAGAAAAAGAAAGATAGCAAGACAGAGAGAAAAAAGAGAGACAAACATGAAGAAGGGACGTGAAAAAGTGGGAAGATACAAAAAAAAAAAAGAAAAGATGTATGCATATATTTACCGTCTAAAATTAAGATACAGGAATGATATACCTGGAACGTACATTGTCGGCTTCTAAGTTGAATATGATTGTAGAAACAATAACATCAAAATACGATTTTCACTTGATTTTATTTGTAAAACACTTACAATGGGATTTCAAATGGCAAAATCAACGTGATGAGCTATGATTTATTAGCTCTGATGATAAGCCAGATATTTATTGTTTGAAGATGACAACATCGTTGTTCTGTATGTATCCTCTTGGAGACAAGGCATTGTAATGTTTATCAGGAACATTAAATGAATCCAGTTTATCCATGGTTGTTGGGATTTCATCCAATGCAAATCTCTTAAAAATACATCCTAAATTTCGTTTCCTGTGAATCTGGCGTAGACGTGCATTGATACGGAGACAGACTTTGACATAGTGTCTGGAAATATGCAAGTCGTACAGATTTATGCAGAGCTTGAAAGCTCCTCTCTTGATGCATAGATTAAACTCCCTGTCACGAGCTCCTGGGGAAAAAGACACAATATAAGTAAATTAAAACAAAAATACCAAGCTTGTCCATAAAGAAAACAATCTTTCGAAACAATGCACCAATGAGACACTTTAAAGTGCTAGTGGCTAAAATTCCACGTTGTTCTGACCTTGACCTTTTGTATTCAAAACTGCATCAAGCTACGTCCATTAGTTTTGGGGCTACAAGAGCCAGAGTGAACATGTGTGTAGTGTATTTTGCATTTGTTCCCGACTTTGAACAATTAAAGATCTTGAAGAGCAACGAGTTTCTGTGAAAATCTATTACAAATTGGGAGAAACTTTTCGGGCTTTTTTCTTATGTTGCAACATTCCCGTGGGCATAACTGACTGAGCAAAACACAATGCAACAAATGTTACCAGTGTTTCAAATCGGGGGAAATATTTACTAAAGACGATGCCGAACCTGCAAGACTTTTCATGTCGATGGAATAAAATCTCATTGAAAAAGTGCGTGCGGTAATGTGCTGAAATCGTCAGCAGACTGTCATTTAAGTTTCGTAAGGGCTAGGAATCTTCAAGAGTTTGTGTCACATAGTTTTTAAAAGCTGAAGATCTAAAGTGTCTGATTAGTATGGCGTCTACTGACAAAGGAACAAGTATTTTGGCAAAGCACAAGACAGCCCTCGTCCCCCAGCCACCAAAATGTCCAAATCTGAAATCCAAGTCGTCGATATCAGACAATAGAAATGATAAAAATAAATGCATTGCTAGGCCATGACATTAGCCATTAAAATGACCTCAAGAACGAATGAAATAACTATGAAAAAAATCACTTTGCATAGTGTATTGATAGCGGAGGTAATCATTTTGGAGACATAAGGTTGTTGGTAAAGCAATAAATTTCCTTTTGAAAACGTCAATTTTCTCTTTAGACACACTCATAACATTTTTGTATTGTTATCTACCCTCAAGATGTACTTTTATTAACTTCAGTAATTATTAATCTTCATCAAGATTGATACTTACCAGCATCATGAGACCAAATGGTCTTTCCCATTATTTGCAAAGACAGTTCCAAATGAATTGGAAGTGAAATCTTGAGAATCAGACAAACTGAAAGAAAAAAAGAACAAAGAAAATGTGTCAAACATTCACCAGAAAAATGTCAATCGTATTACAGGAAGCATACTTGATTAATATTCTGGACTAACGATTACGATTAATGTATTATTGATTAGCTAAGCCAAAACAATTATTATTTTACAATATAAATTATAAAATTGACTTTCTGTGAGAAGTTATACATGACTTTAGATAAATACTTATATTGACAGCAGACAACAAACAGTGTGATGCAGGTCACAAAAAACGTTTCCACGGGCCTGTGTTCGCCTATATGTACATTAAAATAACAGTTTGTGGAAATATCAGAAGCCTTTTCTTGAAGCAAGGACTTAATCTTGACGTTAAATTTCTCTCCAAAAAGTGTATACAGTTTTGTTTGACTGAAGTCCTATTGATTTTTAATGATAATGGTCGTTTCACTACACATTATCTCTGTTGCACTTATACAAAGTTGTTATCGGGAGATGAATAATACAGAACAGCTAACTCTTGTGCTTTTGTCGTGTGTTACGTGATTTTTACTCCGATTTTGAGATCTCACGATTCGGTATCCATTCCACAGAGCTTTTAACATTTTTGTAATAAACTTTCAAGAACAAGTATTTCAAACAGTTGTAACAACAGAGTTATTTCGTAATCTGTTTAAAGTGGTGACTTTGGTTTATCCAAATAGTAATGCAGAAGGGGAAGAGATTGGTATATAGATATAAACATAAAAATGACAGTTACTTAACAATGATCTTTATCAAGCATTTCAACCATGGACTCAAGATTCAGAAAGTCTAATCCCATGTCACAACCGGTAATCAGACGATAAGCTCAAGGAAAAAGCCCAGAATGCAGCACTTGATTATAACAATGCTCATAAAAATTGATATTTTGACTAAAGAATTGACATTTATGGAAGAATTAAATATTTTATGTATTTTTACTTTTTTAATAACACCTAAAAATCACCAGATTATTTGTATAAATGTTGGGATTGTTTTCACTTCAAAGGTAGCAAGTCTGACTTTAATCGAATGAAAGGAAACTTACTTGGAATTTGCTTTCTGTACATCCTCACTATTTGACAACACCGACCAGCCAATTCTTCCCATGTGCAACTCATCCCACTGTCAACATCCACCGCAAATTGGTTTTCTTTGACAGTTGAAAGTTCATCCTCTTTTGGTTTTCTTAGAACTTCTTCAGTTAAAATCACGGATTGTTCATCATCAGAAACGTATTCCTGTTGAATGCTTTCAAGATCCATGTTCTCATCAAAGGCAGCATATTCTGGGATTTGTTCAGATATATCTCGAAGTATGCTTTCAAGTACACTTTGGTAAGCTGCAATGGAAAGTGTTAGTGGTAGATGACTAATACGAATAATATCAAGACTGGTGGTGAGAAAATATGCAATGATTGTAGTCCAAAACAAATGAATAAAATAGAATCAGCAAATTCATTCATCTAGAAGTGAAATGATTCCGTGAGCTTTTTACTGATGCTAGTTGTCTTGACAAAGGCCTGGTCACTGTTATGCTGTGATGGCTGACGGAGACAATTTCAGTCAGGGAAAGGATTCTTAACCGCTAGTGATACCATTTGATTCTTTGCTACTTATCCTTGGTAATTTGGGGGGAAAGATGTGAACCAACAAGTAACAGATTCAAAATTAAGTCAACGTGTGACACTTAGCAGCACATTTTAATCCATTTTTTCGAGGGAAGAGGTATCACTTGTGTCATCAGGTTCATATATATATATATATATATATATATAAGGACATGTACTCAGTGAATGTAAACATTTCACTCCTACTGCTACCGCCACATCTTACCATAAACAAGCGCAGACATTCATCATATACTGAGCTAAGTCCCACACATCACACTAAAAGATTAGATTCAAATTTTTGCTCCCAAAGCAAAGCATCTCATGAAAATTCATTTTCTGATAAAAAAGAAAACTTGTAATCACTGATAGGTACACACACACACACACACACACACAAACACACACACACACACACACACAGAGCACACACTACTGAAGATGGAAACACCTCCTGAAACATTATTAATTCACCTATTAACATTTTTATGGATTAACCAACTAATAAACTATGTTTCCATATACTTTTACTCGTGAGTTTGTCTCATTTTCTATTATTAACATTTGTTATTGTTTATATTGTGGACCATCAAACTGTTCACCACAGACAGACCAAAGTCCTACACATCATGATGAATTCAAAGGAATCCTCCTCCTTGATTCTAATCTTTGCTCCTAAAGCAAAACATTTGATGTTGAATCCATTTTCTACGGAAACCTTTCAACAACTGAAAAGTACACACACGCACAGGCACACAGAGTAGACGCTGCTGAAGATGGGAAAACTTCCCAAAATATTTATAGCACACAAATTAATTCATTGATGGATTCATCAATTCATAAACAAAGTCTCCATACGCTCTTACTCCTGAGTCTGTCTCATTCCCCATTGTTCACACATACACACACACACACACACACGTGCATATATATATATATATATATATATATATATATATATATATATATATATATATATATATATATATATATATATATATATATTAAACAATGTATCTCACACTCATTATTTGCTGACATTAAAGTCGGTCTAATAACAGCATAGTATTCTTGGCCGATATAGGTGAGACAAGGTACGTAGAATATTTTTATATGAATATGAAAAATATATGACTTTCACTTACAAATATACTATAATCACACAGTTCATTATATCATCTACCTAGTTAATATGGAGATCCTTATTGCCCTTATCATACAATGCAAATCTATTACACAAATTCATATAATTGGAACAAAATTGCTATTTATGTATGTATATCAAAGAATTCAAAGATGTATTTAAGAAATATTACAAAATTCTGTTCCTTACTGATTTTGTTGAATGTAGGCGTTGCTCTGTCAAGAGTAGCGCCGGTGCTTACTCTCCATAAATAACACAGATGTAAAAATGTTGAAGCTAGGAACATAAGGGTCTTCATGATAAGGAATTTCTTCTTCTTTTCTACCTTTCTTGTTTTGGGGGATTATTCGCCGTGTCTTCGTCAAAGGGAGTATCTGAACTGATCAAAATGAAGACTGTTTCTATATATATAAGTATCACATCGTCAATGGGAAATTCCCTGGTGTAAGGTGTGCCGCTTAGAAAAGGGGAGTGGTTCAATTTGACAGATATCGTTTATCAACAATGTCTACATTTGGGTTACATCAAGGAAGTTAAACACGTTGATCAAATTGAGGAAAGAATCTAAAAATCTGCCATATATTGTATATATTACATATATCATATCTTAGATGTCTTAGATATATATGTCTCCCATGTGTTTTAAATATATTCATATATACATGATTTGCATTGTATTTACATAATATATATTGTAAATTGCGTTATATTACATAAAAAACTTATTTGAAATGACCTAACATCGTTACACGGTTGATATAAGAAAATGGGGCTGCAGCAGGAATCGAACCTGCCACCGGTAGAGTAGTTGCTTCAACGTAGCGATGCTTT
This sequence comes from Thysanoteuthis rhombus, assembly GCA_963457665.1. Lineage (NCBI taxonomy): Eukaryota > Metazoa > Mollusca > Cephalopoda > Oegopsida > Thysanoteuthidae > Thysanoteuthis > Thysanoteuthis major. The sequence goes on from OY735200.1 coordinate 8,652,533, forward strand.
TATCATTTTTTTCAATTGTTTATTCTATCTATGTTGTCTAAATTGAGTGATAGATCAACCGTGTAACGACGGAATATCACTTCAAATAAGTTTCTATATGATATAACACAATTCATGATTAATCTTATCGGACCAAATATGTCCACTTCTTAAATGCATAATACACACACACACACGAACATATATATATATATATATATATATATATATATATATATATATATATATATATATATAGAGAGAGAGAGAGAGAGAGAGAGAGAGAGAGAGAGAGAGATACATTATATTTGTATTGTGGATGTGAAGTGATCTGTCAAAATGTACATGAAAATGACACTTGGAAGGTGAAGAAAAAATTCAAGAGATTGATGTTACATTCCATTTTTTTAATATTCCATTGGCGTGGTACAATGCATTTCGACAGGGGCCAGCCATCATTTTCTGAGAAAAAGATATTTGAAACGGTTCTCAGAGAAAAAAATACGTTTGATGCTGAAGAGGAGAACGTGAATATTCCTTTGTTTGGTTATCAAATGGAAGCAGGAAGGAAATATCTATTTGAATGAAGGTAACATTTGCTTTGAAATGAGAAGGGTCTATGACAGTTCGGGTCAGGGGTGTATGTTTCCTGTTTCTGCGGGTGTTTGGCTTGTCTTAGATGAAGGAAGTAAAGTGCTAGAATGGTCATTTCTCAGGGAAAGGCGGATTTAGTCATTTTTCTAAGTTATAGGATGAGTAGGTGGTTCCTAGCCATTAATGGATAGGTATTGGTATAGATGGGCAGGGTGGAAGTAGGTACGTTGTTTTTATTTAATCTTTTTGGGTAGAGGTTGATAAGACGTTTTTTTACTTTCCCTTAGAGGGGCGTTGTGTGCACGCTTGTACCATTTTTCGAATCCACTTTCAGTTGTTAGCCAATACCTTTTACGTTGCAGTTGTAATGTATTGTGTCTGTGATTCTATTTTGAAATCAGTGTATTCAGGGGGTCTGCAATCTGAGAGTAACTGTACGCTTGTGTTACTATAATGCATTGGGATATAAGCCTGAGGACTCTCTTATGTTTGTATAATCTTTTCTTTTCTATCCATAATACGTATCTTATATATATTTTATCGATGTAGCATGATCCGACAGAATGTTGATGAGAGTGACAATTGGAAGGTCAACGAGAGAAATTAAAGAAGAAAACAAATCTTACATCTCGAAAACTTTAGTGAGATGTGGATGAAAATGATCAATTCTCGTATAAGTTTTGTTTGACCGTGGGTTAAAAACAAAGAATAGGTGGTTGCAGTAGGGGTGTATAATTTGTTTATCATTTATGGTTGATGGTAGCTGAGACTTCGTTTTCTCTTCTTAAAGGTGTGGTGTGTGTGTGCTTATACTTATACTACAACTTAAATGGACTGTTGGGTGTTAGTCATTTCTTTGAGTGTTAATGTTATTATGTGTTGTATTTATGTGATTCCGTTTCAAAATCAATGCATTTGCTATTTTTCCGGATTCTATTGAACAGTATCATAGTTAGAACAAATAATAATAGAGACAGCAAGTCTCCCTGGAAGATTACCCTTTCTATACTTAACTCTGCTAAATTTTTTTCCTGTGACTGTCAAGTCAACTTTCCAGTTTTTCATGGAGTTGGCTATGAGTCTCACCACTGGTTCACTGATCTTGAACATTCCGAAGCATTCAAGTATCCAACTGCGTGGATTATTATTATTGTCATCATTCTTCTTCTTCTTCTTCTTCTTCTTCTTCTTCTTCTTCTTCTTCTTCTTCTTCTTCTTCTTCTTCTTCTCATTATTATCATTATTATTATTATCATTATTTGGCATTTTCACACCTGTTCCCTTAAGGTTGTCTCTGAAGGTTGAGTGACAGCAAGTCTCACTCCTCCACCCAACACTCTCATAGTCTGCAGCAGTGCTGTGATTTGTTTCATGCCTGTTGCTTCAGACTCCCAGTGCTCCTCTCATTGATCTGATTTATCACAGAAACGATGTAGTTTGTAACGTCCCAGCCTTTCTTAGCTTTATTCACACATGACTTTTTCATCCTAGCTGTTTGGCCATTGCTGACGTCTGGAGGTTGTTCCGTATTTATTGTACTCTCTTTGATATTCCTGCAGACGCTGGTATTGCTATGGTGTGCATAGTCTTAATCATACCTCTTATCTCAAGCTCTTCCAATCTTATTCGCAATGTGCGTACTGTTATTGATATTATCCTGACCTTCATGTCCCACCCATTTTTCAGCTCCTTCGCCAAGTGTTGGTCATTTTTTAGCGTTTCCTTCTATTTCACCTTCGCTCTGGTATAGCTACGTCTACCATTTGGCAGTTTCTCTTTCCTTTGTCCCCGACTATCTGGTCCGATCTTCTTGCTGGGTCTTGGTGCTTTCAAGTTGGCTATTTGAGCACTTACGTTGTCGTTGGCTGTTTGGCTCGGTGGTAAATGTGACGCTATCAGTTGCTGGTTCAATTCCTGCAGCAACCCCATTTTTTTCAATTGTTTATTCTATAGACGTTGTCTAGACCAAATTCACCGAATAATAAGGGAAAATCATTTCAAGTAGGAGTTTCAATGTAATATAACGCAATTCAAAATTTGATACATTCATATATATATATATATATATATATATATATATAAGTGAGGTAACCTATCCATTGTAATCTTATGCAACGCTCTTCCATAGGAATAGAGCACTCTGGTGGTTGGGGAACAGTCAGTAAGGCTGAATTTAAGCGATATATCCATTTGCACAGAAATTCCTCATCCATCAGAGTGCTCTATTGAAGAGTATTTTTTAAGCTTACAATCGATGAGTTACCTCACTTAAATAGTGCTCAATCCTGGATTGAGGAGCATTGATTATTATATCATCCACAGACAATGGTTTTGATGTATTACATCTCTTCAGTGTGGCTATAGAATTTCCATTATCCCATCAAGTACCGCTAGGCAATATTGAAACCTTCACACACACACACACACACACACACATATATATATATATATATATATATATATATATATATATATAATTTGGACAGGGGTTATAACAGGCTAAGGTGAAGTTTTTCCTATGGGTCTGGGTGACTTTGAAGCTTCCATTATTGAATGTGTCTTAGATGTGAGTGTGAGGATATTAATGATAGGAGTTGTGTATATCAGAGTTCTGTGTGGTGAGGGTTGTTCAGTTTAGTGTTTAATCCATTAGGATATAGGGTTTTAAGTTTGTTGATCCACATGTCTTCGTGTTTCTCTGGAACTTTAGTTATGTCAATTGGAGTAGTTTTTTCTATTTTTTCTATGATGGTGAAGCTAGCGCCAGTGGCAAAATTGTTGTCAGGTGTGCGAAAGTGTAGTTCTACGGGAAGTGGGCTACAATTATTTTTTGCCTTGATCCTATGTCTATAATTGTTGAGTCTAATATCAAATTGCCACTCGGACTTGCCTATCTACTGTAACTTGCATCTATTGCACTCTAGAAGGTATATAATGTTCTTACTGCAGCAGTTGCTATTGTCATATATGTGGTAACTCTCTTTTGTGGTAGTGCTTGTGAATGTGTTGGTGTACTTGAGGTGGTTGCAACATAGACTGTTTCTTATGCTCCAAGGTGTGCAGAATTTAATTGTTTTATGTGTATTTTTGTGTACAACTTTATTGTGAACGATATTATTGCTACTGATCATGTCTCTGATGTTTTTGGGTCTGCGGTAGGAGATAACACATGGGTCTGTGAATGTTTCTTTTAGATCTGTTTTGATCGTGGGAATGTTCCATCTATTATTGATGGTGTGTGCTAAGGGTGGGAGTGTGTTGTTGAAGGTTGTTATAAGGGGTACGCGGTTGGGTTTGTTATTGTGGGACAGTATAAGGGTTTCATCTCTGGGTATTCCAGTCGCTTTTTTTATTTGTTTTTTTGTGTCATCTAGCGGATAACCTCGTTAGATGAAGTATTGTATTAGGTTATGTTTGTGTCTGTTAAGTTCACTATTAGTAGAGCAGATTCTTCTAAGTCTAAGAGCTTGTGAAAATGGTAGGATTCTTTTTAAGTGTTGGGGATGGGCTGATTTGGAGTGGAGGTAATTGTGGGTGTCTGTGGGTTTCGAGGGTAGTTTGGAGGTTTCTGTTGTCATCTATATATATGTGTGTGTCCAAGAAAGCTATGGAGTCAGTGGATGTTGTGAAGTCAAACTTAATAGAGTCATGTGCCGAGTTTTCTGATACCTACTAGACATTCTTCCATTCATCAGGAGGCCTCCAGTAGCCCTGACAACAGAACTCACCCACAATGCATAGCTCCTGGCAGTGGACTCTGGTTCCACATGGTACATTTTAATACACACTCACACAGCACACACCACTGATGATGGGAAGAATCCGAAAACATGTATGGACTATTGACTCATAAGGATTAATAAACCTTACCACCAAACACTTCAATCCCGAGTCTGTCTCACTCTCTAAAGTACACATTATATATATATATATATATATATATATATATATATATATACTCTATGAATATTCAATATGGAGTAGACGGTTACTTTCGCTGATTGATAGAAGAAAAAGAAAGATAGCAATACAGACAGAAAAAAAGAGAGACAAAGATGAAGAAAGGACGTTAAAAAGTGATAGGATATTAAAAAAAAAAGATGTATGCATATTTTTACCGTCTAAAATTAACATGTAGATATGATATACCAGAAACGTATATTGGTGGCTTCTAAGTTGAACATGATTATAGGAACAATAACATCAAAATACGATTTTCACTTGATTTTATTTGTAAAAGCCTTACAAAGATATTTCAAATGGCAAAATCAACCTAATAAGCGATGATTTGTTGTTTCAGATTATAAGCCGAATATTCATTGTTTGAAGATGACGACATTATTTTTGTGTATGTATCCTCTTGGAGACAAAGCGTCGTAATGTCTATCAGGAACATTAAATGAATCCAGTTTATCCATGGTTGTTGGGATTTCATCCAATGCAAATCTCTTAGAAATACATCCAACTTTTATGTTAACGACCTTCCGCCATACACGTGCATTGACACGGAGACAAGCTTTGACATAGTGTCTGGAAATATGAAAGTCGTACAGATTTATGCAAAGCTTAACACCAAATTTATTGATGCATAAATTGAACTCCCTGTCACGAACTCCTGGGGAAAAAGACACAATATTTGCAACTTAATACGTAAGTATTCATGTTAACATCAGATACTTTTCAGTATTTCTAAGGAGACATTTCAATTTATATCCTGTTTACAAGAAGTATCAAACAAAGCTCTTTAGTTAAACTGACGAATCTTCTTCCGGATATTGTAAAGTCACTATCGAATACAAAGATTCAGTCAGACTAACAAACAAACATTATTACCTACCCTTATGACACTTGAATGAAACTTACTTGTTCTTCTAGTTGGTTTGAGGGCGCCCGATATAGTTGTTGATGCAAACAATAACTGCTCTGAATACAGTTGTAGTATATACGATTTTATCTGCAAATCAATAAACCACAGTTTCGCTTCGATAAACATTGGCTGTTGGTGAAAGGAAAAACGTATCCAGCAGAGTGGAACGCCTTATGTGAGTCTACTGTCACCGCACCCAGCAGTGTTGCGTTAAAAACAAGAGTAACCAGATTGGTGTAATATACAGAAGTATACTTACAACCACAGGTGGGTTGGGAGCTGAAAACGGTCAGGGAAAACACGTAAAATCGGTCCATTAATGTAGGCTATGATTCTGGCAAGCATTGTTAGCCCATATGATGAGGGATTCGGGGTGCTGTAAGCCTGAAAGAAAATGTTGAATAATTACAGGAACATTTTGGGACCGTATGGAATGGTATTATTCCCTACTTATACGCAACCAAATTTCACTTCATCATAAAATGACTACCCCGATTGCGAATTGTGAAGTTCCATACACTCGTTCAGTCGATGTTAAAACAGTAGTTGATCCATAAATTATATGATATTATCAACGCACTTCATACACTGCTGAATCGGTGTGAAAAACGGCACACAAAATTTTGCACCATTGTTTTTTCACGTCGAGTGAGCGAGTGTGCAAAATTTTACAATTTACAATCGCATGCATTATGGTCAACTGAAATGATCAAAAGTAACCAAATTTGTCTTAAAATGGTTAACAGTGACAATTCGGAGCAAAAAAAAAATGAATGTTTATCACTTGAATTCAATAGTCTTATGTGTAAGATGGAAAACAAATCTACTTTGTCTGTTTTGGAAAGATATTCAAAAATCTTTTTAGTGTTAGGTGGGTTTTGCAAATTGCATTGACAATATTATCTGCCTGGCCCTATCTTCGACAGAGAGGTAAGAATAATGTCAGTGACACTCACGGAGATATGGGCATGGATAAACTTATATAAACACACAGATATTTAACACACACACAAGCATATATATAAAAGAACAGTAGTTGATACTTATTCTATATTATATAATCAACACATTTCACACACTACCTCACTCGTTTTGAAAAATGGTGCAAGAAATTTTAGATTTTTTTTACAAACGGAAACTGCAGAAAATTTTCGATAAAAAAAGAGGCAAAAAATCCTTTGGATTCTGGAGAAGAAAGTACCCTACGGAAAAGGAATTAGGGAGAGAGAACTGAATCCTTTTTTATTCTTGGCTCAACATATAATTATTTCTGATAGTCACATGTTAGTCCAGTAAAAATATGACTGGATTTCTCAAAAAATGCACAAAAAACCCGAACGTAATTTGTATCTTTTTTTTCTGAATAACAGAAAAATGTCGACAAAATTGCAAGAAGGGAGAATTCCGTCTAGGGATTGTGGAATTAATTATATATATATATATATATATCGTTCCTAACAACTTATCTTTTGAGTTTGTATACGTTGAACATGAAAAATTATCGTTGAAAACATGGAACCGGATGTTTGGCATTTTACAAGGAAATTTAAGTATATATGTAATTTAGAGTCTATTTTAGAGTTTAATTTCACCGATAGTGAAGACAGACTTGGGGACAGAATTTCACAAAGGCCTATCGGTCTCGGTCAGATGGGGTTTATCATACACCTGGATCATAGATTTGGGTCAAAATAATGTTTAAAGAATCTGCAAGAATAAGAAAAAAAAAAAAAGAAAAAAAGTACGTGGCTCCCCCTCAGAGAAATACCCCGACACAGTAAACATGATAAATAGCAAAGTAGAAACAAATTAAACAAAAGTAAAAAGCCTGACCAAATACGAGTCAAATATTTGAGAGGGACGTCGACTTGCTTACAGAAGAAGAGAAAGCCCCAAAATGATGCGAGAAAAGAAGGCAGTGTCAAAGTGAATTCGACAAACGGTACAAATGTGCACACACCACCCCTTTAAGGGAAAGTAAAAAAAGTCTTATCCACCATCAACCAAAAAGATTAAAGAAAAACATCATACCTACTTCAACCCTGCCCCACCTATACCAATACTTATCCATTAATAGCTAGGAACCACCTACTCATCCTATAATTTTGAAAAATGACTAAATCCGCTTTTCCCTGAGAAATGACCATTCTAGTACTTCACTTCCTTCATCTAAGACACGCCAAACACCTGAAGAAACAGGAAACATACACCCCTGACCCGAACTGTCATAGACCCTTCTTATTTCAAAGCAAATGTTACCTTCATTCAAATAGATATGCATACTTTCCTTCCTGCTCCCATTTGATAACCAAACAAAAGAATATTCACGTTCTCCTCTTCAGCATCAAACATGTATTTTTCTTAGGAAAAGATGGCTGACCCCTGTCGAAATGCATCGAACTATGCATATTAAAAAAATCTTTTCTTCACTTTCCAATTGTCATTTTCATGTATATTTTGTCAGATCACTTCTCATCCAAAATACAAACATAATATATACAGAAACATGCACACATTCGCACGTGCATGCACACACACACACACACACACATATATATATATATATATATATATATATATATATATATATTATATATATGTGTGTTTGTGTGTTGGAGTGTGTGTGCATTTAAGAAGTGGACATATTTGGTCTGACAGGATTAATCATAAATTGCGTTATACTATATACAAACTTATTTGAAGTGATCTTCCGTCGTTACACGGTTAATATATCACCCAACTCAGACAACGTTTAATGAATTAATTTGTGTGCTATACATATTTTCGGAAGTTTTCCCATCTTCAGCAGCGTGTGCTCTGTGTGTCTGTGCGCGTGTGTACTTTTCAGTTGTTGAAAGGTTTCCGTAGAAAATGGATTCAACATCAGATGTTTTCCTTTAGGAGCAAAGATTGGAATCAAGGAGGAGGATTCCTTTGAATTCATTACGATGTGTAGGACTTTGGTCCGTCTGTTGGTCCACACACAAACATATATATATATATATATATATATATATATATATATATATATATATATATATATATATATATATATACATATATATATATATATATATATATATATATATATATATATATATATATATATATATATATGTATATAATGTGAAAAATAAAAAAAAGAGAAAGAATCAGATGTGAAAGTATAAAGAAATGCCACCAAAATGTCCAAATCTGAAATCCAAGTCGTCGATATCAGACAATAGAAACGATAAAAATAAATACATTGCTAGGCCATCACATAAGCCCTTAAAACGACCTCAAGAACGAATAAATAACTAAAAAAAAAAATCACTGTGCCCAGTATATTGAGAGTGAGGGTAATTATTTTGATGGAGACATAAGCTTGTTGCTAAAGCAATAAATGACTTTTGAAAACGTCCATTTTCTTTTTAGACACACCCATAACATGTTTGTGTTGTTATCTAGCCTCAAGATGTATTTTTTATTAACTTCAGTAATTATTAATCATTAATATTGATACTTACTAACACCATGAGACCAAATGATCTTTTCCTTTATTTGCAAAGAAAGTTCCAAATGAATTGGAAGTGAAATATTGAGAATCAGACAAACTGAAAGAGATAGAACAGAGAAAATGTGTCAAAAATTCACCACAAAAATGTCAATGGTACTACAGAAAGCGTACTGAATTGATATTTTGGACTAACATATGGATTACAATTATTGTATTATTGATTAGCTAAGCCAAAACAATTATTATTTTACAATATAAATTATAAAATCGACTTTCTGTGAGAAGTTATGCATGACTTTAGATAAATACTTATATTGACAGCAGACGACAAACAGTTTGATGCAGGTCACAAAAAACGTTTTCACAGGCCTGTGTTTCCCTATATATATATTAAAATAACAGTGTGTGGAGATATCGTAAGCCCATTCTTGAAGCAAGGACTTAATCTTGACGATAAATTTCTCCCCAAACTGTATACAGTTTTGTGTGACTGAAGTTCTATTGATTTTTAGATGATGGTCGTTTCACTACAAATCATCTCTGATGCACTTATCCAAAGTTGTTATGAGGAGATGAATAATACAAACCAGCTAACTCTCACCCTTTTGTTGTGTGACACGTGATTTTTACTCCGATTATGAGATCTCACGATTCGGTGTCCATTCCACGCAGCTTTTAAGATTTTTGTGATAAACTTTCAAGATCAAGTATTTCAAACAGTTGTAACAACTTCTGATGAGTTATTTCGTAATCTGTTTAAAGGTGCAGTGGTGAGTTTCGTTTATCCACATAGTGATGCAGAAGGATGGAAAGATTGGTATGTAGATATAAAAATAAAAATGACAGTTACTTAACAATGATCTTTATCAAGCATTTCAGCCATTGATTCAAGATTCAGAAAGTCTAATCCCATGTTACAACCTTTAATCTGACGATAAGCTCATAGAAAGACCCAGAATGCAACAATCGATTATAACAATGCTCATAAGAATTGATATTTTGAATAAAGAATTGACATTTACAGATGAATTAAATGATGTTTTATGTATTTTTACTTTTTTAATAACACCTAAAAATCACCAGATTTTTGTATAAATGTTGGGATTGTTTTCACTTCAAAAGTAGCAAGTCTGACTTTAATTGAATGAAAAGAGACTTACTTGCAATTTGCTTTTTGAATATCCTCAGAGTTTGACAACACTGACCGGCTAATCCTTTCCATGCACAACTGATCCCACTGTCGACGTTCACTGCAAATCGATTTTCTTTGACAGTTGAAAGTTCATCATCTTTTGGTTTTCTTAGAACTTCTTCAGTTAAAATCACGGATTGTTCATCATCAGAAACGTATTCCTGTTGAAAGCTTTCAAGATTCATGTTCTCATCAAAGGCAGCATATTCAGGGATTTGTTCAGATATATCTCGAAGCATGCTTTCGAGTACACTTTGGTAAGCTGCAATGAAAAGTGTTAGGTGGTAGATGACTAATATGAATAATATCAAGACTGGTGGTGAGAAAATATCTAATGATTATTTGTCCAAAACAAATGAATAAAACAGAATCAGCAAATTTATTCATCTAGAAGTGAAATGATTCCGTGAGCCTTTTACAGATGCTAGTTGTCTTGACAAAGGCCTGGTCACTGTTATGCTGTGGTGGCTGACGGAGACGATTTCAGTCAGGGTAAGGATTCTTAAATGCTAGTGATACCATCTGATTCTGTGCTAGTTATCCTAGGTTATTTGGGGGGAAGATATGAACCGAGAAGTAAGAGATTTAAAATTAAATCAACTCGTGACACTTAGCAGCAAATTCATTTTTTTCGGGGGAGAGGGTATAACTTACTTCCATGGGTGATTAGGTTCATTCATATATATATATATATATATATATATATATTCATAAACATATGTATATTTTAAATATATATATATATATATATATATATATATATATATATATATAATGATATTTATAAGGACACGTACTTGGTGAATGTAAACATTTCACAACTGCTGCTACCACCACATCTTGCTACAGAAAAACACAGACAATCATTACAGACTAAACATCAGGATGACCCTAAAAGATTGGATTCTAATTTTTGCTTCCAAAGCGAAGCATCTGATGAAAAATTTATTTTCTGCAGAAAACTTTTAACCACTGATAGGTGCGGTACACACACACACACACACACACACACACACACACACACACAAATACACACAACACACACATACACACACACAACACACAGTACACGCTACGGAAGATGGGACCCCCCCACCCCTGAAACATATTTATTTCATCAATTATGGATTAACCAATGAATAAACTTTGTTTCTTTATACTTTCACATCTGATTCATTCTCTTTTTTTAGTTTTTACATTATATATATATATATATATATATATATATATATATATATATATATATATATATGTTTGTGTGTGGAGCAACAGACGGACCAAAGTCCTACACATCATGATGAATTCAAAGGAATCCTCCTCCTTGATTCCAATCTTTGCTCCTAAAGCAAAACATCTGATGTTGAATCCATTTTCTACGGAAACCTTTCAACAACTGAAAAGTACACACACGCACAGACACACAGAGCACACGCTGCTGAAGATGGGAAAACTTCCCAAAATATGTATTGCACACAAATTAATTCATTAAACGTTGTCTGAGTTGGGTGATATATTAACCGTGTAACGACGGAAGATCACTTCAAATAGGTTTGTATATAGTATAACGCAATTTATGATCAATCCTGTCAGACCAAATATGTCCACTTCTTAAATGCACACACACTCCAACACACAAACACACATATATATAAATATATATATATATATATATATATATATATATATATATATATATATATATGTGTGTGTGTGTGTGTGTGTGTGTGTGTGTGCATGCACGTGCGAATGTGTGCATGTTTCTGTATATATTATGTTTGTATTTTGGATGTGAAGTGATCTGACAAAATATACATGAAAATGACAATTGGAAAGTGAAGAAAAGATTTTTTTTAATATGCATAGTTCGATGCATTTCGACAGGGGTCAGCCATCTTTTCCTAAGAAAAATACATGTTTGATGCTGAAGAGGAGAACGTGAATATTCTTTTGTTTGGTTATCAAATGGGAGCAGGAAGGAAAGTATGCATATCTATTTGAATGAAGGTAACATTTGCTTTGAAATAAGAAGGGTCTATGACAGTTCGGGTCAGGGGTGTATGTTTCCTGTTTCTTCAGGTGTTTGGCGTGTCTTAGATGAAGGAAGTGAAGTACTAGAATGGTCATTTCTCAGGGAAAAGCGGATTTAGTCATTTTTCAAAATTATAGGATGAGTAGGTGGTTCCTAGCTATTAATGGATAAGTATTGGTATAGGTGGGGCAGGGTTGAAGTAGGTATGATGTTTTTCTTTAATCTTTTTGGTTGATGGTGGATAAGACTTTTTTTACTTTCCCTTAAAGGGGTGGTGTGTGCACATTTGTACCGTTTGTCGAATTCACTTTGACACTGCCTTCTTTTCTCGCATCATTTTGGGGCTTTCTCTTCTTCTGTAAGCAAGTCGACGTCCCTCTCAAATATTTGACTCGTATTTGGTCAGGCTTTTTACTTTTGTTTAATTTGTTTCTACTTTGCTATTTATCATGTTTACTGTGTCGGGGTATTTCTCTGAGGGGGAGCCACGTACTTTTTTTCTTTTTTTTTTTTTTCTTATTCTTGCAGATTCTTTAAACATTATTTTGACCCAAATCTATGATCCAGGTGTATGATAAACCCCATCTGACCGAGACCGATAGGCCTTTGTGAAATTCTGTCCCCAAGTCTGTCTTCACTATCGGTGAAATTAAACTCTAAAATAGACTCTAAATTACATATATACTTAAATTTCCTTGTAAAATGCCAAACATCCGGTTCCATGTTTTCAACGATAATTTTTCATGTTCAACGTATACAAACTCAAAAGATAAGTTGTTAGGAACGATATATATATATATATATATAATTAATTCCACAATCCCTAGACGGAATTCTCCCTTCTTGCAATTTTGTCGACATTTTTCTGTTATTCAGAAAAAAAAGATACAAATTACGTTCGGGTTTTTTGTGCATTTTTTGAGAAATCCAGTCATATTTTTACTGGACTAACATGTGACTATCAGAAATAATTATATGTTGAGCCAAGAATAAAAAAGGATTCAGTTCTCTCTCCCTAATTCCTTTTCCGTAGGGTACTTTCTTCTCCAGAATCCAAAGGATTTTTTGCCTCTTTTTTTATCGAAAATTTTCTGCAGTTTCCGTTTGTAAAAAAAATCTAAAATTTCTTGCACCATTTTTCAAAACGAGTGAGGTAGTGTGTGAAATGTGTTGATTATATAATATAGAATAAGTATCAACTACTGTTCTTTTATATATATGCTTGTGTGTGTGTTAAATATCTGTGTGTTTATATAAGTTTATCCATGCCCATATCTCCGTGAGTGTCACTGACATTATTCTTACCTCTCTGTCGAAGATAGGGCCAGGCAGATAATATTGTCAATGCAATTTGCAAAACCCACCTAACACTAAAAAGATTTTTGAATATCTTTCCAAAACAGACAAAGTAGATTTGTTTTCCATCTTACACATAAGACTATTGAATTCAAGTGATAAACATTCATTTTTTTTTTGCTCCGAATTGTCACTGTTAACCATTTTAAGACAAATTTGGTTACTTTTGATCATTTCAGTTGACCATAATGCATGCGATTGTAACCATTCCATACGGTCCCAAAATGTTCCTGTAATTATTCAACATTTTCTTTCAGGCTCACAGCACCCCGAATCCCTCATCATATGGGCTAACAATGCTTGCCAGAATCATAGCCTACATTAATGGACCGATTTTACGTGTTTTCCCTGACCGTTTTCAGCTCCCAACCCACCTGTGGTTGTAAGTATACTTCTGTATATTATACCAATCTGGTTACTCTTGTTTTTAACGCAACACTGCTGGGTGCGGTGATAGTAGACTCACATAAGGCGTTCCACTCTGCTGGATACGTTTTTCCTTTCACCAACAGCCAATGTTTATCGAAGCGAAACTGTGGTTTATTGATTTGCAGATAAAATCGTATATACTACAACTGTATTCAGAGCAGTTATTGTTTGCATCAACAACTATATCGGGCGCCCTCAAACCAACTAGAAGAACAAGTAAGTTTCATTCAAGTGTCATAAGGGTAGGTAATAATGTTTGTTTGTTAGTCTGACTGAATCTTTGTATTCGATAGTGACTTTACAATATCCGGAAGAAGATTCGTCAGTTTAACTAAAGAGCTTTGTTTGATACTTCTTGTAAACAGGATATAAATTGAAATGTCTCCTTAGAAATACTGAAAAGTATCTGATGTTAATATGATTACTTACAATGTTAATAGACATTGTTCCGTAAACAAGAGATAACAAATAATTGACTGGACTCGGTTGTTGTAAACAAAGGAAAATATCAAATACTGTGTTTCTTTAATCTTCAATGTTATAAAAATTAAACCAAAATTTGCCAATTTTCATAAGATAGAAAAAAGGCACACTGATGTGACGGTTGTCACGGTACAATCAAAAGCGACCTCTCTGACTGAAGTTTATTTAAACTAAACGCTCCTAATGACACAATATAGGAAAAACTTTTTGAACAATGCAATAGATTTTTATCGCAGATCAAAGCAAAACTGAAGGAAAGTCGAAAGACTAAAAATGTAACCTAGTTAGCGCCTTAAATAAACTCGGTGACTTGCCTTGTGGCTAAAATAGTTGCATATCTCCCAAGGTTCAGTTTTTGAAACTTAGTTAAAAAATTTTTTTAAATGAAAAAATAAAATTTTTAAAAAATATTTCGAATGCTTATTTACTATGTAAGCCATCTCCAGTCAGATGATCGGCATATTCTGGATTATGCAGTACTTAGCAAAGCTAAGAAAACAGCAACACCCAGCGGTAGACCTGAAGATCAGAAACGCGCCGGTAATAATGTCCTCTGAAAACAGTCCAACGGACCGTTACACAGAGATAGGGAGAAAGGAGAAAACGAAGACTTGAAGCAATTTACATCACAGCGTTGAAGTCTGTGACAATAGCGAGGAGAGCCTCGAAAAAAAAAATGCCGTAACTCGATCCTCGGTGATGAATACAAGAAAACTTAGAAATATAGAACATAACATAATCTACTCTAACGCTATCCAAATTACTGGAATCTTCCAAAAGGTGGGGCATAGAAATTCGCTGAAAAAATACTTGCTCATCACCGTTTCAAAATATGCATTTTTTTCGGTAAACGAATTTCGGATTTTTTTTTCTGAAGGAAAACACCTGGGATTAACTAGTAGATCATATAGAAAATTGAATGGATAAAAATGGTTCAAGAAATATACCTGATCGCTATCAACAAGCCCTACTTGCTGGCCGTTGTTAGTGGGTTCAATTTCAGTGAGATCTTTTGATGGTCTGATTCAAAACTCTACTCTATTAGTAAATAAAATGAGAGAGAATAGATCATGATTCACATCATATTAGTATCAGCACTCTAATTTTGCTGGCCGTTATTCAGTCCTTTTTTTTACTCTATGAATATTCAACAAAGAGTAAATGGGTACTTCTGCTGATTGATAGAAGAAAAAGAAAGATAGCGGGACAGAGAGAAAAAAAAAGAGAGACAAAGATGAAGAAAGGACGTTAAAAAGTGATAGGATATTAAAAAAAAAGATGTATGCATATTTTTACCGTCTAAAATTAACATGTAGATATGATATACCAGAAACGTATATTGGTGGCTTCTAAGTTGAACATGATTATAGGAACAATAACATCAAAATACGATTTTCACTTGATTTTATTTGTAAAACCCTTACAAAGATATTTCAAATGACAAAATCAACCTGATAAGCAATGATTTATTGTTTCAGATGATAAGCCGAATATTCATTGTTTGAAGATGACGACATCATTGTTGTGTATGTATCCAGTTGGAGGCAAGGCATCGTTATGTCAATTACGAACATTAAATGAATCCAGTTTATCCATGGTTGTTGGGATTTCATCCAATGCAAATTTCTTAGAAACACATCCAAATTTTATGTCAATGTCGTTCCACCATACATGTGCATTGACACGGAGACAAGCTTTGACATAGTGTCTGGAAAAATGCAAGTCGTACAGATTTATGCAGAGCTTAACACCAAATTTCCTGATGCATACATTAAACTCCCTGTCACGAGCTCCTGGGGAAAAAAACAACATTTGCAACTTAAGACAAAAATACCAGGCATGTCCATAAAGAAAACAATTTTTCAAAACAATGCACCAATGAGACGCTTTAAAGTGCTAGTGGCTAAAATTCCACGTTGCTCTGACCTTGGCCCTTTGTATTCAAAACTGCATCGAGCCTGGCCCATTAGTTTTGGGGCTACTAGAGCCAGAGTGAACGTGTGTGTAATGTGTTTTGCATTTGTTCCCGAGTTTGAACAATAGAAGATCTTGAAGAGCAATGAGTGTCTGTGAAAATCTCTTATAAATTGAGAGAAACTTTTTGGACATTTTTCTTATGTTGCAACATTCCCGTAGGCATAACTGACTGAGCCAAACACAATGAAACAAATGTTACCAGTGTTTTAAATCGGGAGAAATATTTACCAAAGATGATGCCAAACCTGCTATACTTTTCATGTCGATGGAATAAAATCTCATTGAAAAAGTGCGTGCAGTAATGTGTTGAAATCGTCAGCAGACTGTCATTTAAGTTTCGTAAGGGCTAGGAATCTGCAAGAGTTCGTGTCACATGGTTTTTAAAAGCTGAAGATCTAAAGTGTCTGATTAATATGGCGTCCACTGACAAATGAACAAGTCCTTTGGCAAAGCACAAGACAGCCCTCGTCCCCAAGCCACCAAAATGTCCAAATCTTAAATCCAAGTCGTCGATCTCAGACAATAGAAATGATAAAAATAAATGCAGTTCAAGGCCATCACATTAGCCCTTAAAACGACCTCAAGAACGAATGAAATAACTAAGAAAAAAATCACTTTGCAGCAGAGGTAATTATTCTGATGGAGACATAAGCTTGTTGCTAAAGCAATAAATTTGCTTTTGAAGACGTCCATTTTTCTCTTTAGACACACTCATAACATTTTTTTAATATCATCTAGCCTCAAGATGTACTTTTATTAACTTCAGTAATTATTAATCTTCATTAAGATTGATACTTACCAACACCATGAGACCAAATGGTCTTTCCCTTTATTTTCAAAGATAGTTTCAAATGAATTGGAAGTGAAATCTTGAGAATCAGGCAAACTGAAAGAAAAAAGTACGAAGAAAATCTGTCAAACATTCACCACAAAAATGTCAATCGTATTACAGAAAGCGTACTTGATTTATATTTTGGACTAACATATGGATTACGATTATCTTATTATTGATTAGCTAAGCCAAAACAATTATTATTTTACAATATAAATTATAAAATTGACTTTCTGTGAAAAGTTATACATGACTTTAGATAAATACTTATATTGACAGCAGACAACAAACAGTTTGATGCAGGTCACAAAAAACGTTTCCACGGGCCTGTGTTCGCCTATATGTACATTAAGATAACAGTGTGTGGAGATATCGTAAGCCCATTCTTGAAGCAAGGACTTAATCTTGACGTTAAATTTCTCTCCAAAAAGTGTACACAGTTTTGTTTGACTGAAGTCCTATCGATTTTTATTGAAAATGGTCGTTTCACTACACATCATCTCTGATGCACTTATCCAAAGTTGTTATGAGGAGATGAATAATACATACCAGCTAACTCTCACCCTTTTGTCGTGTGTCACGTGATTTTTACTCCGATTTTGAGATCTCACAATTTAGTAACAATTCCACACGGCTTTTGACATTTTTGTGATAAACTTTCAAGAAAAAGCATTTCAAACAGTTGTAACAACTTCTGATGAGTTATTTCATAATCTGTTTTTAGTTGCAGTGGCGACTTTGGTTCATCCACATAGTAATGCAGAAGGGGGGAGAGATTGGTATGTAGATATAAAAATAAAAATGACAGTTACTTAACAATGATCTTTATCAAGCATTTCAGCCATGGACTCACGATTCAGAAAGTCTAATCCCATGTCACAACCAGTAATCAGACGATAAGCGATCAGAAGAATTAAATGATATTTTTCATATTTTCACTTTTTTCATAACACCTAAAAATCACAAGATTTTTTGTATGAATTTCGAAATAGTTTTCACTTCAAACGTAAAAAGTCTGACTATTTTTGAGTGAGAGGAAACTTACTTGGAATTTTTATTTTCAGTATCTTCACATTTTGACAACACTGACCAGCTAATTGTTCCCATGTGCAACTGATCCCACTGTCGACATTCACTGCAGATCGGTTTTCTTTGACAGTTGAAAGTTCATCATCCGTAGGTTTTCTTAGCACTTCTTCAGTTAAAATCACGGACTGTTTATCATCAGAAATGTATTCTCGTTGAATGCTTTCAAGATCCATGTTCTCATCAAAGGCAGCATATTCTGGGATTTGTTCGGATATATCTCGAAGCATTCTTTCAAGTACACTTTGGTAAGCTGCAATGGAAAGTGTTAGTGGTAGATGACGAATACAATTAATATCAAGACTGGTGGTGAGAAAATATGCAATGATTACAGTCCAAAACAAATGAATAAAACAGAATCAGCAAATTCATTTATCTAGAAGTGAAATGATTCCGTGAGCTTTTTATAGATGCTAGTTGTCTTGACAAAGGCCTGGTCACTGTTATGCTGTGGTGACTGACGGAGACGATTTCAGTCAGGGTAAGGATTCTTAAATGCTAGTGATACCATTTGATTCTGTGCAACTTATCCTTGGTAATTTTGGGGGAAAGATGTGAACTGACGAGTAACATTTAAAATTAAGTCAACTTGTGACACTTAGCAGCACATTTAAATCCATTTTTGGGGGGCACCGATATCACTTTCATTGATGTGTGACCCGATTAATGCACATTTATACATACACACATACATACATTATTACACATATATATATATATATGTATTTATACGTGTGTGTGTTTGTGTGTGTGTGTTTGTGTGTGTGTGTGTGTGTAGGTATATATATATACATATAATATATATAATGCCTATATTTATGCATATATTTTTCAGCCTGAGAGTTTGTTCGCACACATATGTGTTAGTAATGGTTAAAACTATTAAAACATAGGAAACCTTCAAGCCTGGTTGACTGTAGTATATACCATTGAAAAATTAATGGATACGTTATTTCCTTGTATATATATATATATATATATATATATATATATATATATATATATATATATATATATGTATATATATATACTGAACTAAGTCCCACACATCAGGATGACCCTAAAAGATTGGATTCCAATTTGTGCTCCCAAAGCAAAGCATCTGATGAAAAATTTATTTTCCGCAAAAAACTTTTAACCACTGATAGGTACACACACACACGCACACATGCACACACAACTTATTGAAAAGCGCAGAAACCTCAAACCACCAACAACCACGACGGAAAAATAGAAGAAACCTTACTATACAAAATATTGAAAGAGGAACTAAGAGAAAACAAAAGAAGGTAACAGCAACCATCATCATAACCAATCTCAAAAAGACGTCGGGCCCTCGAAACACTAAACAGACCTTTCAGTACAGTAAAGAAACAAATAACTAACATACTCAAAGCAAATGGACACATAACAACAGACAGAGACAGAATTGTCGAACGTGCCCAAGAATTTCATCAGGAACTCTACTCTTCGAAACACAGACAGCAAGATAACGATGAGAATACACAAGACGCTGACAATCAGTTTGAGGACTTCCCACAAGTTACACCACAGACGGTGAAGCAAGCCATCAAACAAACAAAAAAATTAGAAGCTGTTGGACAAGATGATATCACCATCGATCTACTCAAAAAAGCTGGTAAAAGTGTCAACACAAATCTGTTTAAAATAGAGTAAAGTCCCAGAAGACTGGAACACTGCAATCATAATGCTTCTACAGGAAAAAGGAAACCCCAAAGACCCCGATAACTACAGACGTAAAAGCCCACTCAACTGCATATTTTAACTTTACATAAAAATCATCATCAACTGGCTCACTTGAACACTAGATGAAAACCAACCACGGTAACAGGTTGGATTAAGAAGAGCTTACTCGACCATGGACCATCTCCATACAATAAATCAGCTGAAAGAAAAAAGCCAAATACAGAGTGCCATGCGCTGTAGCATTTATCGACTTCAAAAAGGCATTAAACTCTGTAGAAATTTCCATGCTCATTGAGGCCATCACCCAATCCGGTGAAAACCCTGTATACGTCAAAGTACTGCAACATATATACAATCACAGCAACTCCTTTATCAGGATACTAAGGACTCTGAACCACTCCAGCTCCGGAAAGGAATGAGGCAAGGTGATACCAGCTCACTCAAACTCTTCACAGCCTGTCTCGAGATGATCTTCTGAGACCTAGACTGGGAGAATAGAGGAATCCAAATAAACGGCGAATATCTGAGCAATCTCAGATTTGCTGCCGACATTGTCCTTTTTGCAGATAACCTACACGACCTCCAACTAATGCTAGATGAACTAAACGAAGAAAACAAAAAAGTCGGCCTACACATGAACTTCAGTAAAACGAAATGTGCAACAATCACATTGAGAATAAGAACATGACTGTCAAAATTGAAGATGCAAAACTCGGCATGGTAGACCACTACATCTACGTAGGACAAATAATCTCCATGATATCCTCGAAAGAAGAGGAAATCCAGTGGAGAATCACTCTAGGATGGCAAGCCTTCGGCAGAGCAAGCTCAACCTTAAAAAATCAGTCGATCCCAACAATCTTGAAAAGAAGAGTGTACAACCAATATATTCTCCCATTGGTCACTTATGGAGCTGAAACATGGAATCTAGCAAGGAAACAGACCGGCTAACTGAGAAGGGTGCAATGCATGCGTGAGAAAATCTGTCTCAACGGGGACATGGAGAGGTATAAAGACAGCACAGTACATCAGGAAGAAAACGGAAGTCAGAGACAACGAAGAATCTATTAGAAAACTGAAATGGCAATGGGCCAGTCATGTTGCAAGAATGGCTCACAATCGATGGACATCACAACTCACAACATGGATACCCAGAGATAACATGCAAAACTGAGGCCGAGAGAATACAAGATGGAGACATGAACCAGACAAATTCAGAAAATACTGGCTCAGCGACGCACATTATAGAGAAATGTGGCGAATCCTAGGGAAGGTCAATATCCATTGATGGATGCTAAAAGACTGATGATGATGATGAAATAGAATAAACTATTAGAGAAAATGCTGCTGCCCCATTTTCTCTATTTCTCTAATTCTATTTATGTTGTCCAAATTGAGTGATATATCAACCGTGTAATGACGGAAGATCATTTCAAAAAAGTTTCTATATAATACAATGCAATTTATAATTCAATCTGTCGGACCAAATATGTCTATTTCTTAGACGCATGACTGTTTTGTTGAAAGAGACGAACAGACCGAGATAAAGCAAGATGAGAATTTGGAATGAAAGTTATTCAGCTTTTGCCTTGCCCGTTGCTGTTTAACTCAATGGTAAGGGCATCGTTACATTGAAGCTGCTATCCTATCGGTGGAAGGTTCGATTCCCGGACCAACGCCATGTTTTTTGTTTGTTCAATCTATATAATATAACACAATTTATAATTCATACATATATATATATATATATATATATATATATGAAGAGAAACAGACAGAGGGGGGAAGAGTGAGAGAGAGAGAGAGAGAGAGAGAGAGTAATATATTAGTAGTTACCTTCCATTGAGTGTGGCATTTTATCGTTACCCCAATCTACTGCAGCTGCCGATGTGGAGCTAAACCCAATCAGGGCTAACGTCACGAAAACAATTAGAAATTTCATCGTGATGACTTGGGTGATTTCGATCAAAGAAATTTACTCCACCCAAATGCTGTCCCGAATGTCTCAGTGGTTGCAACACTGACTGCTTTCTGGTATCTAGGCCAAGTGATCCACAAAATTTATAGTGTTAGATAGACAATGAAAGATCACTTATCCCATCCTAGGCTCCAATAATTGGCTAACAATCTATTCTCTTGAAATTATAACAATATTCCTTTGAATCCTCAAAAACCTATCAATTGATTCCGGGTTGGAATGAATGTTTTCTATATTCTTTTGAATTGGTCGGAACTGATCAGTAATTATCTATTTCCTTTTGAATAAGAGACATGAAGTAGGAATTAGACTTTAGTTATGACAATTACAATGCATAGAGGGACTATTGTGGCTTTGATTTTTTTTTAAGGGAAAAGTCAACACTCCCTTCACGGCTGATCACCACTGGAACTATGGCATCTGCCCTGCCTCAAAAGTGCAACAGGATTCTTACTCCAATATCGATTACCAGTTATATCATTCGCCTCATTAAGCAATTGGTCGTAAAATATAAATATTATGAACTAAAGCAAAGAATCAATTTTATATTATCTATTTGACATCATAGGTGTAAAAAGAACTATCGTCATCATAGATGATAAAATGATATTTATTACTTAATATAAAAATTTGATGTATCTTGATAGCTTGGTGTATCAGTATTTTTTCTTGCATAAATGACAAAACATTACATGACAATATGGATTCCATAGTGAAGCTTCCTGATCCAGACATCATTCTATGGCTCCATATCCTTTTTGATCATTCTACGTTTGTAGATACAAGTGACAAATGAAAAAAGATAGCTAAATATTTTCTAGAAAAGCAAAAGCAGAGACCATCGATCAGAGGGGCTAATTCCAGTGTTGAAGTGATCTTAAAAGCTAACCTAAAATGTCGAAGCAAGGAGCTCTTTGACAACTTCCCTCAGGAGGGAAGCCTAATGTCTCGTTAAAATTCGCTGTGGCTGTTGGCATTGGTAAATATGTCAGGGTCCAGACCACTGGCCAACTGCAAGCACGTCATTTGAAATCTACAACCCCACCTTATGAGAGAGGAATTACACTATTCTTTTAATATTTATTTGAGAAGTGCACTTCAACCACTTTCTGAATGCATACACAAAGGACGTAAGGTAAGGTTTAAAATTGAAAAATCTTCTTTGAGTGAAGCCTTCTCTTCAACAGATTTACAAGGGGTTTCTATTTACAATGTAAATAGAATGACCAAGTGGAATTCATTTTCCGACCATATACATATATTATTTCATATGTTTACCTATGATTCTTCAACGGGTCTGGAGTGATGGCAAATTCCCCCTGCCCTGTGGAAAGGGTAAAAAACGAGTTGTCAGTCTTTCAAGTTTTCAATAATGAAATTTGAGGTGTCGAAAGTTAAGGGAAGCTTACCCCCTTTTTTTTCTCATCATCTAAGTGGTCAAAGTGAAAGGAGATTTTCTCAGCACTACAGGGACCAAGAGTAAAAACAGATTTTTTCCTCCCTTAAAAAGATCAAAGTGAGGGGGAAACTTTTTACCCCTTTTAAGTATTCAACCAGTCGGGGGACAATGCTAGATCATGAATATTGAGACTTTGCCTTTATAAATATGTGAATTGATAACAAACTAAGCTTAACTCTCTCTCTCTCTCTCTCTCTCTTTCTCTCTCTCTCTCTCTCTGTCCATCTCTTTTGTCCTGTGTGATTCGATCTTTAAAAACATTGGCTTTTTTAATCAACATTAAACTGGTATAATTCGACATGGCTGATTGTTCTTTGCATCGGCTCATTCTACTATAAGTCTAATCAGTGGTTTGAAAACTTGGAAAACTCAAAAATGCCTTCTTCAAAGGAAATATTCGGGCAGACGTCGATTTTCAGCATTTACTTTTTAGACTAATTGATGAACTATTATAAAAGATAATTTTTCAGCTTCCTATTTATTCAAAACGGGTTGCACTTACTTGAATTCGAATATACTGTACAGGCCTGCTTACTGTATATCAGAGAGAAAACACAAGGCGGGAATACCTTAAAATCCATTAGATAATTCAAATGGTAATACTCATCTCATGGTTATGTTGCAAATCTCAAAAAGAAATCCTATTTCATTTAACTCACGAAGAGACTAAAAAGATCCCTTTCTTTCAAGGTGATCAAACCACTTTTAATAATCTAATAATAGTAATATAACCTGAATGATTCTGTCTTCTTTCTGATCATATCGTCGTTGTCTTTTTATTTTGTCAAAGTTGAGTGTTTCAAGAAAGCTTATAAAGAAAGTTCTTCCAATGCACTGGGAAATGAAAGTTCCTCGGTTCGTGTATGAAATAGAGGCAAATCAATAAGTAGAGGGAGTTGAGTGAAATTTCCTATTAAGATTATAGATACTCTACCAAAACGGAGATCAGCACATATGTACATGTATATGTAGATCCCTAGCATTGATTTCTCATCACCGAAATTTCACAATTTGTAAACATTCCGTTTACCTCTCTGAGTGCTTTGCCAATCAAGTCAGTTGATTCACAAAGGCTCTCATATTATCTTAACAAGGCATGAGGTAGGGTTTTTACTCCAAAAAGCGAAAAGTAGCGGTGACTGTTGAAGAAGCTAATTGCAAAAACGCTGAACTAGTTTTTTCTTTCAGATACAGATTGATACGATAGAGAAAGTAGTTTTTTCCCACAACCAGCTCTACCAGATATTTTCAAATTAATTGGAGCTGAATCATCTGAGTGAAATTTTTCTCATCTTGCCATGCAATTATAAAATCATATTCTTTTTTTTCTTTCTGATCCAAACAGACTGGATTAACTGAACTTCGACCATTGTTTGAGAAGGTTGATTTTTTTCTTTTTTTTTCTGTATCAACCTATCCTGCTGAATCTTTGATGCCTTTGGTCATAAAGTCCAATGCTCTAACATCTCAATGTCATGCTTAATGACTGTGTCATCATAATCTGATCCTTCACATCATTTCTGGCATTTCTGATGTTGAAAGTCAAATTAGAATTCTCTGCAAAGTCTTTGGTTTCAGCTTCACGTGAATCGAAACCTTTGCCCTTAATTTCTAATGAGCAACAAAGTGTTTTTCTTTTTCCATCAACAGCAAGCTTTTGAAATAAAGTTCGTCACAAACTCTCTTCAAGATATGTCCTTAGGATGCATATCATATTTAAACTATTCATGAAGATAACCTACATGAAGATGAAGTTTTTTGTGTTCTGGGTAAAATTTCAGACGTGAGTTACGATATCAGGATGGTTGTTCCGAAGTGTCAGCATTCCATCATCATAATTTCTAGCATTAACATCTAAATTGCCATTTTTGTACAATAATAGATTGACATGTTCCAACTGACAATTTTCTTGAAGTTTATAATAGAAACCAAGTATGTCCATTGGAAGTTAAAAACTACAAGGGAGTACTCTCTCTTTCAGTTCTTTACCTAAATGAGGATCTTCCATGACCTCGAAGTGAGGATTATAGTCTTTTTCGCCTTGACTTTTTTGCTATTCTGGTAATCACCCATTTTGCATTCGTGTCTCATCTTTTCCGTTAATTCTGTTGCTGTTTTAATCTCTTCCTGATTATTATAATCAGCAAAATTATGGAAAGCTTTTCTGGTAAGAAAGCAATTGTCAATAGACAGATCCCCTATTCTGAAACTCACACCTTTGAGTAGAATGTATAATTACAACCATCAAAACATAAGTGGCGTGTAGTGCTGTGTATATAGGGTGTGCTTTGGGTTATGGACACACAAAAATAGTCGATGTTGCATTGTAAAAGATAAAAGAGGAGGAGAAAGCAGTTTAAAATTTGAGTTTTTAAAAGTAAATCCTGAAAAGGTCATTTCGACTAATGCTCTCTTCAGGGGATGAGCTGTTCGTTTCATGGAATGAAAAAGTTTGTGAACGTTCACAATTTAAGATCAGACTAACCTTCCCTACGTTGTACCAAAATGGTATTTACTCTCCATCACTTTTTCTGGAAACTAAAATATTAGAACTCAAACTATCATATATATATATATATATATATATATATATATATTATATATATATATATATATATATATATATATATATATATATATATATGTATATATATATATATATATATATATATATATATATATATATATATATATATATATATATATATATATGTCGATCATCCCAAAAACTTTCCATTACCATCTTTTACCTTCAAACATACCCAAACACATTATAAATTAAAGATCAAGATTAATACTATCACTAGAGCTACAAAAGGCATCAACAGGGGCAATAAAATCCAATGTTGAGATACCTAGGTAAAAATAGAAATTACTCCCAGACCACTACTAAGCATCCTTGCAGGAATGACCCCTATATGGAGTTCAAACCCCTTTGACAATATGAATTCCCCCACACCACCCACTACCACACTCACAACGTTCTCACCAAAGTCCCAATAAACAGACAAAAAAAAACATAGACAATCTTTCACCTGATGAGGCCCAGAGAGGGCTGAAACATGAGCTAGTTTGTAGTTTGTGTATATATATATATATATATATATATATATATATATATATATATATATATATATATATATATATAACTATACACAGATTTTTATTATATATATATATATATATATATATATATATATATATATATATATATATATATATAATAAAAATCTGTGTATAGTTTCATTGGACTCATCCGTTGTTTTTAATGTTAGGTCGTTGCTTATGATATATTGTTTTAGAATAATATGATAAAATATAATATAAACAACATAAACAGTAAATATTTTATCATAATATCATCTATTCGTATCAATAAGCCTTTTCAAAGCGTCCTCTAATTATAGAATGGTATCTCTATACACATTCTTTTGGTCTGGTGGCCATAAATTCAGTGAGAGCACTAATTATAGTTTCCCTTTTATTGGACATCTCATTACGGATAAGTTCAAAATGTTTGACAGGATTATATTAGAGAAAAACCGGAAACTTAAATTTTCTTGCTGCACTAGTGTATTCCTGATTATTACAATCAGCAACATCTTGAAAAGCAAATTCAATTTCACCACGAGATGCTTCAAGTTTCACAGTCATAAGCATGCAACAGTAGATTTATCCCCCAGACTGAAACTCATGCTTTCTAGTGAGGTATACACTACTAAATGTTAGCATCAAAGTATCAGTGATGTATGGTGCTGTGTATATTGGTTGTGCTATGAGTTATGAACACACAAAAACGTAAGCATATTTTGTTGTCTGTAAAAAAAACAATGAACAGTATAAGTTTTTCGTTCAATGTAGGGAAGGTGGACCCGACTGTGAATGATAAAGTTCACAACCCTTGCTGCAAAACATGTTTCCAAAGAAGATTTGCCTTCTTGTTGAAATATGCATTCACTGTATCAATGTTTGCACCCATTTTCTTCACACGAGGTTGATAATCACTTTTCTCATTGATGTACGATGACATGCCCCTGCCCAATGACACTTGGTTTGTAACTTTCTATACAATTTTGTTTAAGAAGTGTTCAGAGCCAGGCAACTTTTCATGAAAAACTAGCTCATGTAAGTCAGTAATACTGAATTTCAATGATGGTTGATCATCTGAGTATCTTTGTTCATTATCCCTAAGTGTGTATGAAGATTGACACGTTTGGAAATGTGTTGAGTGAAAACTTTTTGGCTCCCCTTGATATTGCAATAGCAGTGGTACATACTTTTGAGAAACCCTTGTTGGACAAACTAACTGAAGTTGTCTCCCCTTAGGAGAGCTCTTATGTAAATGCTCTACTATAAATAGCTAAGCACACTTTGGTTCATTTAGATCTTAGTATGTTTAAAGCTGAATAAAGCATCATACGTTGTATTAACATGTCTCGTTTTCATTACTCCGTGGTCATCACTTTCAAGCATTTCATTCAATTTGCAGGCACCACTCAAATTACAAAGGTTTATATCACATACTAATTGCCAAATGTTAATGGTTGGTGCTTTTGCAATATCCTGGTTGCAATCATAAAAACAGAGGATTGTTAGCGAGTCAGCGATCAGCTTTCAATAGGTGTCATACCTATTGACTGGAGCTTACAAGACCCAACCCGGCAAAATTCATTTTTGAGCTTTCAATTAGTCAGACATCTACCTCTTATAGCTTATTGTAATCCCTTCGAGGGTTTTTGTCTTCTAAATGAGCTTGCTTGACTGGTCATGTCCCAAAATAATAGAAATCAGTACAGAATCTTTGAAGGTCTTATTTTGACCTCTTTCACCTTTAATATCTTTCCTTAAAGTTACATCTACAAAAGGTTCTTTCCTGGCTTTGGTCGATGATAGAGATCCTTTCTCTTCCACACATATGTAAACAGCCTAATCCACACAAAAACGCAATGGACAGTAATTAAAAAAAAACATTTTTACTCTCCACCTGCTTCTTTTGTACCACTAAAAGACTTCTCATTAAGTCTCTTATTTCTTTCTATGTGTTCACCGTTTGCAACACCAAATGAGCAAGGGTTTAAAACATTACAATTTACGCTCAGAACCACCTTCCCTACATTATTCTAAAAAGCTTTTACTGTCCATTTCTTTTTATAGACACCAAAATATTTTTGGGTTTTAGTGCATCCAGAGCTCACTTCACAAATATGATACAGGGTACCATACGCCAGTACTGTATGAGGACCTTCTTCTCTACTAATATTAGTGTTCATGATAGAATTTCTCAATTTATAATTCACATTACTTTTCTTCCTATCCTTTGAGGGGTCAAATATAAACTTTTCCCCTTCAATGGAGTCAAAAGTGAAGTGGAATTTTTTACAGGTCTGAAAGATTCAGTCCTTTTTTTTTACTCAATGAATATTCAACACAGAGTAAATGGGTACTTCTGCAGATAGATAGAAGGAAAAGAAAGATAGCAAGACAGAGAGAAAAAAGAGAGACAAACATGAAGAAAGGGCGTGAAAAAGTGGGAAGATACAAAAAAAAAAAAAAAAGAAAAGATGTATGCATATATTTACCATCTGAAATTAAGATACAGGAATGATATACCTTAAACGTACATTGTCGGCTTCTAAGTTGAATATGATTGTAGAAACAATAACATCAAAATACGATTTTCACTTGATTTTATTTGTAAAACACTTACAATAGTATTTCAAATGGAAAAATCAACGTGATGAGCTATGATTTATTTTCTCAGATGATGAGCCAGATATTTATTACTCAAGGATGACGACATTATTGTTGTGTATGTATCCTCTTGGAGACAAGGGATCGTAATGTCTGTCAGGAACATTAAATGAATCCAGTTTATCCATGGTTGTTGGGATTTCATCCAATGCAAATCTCTTAAAAATACATCCTAAATTTCGTTTCCTGTGAATCTGGCCTATACGTTCACAGACAAGGAGACAAACTTTGACATAGTGTCTGGAAATATGCAAGTCGTAAGGATTTATGCAGAGATTGAGAGCTCCTCTCTTGATGCATACATTAAACTCCCTGTCACGAGCTCCTGGGGAAAAAGACACAATATAAGTAAATTAAAACAAAAATACCAAGCTTGTCCATAAAGAAAACAATCTTTCAAAACAATGCACTAATGAGACGCTTTAAAGTGCATGTGGCTAAAATTCCACGTTGCTCTGACCTTGACCCTTTGTATCAAAAACTGCATCAAGTTACATTCATTAGTTTTGGGGCTAAAAGAGCCAGAGTGAACGTGTGTGTAATGTGTTTTGCATTTGTTCCCGACTTTGAACAATTAAAGATCTTGAAGGGCAACGAGTTTCTGTGAAAATCTATTACAAATTGAGAGAAACTTTTTGGACTTTTTTCTTATGTTGCAACATTCCCATGGGCATAACTGACTGAGCAAAACACAATGCAACAAATGTTACCAGAGTTTCAAATCGGGAGAAATATTTACTAAAGACGATACCAAACCTGCAAGACTTTTCATGTCGATGGAATAAAATCTCATTGAAAAAGTGCGTGCAGTAATGTGTTGAAATCGTCAGCAGACTGTTATTTAAGTTTCGTAAGGGCAAGGAATCTGGAAGAGTTTGTGTCACATAGTTTTTAAAAGCTGAAGATCTAAAGTGTCTGATTAGTATGGCGTCTACTGACAAAGGAACAAGTATTTTGGCAAAGCACAAGACAGCCCTCGTCTCCCAGCTACCAAAATGTCCAAATCTGAAATCCAAGTCGTCGATATCAGACAATAGAAATGATAAAAATAAATGCATTGCTAGGCCATGACATTAGCCATTAAAACGACCTCAAAAACGAATGAAATAACTAAGAAAAAATCACTTTGCATAGTGTATTGATAGCGGAGGTAATCATTTTGGAGACATAAGGTTGTTGGTAAAGCAATAAATTTCCTTTTGAAAACGTCAATTTTCTCTTTAGACACACTCATAACATTTTTGTATTGTTATCTACCCTCAAGATGTACTTTTATTAACTTCAGTAATTATTAATCTTCATCAAGATTGATACTTACCAGCATCATGAGACCAAATGGTCTTCCCCATTATTTGCAAAGACAGTTCCAAATGAATTGGAAGTGAAATCTTCAGAATCAGACAAACTGAAAGAAAAAAAGAACAAAGAAAATGTGTCAACCATTCACCACAAAAATGTCAATCGTATTACAGAAAGCATACTTGATTAATATTTTGGACTAACGATTACGATTATTGTATTATTGATTAGCTAAGCCAAAACAATTATAGTTTTACAATATAAATTATAAAATTGACTTTCTGTGAAAAGTTATACATGACTGAAGATGAATACTTACATTGACAGCAGACAACAAACAGTGTGATGCAGGTCACAAAAAACGTTTTCACAGGCCTGTGTTTGCCTTTATGTACATTAAAATAACAGTTTGTGGAAATATCAGAAGCCCTTTCTTAATGACTTAATCTTGACGTTAAATTTCTCTCCAAAAAGTGTATACAGTTTTGTGTGACTGAAGTCCTATTGATTTTTAATGATAATGGTCGTTTCACTACACATTATCTCTGTTGCACTTATCCAAAGTTGTTATCGGGAGATGAATAATACAGAACAGCTAACTCTCACCCTTTTGTCGTGTGTTACGTGATTTTTACTCCGATTTTGAGATCTCACGATTCGGTATCCATTCCACACAGCTTTTAACATTTTTGTGATAAACTTTCAAGAACAAGTATTTCAAACAGTTGTAACAACAGAGTTATCTCGTAATCTGTTTAAAGTTGCAGTGGTGACTTTGGTTTATCCACATAGTAATGCAGAAGGGGGGAGAGATTGGTATGTAGATATAAACATAAAAATGACAGTTACTTAATAATGATCTTTATCAAGCATTTCAACCATGGACTCAAGATTCAGAAAGTCTAATCCCATGTCACAACCGGTAATCAGACGATAAGCTCAAGGAAAAAGCCCAGAATGCAGCACTTGATTATAACAATGCTCATAAAAATTGATATTTTGACTAAAGAATTGACATTTATGGAAGAATTAAATGATATTTTATGTATTTTTACTTTTTTGATAACACCTAAAAATCACCAGATTATTTGTATAAATGTTGGGATTGTTTTCACTTCAAAGGTAGCAAGTCTGACTTTAATTGAATGAAAGGAAACTTACTTGGAATTTGCTTTCTGAATATCCTCAGAGTTTGACAACACTGACCAGCTAATTCTTCCCATGTGCAACTCATCCCACTGTCAACATCCACCGCAAATTGGTTTTCTTTGACAGTTGAAAGTTCATCATCTTTTGGTTTTCTTAGAACTTCTTCAGTTAAAATCACGGACTGTTCATCATCAGAAACGTATTCTCGTTGAATGCTTTCAAGATTCATGTTCTCATCAAAGGCAGCATATTCTGGGATTTGTTCGGATATATCTCGAAGCATGCTTTCAAGTACACTTTGGTAAGCTGCAATGAAAAGTGTTAGTGGTAGATGACTAATATGAATAATATCAAGACTGGTGGTGAGAAAATATCTAATGATTATTTGTCCAAAACAAATGAATAAAACAGAATCAGCAAATTTATTCATCTAGAAGTGAAATGATTCCGTGCGTTTTTCACTGATGCTAGTTGTCTTGACAAAGGCCTGGTCACTGTTATGCTGTGGTGGCTGACGGAGACGATTTCAGTAAGGGTACGGATTCTTAACCGCTAGTGATACCATTTGATTCTTTGCTACTTATCCTTGGTAATTTGGGGGGAAAGATGTGAACCAACAAGAAACAGATTCAAAATTAAGTCAACTTGTGACACTTAGCAGCACATTTTAATCCATTTTTTCGGGGGAAGAGGTATCACTTGTGTCATCAGGTTCATATATATATATATATATATATATATATATATATATAAGGACATGTACTCAGTGAATGTAAACATTTCACTCCTACTGCTACCGCCACATCTTACCACACACAAGCGCAGACATTCATCATATACTGAGCTAAGTCCCAGACATCACACTAAAAGATTGGATTCAAATTTTTGCTTCCAAAGCAAAGCATCTCATGGAAAATTCATTTCCTGATAAAAAAGAAAACTTGTAATCACTGATAGGTACAAACACACACACATACACACACACACACACACACACATACACACACACATGCATATACACGCACACACACACACACACAAACACACACACACACACACAGAGCACACACTACTGAAGATGGAAACACCCCCTGAAACATATTTAATTCACCGATTAATACATCTATTGATTAACCAACAAATAAACTATGTTTCCGTATACTTTTACTCGTGAGTCTGTCTCATTTTCTATTATTAACATTTGTTATTGTTTATATTGTGGACCATCAAACAGTTCACCACAGACAGACCAAAGTCCTACACATCATGATGAATTCAAAGGAATCCTCCTCCTTGATTCCAATCTTTGCTCCTAAAGCAAAAAATCTGATGTTGAATCCATTTTCTACGGAAACCTTTCAACAACTGAAAAGTACACACACGCACAGACACACAGAGTAGACGCTGCTGAAGATGGGAAAACTTCCCAAAATATGTATTGCACACAAATTAATTCATTAATGGATTAATCAATTTATAAACAAAGTCTCCATACGCTCTTACTCCTGAGTCTGTCTTATTCCCCATTGTTCACACACACACACACACACACACACGTGCATATATATATATATATATATATATATATATATATATATATATATATATATATATGAGATTTTTAATGTTCAGTGTTTAGAGCTGTAAAGCTTCCTATAGAATATATATATATATATATATATATATATATATATATATATATATATATATATATATATATATATATATATACATTAAGCAATGTATCCCACACTCATTAATTGCTACACAAAAGTCGGTCTAATAACAGCATAGTATTCTTCGCCGATATAGGTGAGACAATGTACGTAGAATATTTTTATATGAATATGAAAAATATAAGACTTTCACTTACAAATATACTATAATCACACAGTTCATTATATCATCTACCTAGTTAATATGGAGATCCATACTGCCCTTAACATACGATGCAAATCTACGACAAAAATTTATATGATTGGAACATAATTGCTATTTATGTACGTATATCAAAGAATTCAAAGATGTATTTAAGAAATATTACAAAATTCTGTTCCTTACCGATTTTGTTGAATGTAGGCGTTGCTCTGTCAAGAGTAGCGCCGGTGCTTACTCTCCATAAATAACACAGATGTAAAAATGTTGAAGCTAGGAACATAAGGGTCTTCATGATAAGGAATTTCTTCTTCTTTTCTATCTTTCTTGTTTTGGGGGATTATTCGCCGTGTCTTCGTCAAAGGGAGTTTCTGAACTGATCAAAATGAAGACTGTTTCTATATTCCCTGGTGTAAGGTGTGCCGCTTAGAAAAGGGGAGTGGTTCAATTTGACAGATATCGTTTATCAACAATGTCTACATTTGGGTTACATCAAGGAAGTTAAACACGTTGATCAAATTGAGGAAAGAATCTAAAAATCTGCCATATATTGTATATATTATA
>OY735200.1:8691637-8754137 GCA_963457665.1 Thysanoteuthis rhombus
CTTGATTTTATTTGTAAAACCCTTACAAAGATATTTCAAATGGCAAAATCAACCTAATAAGCGATGATTTATTGTTTCAGATTATAAGCCAAATATTCATTGTTTGAAGATGACGACATCATTGTTGTGTATGTATCCAGTTGGAGGCAAGGCATCGTTATGTCAATTACGAACATTAAATGAATCCAGTTTATCCATGGTTGTTGGGATTTCATCCAATGCAAATCTCTTAGAAATACATCCAACTTTTACGTTGACGTCCTTCCGCGATAAACTTGCTTTGACACGGAGACAAACTTTGACATCGTGACTGGAAATATGCAAGTCGTACAGATTTATGCAAAGCTTAACACCAAATTTATTGATGCATAAATTGAACTCCCTGTCACGAACTCCTAGGGAAAAAGACACAATATTTGCAACTTAATACAAAAATACAAAGCATGTCCATAAATAAAACAATCTTTCAAAACAATGCACCAATGAGACGCTTTAAAGTGCTTGTGGCTAAAATTCCACATTGCTCTGACCTTAACCTTTTCTATTTAAAACTGCATCAAGCTACGTCCATTAGTTTTGGGGCTACAAGGGCCAGAGTGAACGTGTGTGTTGTGTGTTTTTTTATTTGTTCCCGACTTTGAACAATAAAAGATCTTGAAGAGCAACGAGTTTATGTGAAAATCTCTTAGAAATTGAGGGAAACTTTTTGGAGATTTTCCTTACGTTCCAACATTCCCGTAGGAATCTGCAAGAGTTTGTGTCACATCATTTTTAGAAGCTGATGCTGCAAAGGGTCTAAATAGTATGGTGGTTACTGACAAATGAACAAGTCTTTTGGCAAAGCACAAGACAGCCCTCGTCCCATAGCCACCAAAATGTCCAAATCTGAAATCCAAGTCGTCGATCTCAGACAATAGAAATGATAAAAATAAATGTATTGCTAGGCCATCACATTAGCCCTTAAAACGACCTCAAGAACGAATGAAATAACTAAGAAAAAAATCACTGTGCCCAGTGTATTGACAGTGGAGGTAATTATTTTGATGGAGACATAAGCTTGTTGCTAAAGCAATGAATTTCCTTTTGAAAACGTCCATTTTCTCTTTAGACACACTCATAAAATTTTTGTATTGTTATGTAACCCCAAGATGTACTTTTATTAACTTCAGTAATTATTAATCTTCATTAAGATTGATACTTACCAACACCATGAGACCAAATGGTCTTTCCCATTATTTGCAAAGACAGTTTCAAATGAATTGGAAGTGAAATCTTGAGAATCAGACAAACTGAAAGAAAAAAAGAACAAAGAAAATGTGTCAAACATTCACCAAAAAATGTCGATCGTATTACAGAAAGTGTACTGAATTAATATTTTGGACTAACATACGGATTACAATTATTGTATTATTGATTAGCTAAGCCAAAACAATTATTATTTTACAATATGAATTATAAAATTGACTTTCCGTGAGATGTTATACATGACTTTAGATAAATACGTATATTGACAGCAGACGACAAACAGTGTGATGCAGGTCACAAAAAACGTTTTCACAGGCCTGTGTTTGCCTATATGTATATTAAAAGAACAGTGTGTGGAGATATCGTAAACCCATTCTTGAAGCAAGGACTTAATCTTGACGATAAATTTCTCTCCAAAGTCTATACAGTTTTGTGTGACTGAAGTTCTATTGATTTTTAGATGATGGCCGTTTCGCTACACATCATCTCTGATGCACATATCCAAAGTTGTGATGAGGAGATGAATAATACAAACCAGCTTACTCTCACCCTTTTGTCATGGCTCACGTTATTTTCATTCCGATTATGAGATCTCATGGTTTGGTATCCATTTCACACGGCTTTTAACATTTTTGTGATAAACTTTTAAGAACAAGCATTTAAACAGTTGTAACAACTTCTGATGAGTTATTTCATAATCTTTTTTAAGTTGCAGTGGTGACTTTTGTTTATCCACATAGTATTGCAGAAGGATGGAAAGATAGGTATGTAGATATAAAAATAAAAATGACAGTTACTTAACAATGATCTTTATCAAGCATTTTAGCCATGGACTCAACATTCAGAAAGTCTAATCCCATGTCACAACCGGTAATCAGACGATAAGCTCATGGAAGAAGCCCAGAATGCGGCACTTGATTATGACAATGCACATAAGAATTGATATTTTGACTAACGGATTCTGACTATAATTGAATGAAAGGAAACTTACTTGGAATTTTCTTTTTGAATATCTCCAGAGTTTTACAACACTGACCGGCTAATCCTTCCCATGTGCAACTGATCCCACTGTCAACATCCACCGCAAATTCGTTTTCTTTGACAGTTGAAAGTTCATCATCTTTTGGTTTTCTTAGAACTTCTTCAGTTAAAATCACGGACTGTTCATCATCAGAAATGTATTCTCGTTGAATGCTTTCAAGATTCATGTTCTCATCAAAGGCAGCATATTCTGGAATTTGTTCAGATATATCTCGAAGCATGCTTTCAAGTACACTTTGGTAAGCTGCAATGGAAAGTGTTTGTGGTAGATGACTAATACGAATAATATCAAGACTGGTGGTGAGAAAATATGCAATGATGATTAGTCCAAAAGAAATGAATAAAATAGAATCAGCAAATTCATTCATCTA
Organism: Thysanoteuthis rhombus; assembly: GCA_963457665.1. NCBI lineage: Eukaryota > Metazoa > Mollusca > Cephalopoda > Oegopsida > Thysanoteuthidae > Thysanoteuthis > Thysanoteuthis major. The sequence goes on from OY735200.1 coordinate 8,694,295, forward strand.
GAAGTGAAATGATTCCGTGAGCTTTTTACAGATGCTAGTTGTCTTGACAAAGGCCTGGTCACTGTTATGCTAAGGTGACTGACGGAGACGTTTTCTGTCAGGGTAAGGATTCTTAAATGCTAGTGATACCATTTGATTCTGTGCTACTTATCCTAGGTAATTTGGGGGGAAAATATGAACTGACAAGTAACAGATTTAAAATTAAGTCAACTTATGACACTTAGCAGCACATCTAAATCCATTTTTGGGGGGCGGATATCACTTACTTTTATGTGTGACCCCATTAATGCACAGTTATACATACATACATACATACATTATTACACACATATATATATATATATGTATATATATGTGTGTGTGTGTATGTGTGTGTGTGTGTGTAGGTATATATATATATATATATATATATATATATATATATATATGTAATATATATAATGCTTATATTTATGCATATGTTTTTCAGCCTGAGAGTTTGTTCGCATACATATGTGTTAGTCATGGTTAAAACTATTAGAAAATTGGAAACCCTCAAGCCCGGTTGACTGTAGTATATACCATTGAAAAGTAAATGGATACGTTATTTCCTCGTATGTATATATATATATATATATATATATATATATATATATATATATTTATATATATATATATATATATATATATATATATATATATATATATACTGTACTAAGTCCCACACATCAGGATGACCCTAAGAGATTTGATTCCAATTTTTGCTTCCAAAGAAAAGAATCTGATGAAAAATTTATTTTCTGCAAAAAACTTCTAACCACTGATAGGTACATACTCACACACACACACACACACACACTCACTGCACTAACACAACTAATTGAAAAGCGCAGAAACCTCAAACCACCAACAACTACGATGGAAAAGTAGAAGAAACCTTACTATACAAAACATTGAAAGAGAAACTAAGAGAAAACAAAAGAAGGTAACAGCAACCATCATCATAACCAATCTCAAAAAAATGTTGGGCCTTCGAAACACTGAACGAACCTTTCAGTACAGCAAATAAACAAATAAATAGCATACTCAAATCAAACGGACGAATAACAACAGACACAGACAAAATTGTCAAACGTACCCAAGAATTTCATCAGGAACTCTACTCTTCGAAACACGGTCAGCAGATAACGATGAGAATACACAATACGCTGACAATCAGTTTGAGGAGTTCCCACAGGTCACACCACAGAAGGTGAAGCAAGCCATCAAACAAACAAAAAAATTAGAAGCTGTTGGACTAGATGATATCACCATCGATCTACTCAAAGAAGCTGGTAAGAGTGTCAACAAAAATCCGTCTAAAACAGAGTAAAATCCCAGAAGACTGGAACATTGCAATCATAATGCTTCTACAGGAAAAAGGAAACCCCAAAGATCCCGATAACTACAGACTTAAAAGCCCACTCAACTGCATATTTAAACTTTCCACAAAAATCATCATCAACTGGATCACTAAAACACTAGATGAAAACCAACCACGGTATCAGGTTGGATTTAGAAGAGCTTACTCGACCATTGACCATCTCCATACAATAAATCAGCTGAGAGAAAAAAGCCAAATACAGAGTGCCACTCGCTGTAGCATTTATCGACTTTAAAAAGGCATTCAACTCAGTAGAAATTTCCATGCTCATGAAGGCCATTAGCCCATCAGGTGAAAACCCTTTATACGTCAAAGGACTGCAACATATATACAATAACAGCAACTCCTTTATCAGGCTACTAAGGACTCTGAACCGCTCCAGCTCCGGAAAGGAATGAGGCAAGGTGATGCCAGCTCACTCAAACACTTCACATCCTGCGTCGAGATCATCTTCTGAGACCTAGACTGGGAGAATAGAGGAATCCAAATAAACGGCGAATATCTGAGCAATCTCAGATTTGCAGACGACATTGCCCTTTTTGCAGACAACCTACACGACCTCCAACTAATGCTAGATGACCTATACGAAGAAAACAAAAAAGTCGGCCTACACATGAACTTCAGTAAAACGAAATGTGCAACAATCACATTGAGAATAAGAACATGACTGTCAAAATTGAAGATGCAAAGCTCGGCATGGTAGACCAATATATATACCTAAGACAACGAATCTCCATGATATCCTAAAAAGAAGAGGAAATCCAGCGGAGAATCACTCTAGGATGGCAAGCCTTCGGCAGAGCAAGCTCAACCTTGAAAAATCAGTCGATCCCAATAATCTTGAAAAGAAGAGTGTACAACCAATACATTCTCCCATTGGTCACTTATGGAGCTGAAACATGGAATCAAGCTAAGAAACAGACCGGCTAACTGAGAAGGGTGCAATACATGCGTGAGAAAACCAGGCTCAACAGGGACATGGACAGGTGTAAAGACAGCACAGTATATCAGGAAGAAGACGGGAGTTAGAGACAACAAAGAATCTATTAGAAAACTGAAATGGCAATAGGCCAGTCATGTTGCAAGAATGGCTCACAATCGATGGACATCACAACTCACAACATGGATACCCAGAGATAACATGCAAAACTAAGGCCGACAGGATACAAGATGGAGACATGAACTAGACAAATTCAGAAAATACTGGCTCAGCGACGCACATTATAGAGAAATGTGGCGAATTCAAGGGAAGGTCAATGTTCATTGATGGATGCTAAAAGACTGATGACAATGATGAAATAGAATAAACTATTAGAGAAAATGCTGCTGCCCCATTCTCTCTATTATTTTAATTCTATTTATGTTGTCTAAATTGAGTGATATATCAACCGTGTAATGACGGAAGATCATTTAAAAAAAGTTTCTATGTAATATAATGCAATTTATAATTCATTCTGTCGGACCAAATATGTCTATTTCTTAGACGCATGACTGTTTTGTTGTGCTTTGTCGGCTGCTGTTTAACTCAATTGTAAGGGCATCGTTACATTGAAGCTGCTATCCTATCGGTAGAAGGTTTGATTCCCGGACCGGCGCCATGTTTTTTGTTTTTTCAGTCTATATACTATAACACAATATCAAATTCATATATATATATATATATATATATACATACATATATATATATATATATATATATATATATATATATATATATATATATATATATATATAAGAGAGACATAGAGAGACGGGGAGGAGTGAGAGTGAGAGAGAAAGAGAGAAATACATTTGTAGTTACCTTCAATTGAGTGTGGAATTCTATCGTTACCCCAATCTACTGCAGCTGCCGATGTGGAGCTAAACCCAATCAGGGCTAACGTCACGAAAACAATTAGAAATTTCATCGTGATGACTTGGGTGATTTCGATCAAAGAAATTTACTCCACTCAAATGCTGTCCCGAATGTCTCAGTGGTTGCAACACTGACTGCTGTCTGGTATCTAGGCCCAGTGATCCACCAAATTTATAGTGTTAGATAGACAATGAGAGATCACTTATCTCATCCTAGGCTCCAATAATTGTCTAACAATCTATTCTCTTGAAATTATAACAATATTCCTTTGAATCCTCAGAAACTTATCAACTGATTCCGGGTTGGAACGAATGTTTTCTATGTTCTATTGAATTGGTCGGAACTGATCAGTAATTATCTATTTCCTTTTGAATAAGAGACATGAAGTAGGAATTAGACTTTTGTTATGACAATTACAATGCATAGAATGGACTATTGTGGCTTTAATTTTTTTTTAAGGGAGAAGTTAACCATCCCTTCACAGGTGATCACCACTGGAACAATTGTATCTGCCCTGCCTCAAAAATGCAACAGGATTCTTACTCCAATGTCGATTACCAGTTATATTATTCGCCTCATTAAGCAATTGGTCGTAAAATATAAATATTATGAACTAAAGCAAAGAATCAATTTTATATTATCTATTTAACATCATAGGTGTAAATAGAACTATCGTCATCATAGATGATAAAATGATGTTTATTACTTAATTTAAAAATTTGATGTATCTTGATAGCTTGGTGTATCAGTATTTTTTCTTGCATAAATGACAAAACATTACATGACAATATGGATTCCATAGTGAAGCTTCCTGATCCAGACATCATTCTATGGCACCATATCCTTCTTGATCATTTTACCTTTGTAGATACAAGTGACAAATGAAAAAAGATAGCTAAATATTTTCTAGAAAAGCAAAAGCAGAGACCATCGATCAGAGGGGCTAATTCCAGTGTTGAAGTGATCTTAAAAGCTAACCTAAAATGTCGAAGCAAGGAGCTCTTTGACAACTTCCCTCAGGAGGGAAGCCCTATGTTAAAATTCGCTGTGGCTGTTGGCATTGGTAAATATGTCAGGGTCCAGACCACTGGCCAACTGCAAGCACGTCATTTGAAATCTACAACCCCACCTTATGAGAGAGGAATTACACTATTCTTTTAATATTTATTTGAGAAGTGCACTTCAACCACTTTCTGGAAGCATACACAAAGGACGTAAGGGAAGGTTTAAAATTGAAAAATTTTCTTTGAGTGAAGCCTTCTCTTCAACAGATTTAAAAGGGGTTTTCTATTTACAATGTAAATATAATGACCAAGTGGAATTCATTTTCCGACCATATACATATATTATCATTTCATATGTTTACCTATGATTCTTCAACGGGTCTGGAGTGATGGCAAATTCCCCCTGTCCTGTGGAAAGGGTAAAAAACGAGTTGTCAGTCTTTCAAGTTTTCAATAATGAAATTTGAGGTGTCGAAAGTTAAGGGAAGCTTACCCCCCTTTTTTCTCATCATCTAAGTGGTCAAAGTGAGAGGAGATTTTCTCAGCCCTTTAGGGGCCAAGAGTAAAAACAGATTTTTTCCTCCCTTAAAAAGATCAAAGTGAGGGGGAAACTTTTTACCCCTTTTAAGTATTCAACCAGTAGGGGGACAATGCTAGTTCATGAATATTGGGACTTTGCCTTTATAAATATGTGAATTGATAACAAACTAAGCATAACTCTCTCTCTCTACCTCTCTCTCTCTCTCTCTCTCTCTCTCTCTCTCTCTCTCTCTCTCTCTCTCTCTCTTTTGTCCTGTGTGATTCAATTTTTAAAAACAGTGGCTTTTTTAATCAACATGAAACTGGTATAATTCGACATGGCTGATTGTTCTTCGCTTCGACTCATTCTACTATAAGTCTAATCAGTGGTTTGAAAACTTGAAAAACTCAAAAATGCCTTCTCCAAAGGAAATATTCGGACAGACTTCGATTTTCAGCATTTACCTTTTAGACTAATTGATGAACTATTATAAAAGATAATTTTTCAGCTTCCTATTTATTCAAAACGGGTTGCACTTACTTGAATTCGAATATACTGTACAGGCCTGCTTACTGTATATCAGAGAGAAAACACAAGGCGGGAATAACTTAAAATCCATTAGATAATTCAAATGGTAATAGTCATCTCATGGTCATGTTGCAAATCTCAAAAAGAAATCCTATTTCATTTAACTCACTAAGAGACTAAAAAGTTCCCTTTCTTTCAAGGTGAACAAACCATTTTTAGTAATATAATAATAGTAATATAATCTGAATGTTCCTGTCTTCTTTCTGATCATGTCGTTATTGTCTTTTTATTCTGTCAAAGGTGAGTGTTTCAAGAACGCTCATAAAGAAAGTTCTTTCAATGCACTGGGAAATGAAAGTTCCTCGGTTTGTGTATGAAACAGAGGCAAATCAACAAGTAGAGGGAGTTGAGTGAAATTTCCCATTAAGATTATAGATACTCTACCAAAAGGGAGATCAGCACATATGTATATGTATATGTAGATCCCTAGCATTGATTTCTCATCACCGAAATTTCACAATTTGTAAACATTTCGTTTACCTCTCTGAGTGCTTTGCCAATCAAGTCAGTTGATTCACAAAGGCTCTCATATTATCTTAACAAGGCATGAGGTAGGGTCTTTACTCCAAAAAGCGAAAAGCAGCAGTGCCTGTTAAAGAAGCTAATTGCAAAAACGCTGAACTAGATTTTTCTTACATGTACAGATCTTACAATAGAGAAAGTAGTTTTTTTCCCAAAACCAGCTCTACCTGATATTTTCAAATTAATTGGAGCTGAATCATCTGAGTGAAATTTTTCTCATCTCACCATGCAATTATAAAATCATATTCTTTTTTCCTTTCTGATCCAAACAGACTGGATTAACTGAACTTCGACCATTGTTTGAGAAGGTTGATTTTTTCTTTTTTTTTTTTTTCTGTATCAACATATTTTGCTGAATCTTTGTTGCCTTTGGTCATAAAGTCCAATGCTCTAACATTTCAATGTCATGCTTAATGACTGTGTCATCATAATCTGATCCTTCATATCATTTCTGGCGGACTGATGTTGAAGGTAAAATTTGAATTCTCCACAAAGTCTTTGGTTTCAGTTTCACGTGAATCGAAACCTTTGCCCTTAATTCCTAATGAGCAACAAAGTGTTTTTGTTTTTCCATCAACAGCAAGCTTTTGCAATACTGTCCGTGGTGTGGTTCCCCTTTATGAACTACACGACTCTAGACTGGTATGACATGAAGAAACACATCAGCAGTTCTGAAATATCATAACTCAGTAAAGTTCGTCACAAACTCTCTTCAAGATATGTCCTTAGGATGCATATCATATTTAAACTGTTCATGAAGATAACCTGCATGAAGATTAAGTTTTTTGTGTTCTGGGTAAAATTTCGGACGTGAGTTACGATATCAGGATGGTTGTTCCGAAGTGTCAGCATTCCATCATCATAATTTCTAGCATTAACATCTAAATTGCCATTTTTGTACAATAATAGATTGACATGTTCCAACTGACCATTTTCTTGAAGTTTATAATAGAAACCAAGTATGTCCATTGGAAGTTAAAAACTACAAGGGAGTACTCTCTCTTTCAGTTCTTTACCTAAATGAGGATCTTCCATGACCTTGAGGTGAGGATTATAGTCTTTTTCGCCTTGACTTTTTTGCTATTCTGGTAATCACCCATTTTGCACTCGTGTCTCATCTTTTCCGTTAATTCTGTTGCTGTTTTAATCTCTTCCTGATTATTATAATCAGCAAAATTATGGAAAGCTTTTCTGGTCAGAAAGCAATCGTCAATAGATAGATACCCTATTCTGAAACTCACACCTTTGAGTAGAATGTAGAATTATTACCATCTAAACATAAGTGGCGTGTAGTGCTTTGTATATTGGGTGTGCTTTGGGTTATGGACACACAAAAATCGTGAAAGATAAAAGAGGAATCAAAATAGACAGCGAATATCTCAAAATGGCATGCTGCCAAAAGATATTGTCATGTGACAGTTTCTATTGAGTGACTAACCAAACTTGTTTGCTTTAATGAGACGAACCACCAAATATAAAATGAACAAAATCTTACTACGATTTGAACATCTGACAGGAGTAAGAAAAAGCTGAATGTCTCCAGAATAAGAGTGGAAATGGCAAGGAGGGGGGAAAATAAGGACTGTAGGTCTCCAGAATGAGAAGGAAATATAAACTCTATGAACAGGCCGGGACTCTACATAAAGCTTAATGAACACAAAAAGCAGCCTTTAAGCAAGTATTATTAAAAGAAGAAATTTATCTCAGCACATAAATTAACAAACCAAGATTTGAATAAAGCTGTAATATTTTGCTAATTTAAATTTAATTAGTTCTTTACTAAAAAAAAACTTACTAAAAAAACTTATGTTGTTCTGGTATTTTTTTTTTAAAAAAGAAAAAAATATTCAAAAACTGAATCACAGTTTAGAATAAATACTATGACAATTTCTCTCCATTTGATTTGTATAATACTGGAAAGAGAAATGTCTATATTGTGTTTTGTGGTTGATGCGGTAACCAGTGAGCCAGATGGATGGAATTGTCTTCGGTAGAAAAGGCTACGGATAAACCAATGCCTGAGTCTGTGATACCAAGATCAATGACATGTTGTTGTCCAGAGTGCAGTATTTGCAGGGGTTCAGATACATTAATGTTTTACCATTCTGCATTAATATTCAAGTAGTCATCATCATCATCATCATCATCATCATCATCATCATCATCAGTCTTTCATCGTCCATTGTTGGACATAGATCTTCCCAAATTCTCTATAATGGGCGTCGCAGAGCTAGTATTTTCTGAATTTGTCCAGTTAATGTCCCCATCTTGTATTCTGTTGGCCTCAGTTTTGCATGTGATCTCTGGGGATCCATGTTGTGGTGTCAATCAGTTGTCTGCCATTTTTGCAACATGGCCTGCCCATTGCCATTCAAGTTTTTCAATAGATTCTATGATGTCTCGGACTCCTGTTTTCTTCCTGGTATATTGTACTATCTTGTGATCTCTCCATGTAAGGTTAAGCATGATTCTTTCATGCACGCATTCCATGCTTCTCAGTCTGCGGGTCTGTCTCTTGGTTAGGTTCCATATTTCAGCTCCATAAGTGACAATCGGCAGAATACATTGGTTGTACACTTTTCTTTTGAGGATTATTGGGATTGTCTGGTTTTTGAAAGTTGAGCTTTCTCTGTCAAAGGCTTGCCATCCTAGAGTATTTCTTCTTTTGAAGATCTCATGGAGATTCATTGTCCTAGGTAGATGTAGTGGTTTACTTTCTCCAGTTTTGCATTTTCCATTTTGAAAGTTATGTCCTTATCGATGTGATTGTTGCACATGATTTTTGTTTTACTGAAGTTCATGTGTAGGCCAACTTTTTTTTTGCTTTCTTTGTTTAGTTCATATAGCATTAGTTAGAGGTCATGTAGGTTCTCTGCAAAAAGGATGATGTCGTCTGCAAATCTGAGATTGCTCAGATATTCGCAGTCTATTTTGATTCCTCTATTTTCCCAATCTGGGTTATGGAAAATCATCTTGAAGCAGGCTGTAAAGAGTTTGGGTGAGCTGGTATCACCTCGCCTTACTTCTTTTTGGAACAGAGTCTTTATGTAGCCTGTTGGAAGAGTTGCTGTGATTGTATATATGTTGCAGTACATTGACGTATACAGGGTCTACACTTTTTAGGGTGATGGCCTTCATGACTATAGGAATTTCTACAGAGTTGAATGCCTTCTTGAAGTCTATAAATGCTACAGCAAGTGGCATTTTGTATTCTGCTGCTTTTTCTTTCAGCTGATTTATTGAATGGAGACGGTCTATGGTTGAGTAACTTCTAAATCCAGCCTTTTCCCGTTGTTGGTTTCATTTAGTGTTTCAGTGATCCGGTTGGTGATGATCTTCGTGAAAATTTTGTATATGCAGTTGAGTAGGCTTATAGTTCTGTAGTTGCTGAGGTCTTTGAGGTTCACTTTCTTTAGTAAAAGCATTATGATTGCAGTGCTCCAGTCTTTCGGGAATTTACTCCGTTTTCCTGTAGAAAAAAAGATTTAAAATAATAAAGATAAATACAAGTGACCATCTTTTTAGACATATGTCAGTATCACAGCAGTAGCATAATCTTTGTGTAACAAATCTATCATGAAGGCCCAAATAATGCTATTCAAATCTATTACAAGACAATTTTACAAAGCCCAAAGAATTATATCCAGAATGTCATATTTAATAATTTTTTCAAATTTGTATAGTTGAGGAGGTGATAAATTTCTGTGCAATTTTACTGTTGCAATTTCACCACCAATATACAGTCAATAAAATTAAAGGTCAGTATGTATAACAAGTCAAATTAATGATAACTTTATTGAATTAATGAATGAATAAACAGAAGAAGAAAAGTTATTTTGAAGTAAATGATCTGTAATAACTTTAATTTCACTTCAATGAATGGAAGTGGTGTAATGGAAGTCTCCAATACTTACAATTAATATTAGCCCTCGACCCTTCCTCTGAAATATTTTTTTTTCTATTCTTTTCTTAATAGTTGAAATGTTGGTCTATCAATCTGGCCAATCAAAAAGATCAGCATAAGAAAATCTTATTTTTCAACCAACCATTATTCATTGTACTGAAATTGCCTTATTTTTCTATCAATGCAACACAATGACCAAGAACTAGTTATGTGCCCACAGATATCCAGCAGAGGAAGACTCAGAAAGGTCCATGAACCCAAGCAAGAGGAAAAAATGACATTCCATGCTAAGATTGACTTTTCCCGAGAGTATGAAGCATCAAATACGGAATACAAACATTTCATTTGTCAAATGTTATAATAAAATGAAGCTGAACAACTCGATTGATCTAAGGGAGATAACTCGAATATGACTATCACTCTTAGATAGAAGAAGGTCAGTTGATACGAACTCATCAGTCCATATTTATGCAGCTTTTTCGAACCCACAAACTATCATATGGTGTCAGAACAAAATAATTCAATTACAAACTAAGTCATCTCACACAAAACAACACCCAAATAACTATAAACTGTAATATATCAAGATGTTGAAGCGAAGATGTCAGTTCAGCTCTGATGGCCCATTCTGACATGGAGGAAGTCAAGCAAGTCAGAATAATGATCCCAGGGTTGGGAATCAAGGCTTGGAGATTTCCAAAACAGCCACATTTAACAATATTGACCAAAATTTTTCTCCAGTTTTTTTTCTTTCTCCTTTTTCTAATTACTGCAGACTTTGAGAGGACACGTTTTTCTCCAAAGACCTTGTTCTAGACTTCTATCAATACCAAAGACTGTTTTGAATGGCGATTTTCATCTTTGCATTCTCAGAATTGGCACAATATCATGATGGCAATAGGTTACCAAGGACAAATATAAAATCTTTCTGTTAACAATTTACAACTAAAACTTCAACTGAATTTCTGTACTGTAATTTTATTATTGTATCAATGTGAGAACTTCTTTCTAATTCAAGTTGCTGTGTCTTCTTCTTTCAAGTAGCTTATGAACTTGATTAGTTAGTATCAGTATTTGACCGAGAAGGATCTCTCAGTAAGGTTATCATTGATTTTTGGTTAGTTATTATTTTAATATAACATGAAATGAAGCATCTAAGATATATTTACTCAACATTTGAACAAATTTTGAGAACGTTCACAGAAAGAATTCCATTCTTTACTTTTCATTTGCTTATTTCGCCCTGAAACATCTAAATTAAAAATAGATTGATTAATTTTTTTTAAAAACGAAAAAAAATGTGATCAACTTAATCTGAAAGATATGTTGGTGCTAGTTTTGGTTGTGATGTTATATAATTCACAAGCCACGGTTTGAACAAATGTACCTTTTTCTATGTGTTTGAAGAGGTTCCTTCCATCTTCATGTGAACAGCTGTAGAGCTGAGATCGATGTGTGTTTTGCTCTTCAACCTACAATATCTCACTAGATGAGAGAAGAGAGACATAAATAGAATAAAAGATACTTGAATCATTGAAAATAACCGTCATTTCTGACGGATGTATTCTCGTATTATAATCAAGTCGAACCACTTTTATATAAGGGAGATAACTTGGTTATGACTTTATTACCTCGGCTAAAAAAAAAAGGTCAGTTAAACTCATTACATCTTGCAGTGTAATTCCGTCTCTTCGCCTGGTACAGCTTTTTAGAAGCCACACACCATCAAACCGGTGGGCATATCAGTATATGAAATAAAATCCACATTGGAATACACATTACGTCACATTTGCATCTATAAGATTTTAATTTATTTTATTAGATAAAATATACCTGTGTCAAAGACGAACCACATGATTGATCCAAGGGAAATAACTTCAGTAGTCCTATTATACTCTATTCAGACACGCATACACAATCATTCCATCATTACGTAGCTTTTTAGAACTCAAACTATCATATATATATATATATATATATATATATATATATATATATATATATATATATATATATATATATATATATATATATATATAATATAATATAAACAACACAAACGGTAAATATTTAATCATAATATCATCTATTCGTACCAATAAGCCTTTTCAAAGCCTCCTCTAATTATAGCTTTTAGAACTCAAACTATCATATATATATATATATATATATGATTATAAATTGTGTCATATTATATAGAAATTCTCATTTGAAATTATCTTCCGTCATTACACTACCATTTGGCCTAGACAACGTGAATAGAATAAACAATTATAAAAATGGGATACGTTGCTTTTACCATTGAGCAATGATGTATTGTTTTAGAACAATGAGATAAAATATAATAGTATAAAAGTCTCTTATTTCTTTCTCTATGTTCAACGTTTGCAACACCAAATGAGCAAGGGTTTAAAACATTACAATTTACGCTCAGAACCACCTTCCCTACATTATTCTAAAAGGCTTTTACTGTCCATTTCTTTTTATAGACACTAAAATATTTTAGGGGCTTAGTGCATCCATAGCTCACTTCACAAATGTGATACAGGGTACTATACGCCAGTACCGTGTAAGGACCTTCTTCTCTACTAATATTAGTGTTCATGATAGAACTTCTCAATTTATAATTCACATAACTTTTCTTCCTCTCCTTTGGGGGGTCAAATATAAACTTTTGGAAGTGGAATTTTTTACAGGTCTGAAAGATTCAGTCCTTATTTTATTCTATGAATATTCAACACAGAGTAAATGGGTACTTCTGCAGATAGATAGAAGGAAAAGAAAGATAGCAAGACAGAGAGAAAAAAGAGAGACAAACATGAAGAAAGGGCGTGAAAAAGTAGGAAGATACAAAAAAAAAAAAAAAAGATGTATGCATATATTTACCGTCTGAAATTAAGATACAGGAATGATATACCTTAAACATACATCGTCGGCTTCTAAGTTGAATATGATTGTAGAAACAATAACATTAAATACGATTTTCACTTGATTTTATTTGTAAAACACTTACAATGGTATTTCAAATGGCAAAATCAACGTGATGAGCTATGATTTATTTTCTCATATGATAAGCCAGATATTTATTGCTCGAAGATGACGACATTATTGTTGTGTATGTATCCTCTTGGAGACAAGGGATCGTAATGTCTCTCAGGAACATTAAATGAATCCAGTTTATCCATGGTTGTTGGGATTTCATCCAATGCAAATCTCTTAAAAATACATCCTAATTTTAATTTACTGTGAATCTTGCCTAGACGTGCATTGATACGGAGACAGACTTTGACATAGTGTCTGGAAATATGCAAGTCGTACAGATTTATGCAGAGCTTGAGAGCTCCTCTCTTGACGCATACATTAAACTCTCTGTCACGAACTCCTGGGGAAAAAGACACAATATTAGCAACTTTAGACAAAAATACCAAGCATGTCTATAAAGAAAACAATCTTTCAAAACAATGCACCAATGAGACGCTTTAAAGTGCTAGTGGCTAAAATTCCACGTTGCTCTGACCTTGACCTTTTGTATTAAAAACTGCATCAAGCTACGTCCATTAGTTTTGGGGCTACAAGAGCCAGAGTGAACATGTGTGTAATGTATTTTGCATTTGTTCCCGACTTTGAACAATAAAAGATCTTGAAGAGCAACGAGTTTCTGTAAAAATCTCTTACAAATTGAGAGAAACTTTTTGGACATTTTTCTTATGTTGCAACATTCCCGTAGGCATAATTGACTGAGCCAAACACAATGCAACAAATGTTACCAGTGTTTCAAATCGGGAGAAATATTTACCAAAGACGGTGCCAAACCTGCAAGACTTTTTATGTCGATGGAATAAAATCTCATTGAAAAAGTGCGTGCGGTAATCTGTTGAAATCGTCAGCATTTAAGTTTAGTAAGGGCTAGGAATCTGCAAGAGTTTGTGTCACATGGTTTTTAAAAGCTGAAGATCTAAAGTGTCTGATTAGTATGGCGTCTACTGACAAATGAACAAGTCTTTTGGCAAAGCACAAGACAGCCCTCGTCCCCCAGCCACCAAAATGTCCAAATCTGAAATCCAAGTCGTCGATCTCAGACAATAGAAATGATAAAAATAAATGTATTGCTAGGCCATCACATTAGCCCTTAAAACAACCTCAAGAACGAATGAAATAACTAAGAAAAAAATCACTGTGCCAAGTGTATTGACAGTGGAGGTAATTATTTTGATGGAGACATAAGCTTGTTGCTAAAGCAATGAATTTCCTTTTGAAAACGTCCATTTTCTCTTTAGACACACTCATAAAATTTTTGTATTGTTATGTAACCCCAAGATGTACTTTTATTAACTTCAGTAATTATTAATCTTCATTAAGATTTATACTTACCAACATCATGAGACCAAATGGTCTTTCCCTCTACTTGCACAGACAGTTGAAAAGAAGCTGGCGGTGAAATCTTGAAAACGAGACAAACTGAAAGAAAAAAAGAACAAAGAAAATGTGTCAAACATTCACCACAAAAATGTTAATTGTATTACAGAAAACGTACTTAATTAAAATTTTTGACTAACATATGGATTACGATTATTGTTTTATTGATTAGCTCAGCCAAAACAATTATTATTTTACAATATAAATTATAAAATTGACTTTCTGTAAAAAGTTATATATGACTTTAGATAAGTACTTACATTGACAGCAGACGACAAACAGTTCGATGCAGGTCACACGTTTCCATGGGCCGATGTTGGCCTCTTTGTATATTAAAATAACAGAGTGTGGAAATATCGTAAGCCCATTCTTGAAGCAAGGACTTAATCTTGACGTTAAATTTCTCTCCAAAAAGTGTATACAGTTTTGTTTGACTGAAGTCCTATTGATTTTTATTGATAATGGTCGTTTCACTACACATCATATCTGATGCACTTATCTGCAGTGGTTTTTATCCGAAGTTGTGCGAGGAGATTAATGATACAAACCAGCTAACTCTCACGCTTTTGTCGTCTGTCAAGTGATTTTTACTCCAATTTTGAGATCTCGCAATTTGCTATCCAATCCACACAGTTTTTAACATTTTTGTGATAAACTTTCAAGAACAAGTATTTCAAACAGTTGTAACAACTTCTGATGAGTTATTTCGTAATCTGTTTAAAGTTGCAGTGGTGACTTTGGTTTATCCACATAGTAATGCAGAAGGGGGAGAAATTGGTATGTAGGTATAAAAATAAAAATGACAGTTACTTAACAATGATCTTCACCAAGCATTTTAGCCATTGGCTTAAAATTCAGAAAGTCTAATCCCATGTTACAACTCGTAATCTGATGATAAGCTCATGGATAGGCCCAGAATGCAACAATCGATTATAACAATGCTCATAAGAATTGATATTTTCACTAACGAATTGACATTTATGGAAGAATTAAATGATGTTTTATTTATTTTTACTTCGATAATATCACCTAACAATCTCCTGATTTTTTGAATAAATGTTGAGATTGTTTTCACTTCAAAAGTAGTAAGTCTGACTATTATTGAATGAAAGGAAACTTACTTGGAATCTTTATTTTGATTACCTTCACAGTTTGACAACAACGACCAGCTAATCCTTTCCATGTGCAACTCATCCCACTGTGAACGTCCACTGCAAATCGGTTTTCTTTGACAGTTGAAAGTTCATCATCTGTAGGTTTTCTTAGCACTTCTTCAGTTAAAATCACGGATTGTCCATCATCAGAAATGTATTCTCGTTGAATGCTTTCAAGATCCATGTTCTCATCAAAGGCAGCATATTCTGGAATTTGTTCAGATATATCTCGAAGCATGCTTTCAAGTACACTTTGGTAAGCTGCAATGGAAAGTGTTAATGGTAGATGACTAATACGAATAATATCAAGACTGGTGGTGGGAAAATATGCAATGATTATTAGTCCAAAAGAAATGAATAAAATAGAATCAGCAAATTCATTCATCTAGAAGTGAAATGATTCCGTGAGCCTTTTACAGATGCTAGTTGTCTTGACAAAGGCCTGGTCACTGTTATGCTACGGTGACTGACGGAGACGTTTTCGGTCAGGGTAAGGATTCTTAAATGTTAGTGATACCATTTGAATTTGTGCTACTTATCCTAGGTAATTTTGGGGGAGAGATGTGAACTGACAAGTAACAGATTTAAAATTAAGTCAACTTGTGACACTTAGCAGCACATTTAAATCCTTTTTTCGGGGGAAGGGGTATCACTTGTGTGATCAGGTTCATGTATATATATATATATATATATATATATATATATATATATATATATATATATATATATATATATATATATATATATATATAAGGACGTGTACTCGGTGAATGTAAATATTTCACTACTACTGCTACCGCCACATCTTACCACACGCAAGCGCAGACATTCATCATATACTGAGCTAAGTCCCACACATCACACTAAAAGATTCGATTCAAATTTTTGCTTCCAAAGCAAAGCATCTCATAGAAAATCCATTTTCTGATAAAAAAGAAAACTTTTAATCATTGATAGGTACAAACACACACACACACACACACACACACACACACACATACACACACACACACGTGCGTGCATATATATATATATATATATATATATATGAGATTTTTAATGTTCAGTGTTTAGAGCTGTAAAACTTCTTATAGAATATATATATATATATATATATATATATATATATATATATATACACACACACACACACATTAAGCAATGTATCCCACACCCATTATTTGCTGACACAAAAGTCGGTCTAATAAAAGCATAGTATTCTTGGCCGATATACGTGAGACAAGGTACGTAGAATATTTTTATATGAATATGAAAAATATAAGACTTTCACTTACAAATAAACTATAATCACACAGTTCGTTATATCATCTACCTAGTTAATATGGAGATCCATACTGCCCTTAACATACAATGCAAATCTATTACACAAATTCATATAATTGGAACAAAATTGCTATTTATGTACGTATATCAAAGAATTCAAAGATGTATTTAAGAAATATTACAAAATTCTGTTCCTTACCGATTTTGTTGAATGTAGGCGTTGCTCTGTCAAGAGTAGCACCGGTGCTTACTCTCCATAAATAACACAGATGTAAAAATGTTGAAGCTAGGAACACAAGGGTCTTCATGATAAGGAATTTCTTCTTCTTTTCTACCTTTCTTGTTTTGGGGGATTATTCGCCGTGTCTTCGTCAAAGGGAGTATCTGAACTGATCAAAATGAAGACTGTTTCTATATTCCCTGGTGTAAGGTGTGCCGCTTAGAAAAGGGGAGTGGTTCAATTTGACAGATATCGTTTATCAACAATGTCTACATTTGGGTTACATCAAGGAAGTTAAACACGTTGATCAAATTGAGGAAAGAATCTAAAAATCTGCCATATATTGTATATATTATATATATCATATCTTAGATGTCTTAGATATATATGTCTCCCATGTGTTTTAAATATATTCATATATACATGATTTGCATTGTATTTACATAATATATATTGTAAATTGCGTTATATTACATAAAAACTTATTTGAAATGAGCTTACGTCGTTACACGGTTGATATAAGAAAATGGGGCTGCAGCAGGAATCGAACATAGTGATGCTTCTACCATTTTTATTTTTCAATTATTTATTCTATTTACATTGTCTAAATTGAGTGATATATCAAACGTGTAACGACGGAAGATCACTTCGAATAAGTTTCTATATGATATAACACAATTCATGATTAATCTTATCGGACTAAATATGTCCACTTCTTAAATGCATAATACACACACACACACACACACATGAACATATATATATATATATATATATATATATATATATATATATATATATATATATATATTATGTTTGTGGATGTAAAGTGATCTGACAAAATGTGCATGAAAATGACACTTGGAAGGTGAAAAAATAATTCAAGAGATAGGTGTTACATCCCATTTTTTTAATATTCCGTTGGCGTGGTACAATGCATTTCGACAGGGGCCAGCCATCATTTTCTGAGAAAAAAATATTTGCAACGGTTCTCAGAGAAAAAATCCATGTTTGATGCTGAAGAGGAGAACGTGAATATTCCTGTGTTTGGTTATCTAGGAGCGGGAGGAAAGGTATGCATATCCATGTAAATGAAGGTAACATTTGCTTTGAAATGAGAAGGGTCTATAACAGTTCGGGTCAGGGGTGTATGTTTCCTGTTTCTGCAGGTGTTTGGCTTGTCTTAGATGAAGGAAGTGAAGTGCTAGAATGGTCATTTCTCAGGGAAACACGGATTCAGTCATTTTTTAAAATCAGTAGGTGGTTCCTAGCTATTAATGGATAGGTATTGGTATAGGTGGGGCAGGATGGAAGTAGGTATGATGTTTTTATTCAATCGTTTTGGTTTATGGTGTATAAGACTTTTTTTTACTTTCCCTTAAAGGGGCGGTGTGTGCACGCTTGTACCATTTTTCGAATTCACTTTCTGTTGTTTGCCAATACCTTGTACGTTGCAGTTGTAATGTATTGTGTCTGTGATTCTATTTTGAAATCAGTGTATTCAGGGGGTCTGCAATCTTAGAGTAATCATACGTTTGTGTTACTATAATGCATTGGGATATAAGCCTGAGGGCTCTATTATGTTTGTATAATCTTTTCTTTTCTATCCATTACATGTATCATATATATTTTATCGATGTAGCGTGATCCAACAGAATGTTGATGAGAGTGACAATTGGAAGGTCAATGAGAGAAATTAAAGAGGAAAACAAATCTTACATCTCGAAAAGTTTAGTGTGAAATAAGATAAGTCTGTGGGAGGTCTCTCTCTCTCTCTCTCACTCTCTCTCTCTCTCTCTCTGTCCTTCTCTCTCTGAGGCTTGTCTTAGATAAGAAGGAGCAGTGAGAGGAGAGACGTGGATGAAAATGATCAATTCTCGTATAAGTTTTGTTTGACCGTGGGTTAAAAACAAAGAATAGGTGGTTGCAATAGGGGTGTATAATTTGTTTATCATTTATGGTTGATGGTAGCTGAGACTTCGTTTTCTCTTCTTAAAGGTGTGGTGTGTGTGTGCTTATACTTATACTACAACTTAAATGGACTGTTGGGTGTTAGTCATTTCTTTGAGTGTTAATGTTATTATGTGTTGTATTTATGTGATTCCGTTTCAAAATCAATGCATTTGCTATTTTTTCCGGATTCTATTGAGCAGTATCATAGTTAGAACAAATAATAATAGAGACAGCGAGTCTCCCTGGAAGATTACCCTTTCTATACTTAACTCTGCTAAATTTTTTTCCTTTGACTGTCAAGTCGACTTTCCAGTCTTTCATGGAGTTGGCTATGAGTCTCACCACTGGTTCACTGATCTTGAACATTCCGAAGCATTCAAGTATCCAACTGCGTGAATTATTATTATTGTCATCATTCTTAGTCTTCTTCTTCTTCTTCTTCTTCTTATTATTATTATTATTATTATTATTATTATTATTATTATTATTATTATTATTATCATCATCATCATCATCATCATCATCATCATCATTCATTCATTCATTTTCGCACCTCTTGCCTTAAAGTTGTCACTGAAGGTTGAGTGACAGCAAGTCTCATTCCCCCACCCAACACTCTCATAGTCTGCAGCAGTGCTGTGATTTGTTTCATGCCTGTTGCTTCAGACTCCCAGTGCTCCTCTCATTGATCTGATTTATCACAGAAACGATGTAGTTTGTAACGTCCCAGCCTTTCTTAGCTTTATTCACACATGACTTTTTCATCCTAGCTGTTCGGCCATTGCTGACGTCTGGAGGTTGTTCCGTATTTCTTGTACTCTCCTTGATATTCCTGCAGACGCTGGTATTGCTGTGGTGTGCATAGTCTCAATCATACCTCTTATCTCAAGCTCTTCCAATCTTATTCGCAATGTGCGTACTGTTATTGATATTACCCTGACCTTCATGTCCCACCCATTTTTCAGCTCCTTCGCCAAGTGTTGGTCATTTTTTAGCGTTTCATTCTATTTCACCTTCGCTCTGGTATAGCTACGTCTACCATTTGGCAGTTTCTCTTTCCTTTGTCCCCGACTATCTGGTCCGATCTTCTTGCTTGGTCTTGGTGCTTTCAAGTTGGCTATTTGAGCACTTACGTTGTCGTTGGCTATTCGGCTCAATGGTAAATGTGACACTCTCAGTTGCTGGTTCAATTCCTACAGCAACCCAATTTTTTTCAATTGCTTATTCCATACACATTGTCTACACTTAATTCACCGAATAATAAGGGGAAATCATTTCAAGTAAGAGTTTCAATGTAATATAACGCAATTCAAAATTTGATACACTTATATATATATATATATATATATATATATACATATATATATATATATATATATATATATATATATATATATATATATATATATATATATATATATATATATATATATAAGTGAGGTAACCTATCCATTGTAATCTTATGCTATGCTATGCTATGCTATGCTCTTCCATAGGAATAGAGCACTCTGCTGGATGGGGGGTTTATGTGTAAATGAATATATCGCTTAAATTCAGCCTCACTGACTGTCCACTTCCGTAGCTCAGAGGTAGGATATCGGTCTCTAGACGTGAAGCGAAGGTTTCAATCCTGCCTTGCGGTACTGGATAGGTTAATGGAAAGTCTATAGCCATACTGAAGAGGCAGAATTGAAACCTTCACTTCAGACCCTGCGGCATTAATTATTGTGTCATCCACAGACAACAATTTTGATGTATTAAATCTCTTCAGTGTGGCTAGAGACTTTCCATTATCCCATCCAGTACTGCTAGGCAGAATTGAAACATTCATATATATATATATATATATATCACATGTACCAGTCTCTATCGACTTATCTTTGAGATTTATGTTTCATGTTTGTACATGAGTTCCCAAGGGATCAAAATGAAGGTAAGTTTCTTCTCAACAAATAAAGGAGACCATTTTTTCTACATTAATGTGTGAACCTAACACCCTTTGGGGGGAAAAAGCAGAGAGATGTTTCGTCTTTTGAAGACACAAAAGTGGAAGCCAATACCCTTCTTTTGAAGTGCAAACAGTTAACAGAGAATTTTTTCTCTCCTCTCTGGGGTCAAAAGTAAACTTTTCTTCTTCAATGGAGTCAAAGGTAAGAAGGGATTTTTTTTACAGGTAAGGAAGATTTGATCCCTTTTTTTTTTACACTATGAATATTCAATATGGAGTAGACAGGTATTTCCACTGATTGATAGAAGAAAAAGAAAGATAGCAAGACAAAGAGAAAAAAAGAGAGACAAACATGAAGAAAGGACGTTAAAAAGTGATAGGATATTAAAAAAAAAAGATGTATGCATATTTTTACCGTCTAAAATTAACATGTAGATATAATATACCAGAAACGTATATTGGTGGCTTCTAAGTTGAACATGATTATAGGAACAATAACATCAAAATACGATTTTCACTTTATTTTATTTGTAAAAGCCTTACAAAGATATTTCAAATGGCAAAATCAACGTTATAAGCCATGATTTATTGTTTAAGATGATAAGCCGAATATTCATTGTTTGAAGATGACGACATCATTGTTGTGTATGTATCCAGTTGGAGGCAAGGCATCGTTATGTCAATTACGAACATTAAATGAATCCAGTTTATCCATGGTTGTTGGGATTTCATCCAATGCAAATCTCTTAGAAATACATCCAACTTTTATGTTAACGACCTTCCGCCATACACGTGCTTTGACACGGAGACAAGCTTTGACATAGTGTCTGGAAATATGCAAGTCGTACAGATTTATGCAAAACTTAACACCAAATTTCCTGATGCATACATTAAACTCCCTGTCACGAACTCCTGGGGGAAAAGACACAATATTTGCAACTTAAGACAAAAATACAAAGCATGTCCATAAAGAAAACAATCCTTCAAAACAATACACACATGAAACACTTTGAAGTGCTTGTAGCTAAAATTCCACGTTGCTCTGACCTTGACCTTTTATATTCAAAACTGCATCAAGCTACATCCATTAGTTTCGGGGCTACGAGAGCCAGAATGAACGTGTGTGTTGTGTGCATTTGTTCCCGACTTTGAACAATGAAGATCTTGAAGAGCAACGAGTTTCTGTGAAAATCTCTTACAAATTGGGAGAAACTTTTTGGAGATTTTCCTTATGTTGCAACATTCCCGTAGGAATCTGCAAGAGTTTGTGTCACATGGTTTTTAAAAGCTGATGGTGCAAAGTGTCTAAATACTATGGCGTCTACAGACAAATGAACAAGTCTTTTGGCAATGCACAAGACAGCCCTCGTCCCTCGGCCACCAAAATGTCCAAATCTGAAATCCAAGTCGTCGATATCAGACAATAGAAATGATAAAAAATAAATGTATTGCTAGGCCATCACATTAGCCCTTAAAACGGCCTTGAGAACGAATGAAATAACTAAGAAAAAAATCACTGTGCCCAGTGTATTGACAGTGGGGGTAATTATTTTGATGGAGACATGAGCTTGTTGCTAAAGCAATAAATTTGCTTTTGAAAACGTCCATTTTCTCATTAGACACACTCATAACATTTTTGTAATGTTATCTAGCCTCAATATGTACTTTTATTAACTTCAGTAATTATTAATCTTCATTAAGATTGATACTTACCAACACCATGGGACCAAATGGTCTTTCCCTTTATTTTCAAAGATAGTTCGACATGAATTGGAAGTGAAATATTGAGAATCAGGCAAACTGAAAGAGATAGAACAAAGAAAATGTGTCAAACATTTACCACAAAAATGTCGATCGTATTACAGAAAGCGTACTTGATTAATATTTTGGACTAACATATGGATTACGATAATTTTATTATTCATTAGCTAAGCCAAAACAATTATAATTTTACAATATAAATTATAAAATTGACTTTCTGTGGAAAGTTATACATGACTAAAGATGAATACTTACATTGACAGCAAACAACAAACAGTGTGATGCAGGTCACAAAAACATTTCCACAGGCCTGTGTTTGCCTATATGTATATTAAAAGAACAGTTTGTGGAGATATCGTAAGCCCATTCTTGAAGCAAGGACTTAATCTTGACGTTAAATTTCTCTCCAAAAAGTTCATACAGTTTTGTTTGATTGAAGTCCTATTGATTTTTAGATAATGGTCGTTTCACTACACATCATCTCTGATGCACTTATACAAATTTGTGATGAGGAGATGAATAATACGAACCAGCTAACTCTCACGCTTTTGTCGTGTGTCACGTGATTTTTACTCCGATTTTGAGATCTCACGGCTCGGTATCCATTCCACATGGCTTTTAAGATTTTTGTGATAAACTTTCAAGAACAAGTATTTCAAACAGTTGTGACAACTTCTGATGAGTTATTTCGTAATCTGTTTAAAGTTGCAGTGGTGACTTTGGTTAATCCACATAGTAATGCAGAAGGGGGAGAAATTGGTATGTAGATATAAAAAAAATGACGTATACTTAATAATGATCTTTATCAAGCATTTTAGCCATGGACTCAAGATACAGAAAGTCTAATCCCATCTCACAACCGGTAATCAGACGATAAGCGATAAGAAGAATTAAATGATATTTTTTATATTTTCACTTTTTTCATAACACCTAAAAATCTCCTGATTTTTGTATAAATGTTGAGAATGTTTTCACTTCAGAGGTAGTAAGTCTGACTATTTTTGAGTGAAAGGAAACTTACTTGGAATTTTCTTTCTGAATATCCTCAGAGTTTGACAACACTGACCGGCTAATCCTTTCCATGCACAACTGATCCCACTGTCGACGTTCACTGCAGATCGGTTTTCTTTGACAGTTGAAAGTTCATCATCTTTAGGTTTTCTTAGCACTTCTTCAGTTAAAATCACGGATTGTTCATCATCAGAAATGTATTCTCGTTGAATGCTTTCAAGATCCATGTTCTCATCAAAGGCAGCATATTCTGGAATTTGTTCAGATATATCTCGAAGCATGCTTTCGAGTACACTTTGGTAAGCTGCAATGGAAAGTGTTAATGGTAGATGACTAATACGAATAATATCAAGACTGGTGGTGAGAAAATATCTAATGATTATTTGTCCAAAACAAATGAATAAAACAGAATCAGCAAATTTATTCATCTAGAAGTGAAATGATTCCGTGAGCTTTTTACAGATGCTAGTTGTCTTGACAAAGGTCTGGTCACTGTTGTGCTGTGGTGACTGACGGAGACGATTTCAGTCAGGGTAATGATTCTTGAATGCTAATGATACCATTTGATTCTGTGCTACTTATCCTAGGTAATTTGGGGGGAGAGATGTGAACTGACAAGTAACAGATTTAAAATTAAGTCAACTTGTGACATTTAGCAGCAAATTTAAATCCATTTTTTCGGGGGCGGATATCACTTGCTTTTATGTGTGACCTGATTAATGCACATACATACATACATACATACATTATTACACACACACACACACACAATATATATATATATATATATATATATATATATATATATGTATATGTATATATGTGTGTGTGTGTGTGTAGGTATATATATATATATATATGATATATATAATGCCTATATTCATGCATATGTTTTTCAGCCTGGGTGTTTGTTTGCACACATATGTATTAGTAATGGTTAAAACAATTAGACCATAGGAAAGCCTCAAGCCTGGTTGACTTCAGTATATACCATTGAAAAGTAAATGGATACGTTATTTCCCTATATATATATATATATATATATATATATATATATATATATATATATATATATATATGTATATACATAGTGATATTTATTAGGACACGTACTCAGTGAATGTAAACATTTCATAACTGCTGCTACCACCACATCTTGCTACAGAAAAACACAGACAATCATTACAGACTAAACATCAGGATGACCCTAAAAGATTGGATTCCAATTTTTGCTTCCAAAGCAAAGCATCTGATGAAATATTTTTTTCTGTAGAAAACTTTTAACCACTGATAGGTACGCTACACACACACTCACGGCACACACACAACGTATTGAAAAATGCAGAAACCTCAAACCACCAACAAACACGACGGAAAAATAGAAGAAACCTTACTATACAAAATATTGAAAGAGAAACTAAGAGAAAACAAAAGAAGGTAACAGCAGCCATCATCATAACCACTCTCAAAAAGACGTCGGGCCTTCGAAACACTGAATAAACCTTTCAGTACAGCAAAGAAACAAATAACAAGCATACTCAAAGCAAATGGACGCATAACAATTGACAGAGACAAAATTGTCGAACATGCCCAAGAATTTCATCAGGAACTCTACTCTTCGAAACACGGACAGTAAGATAACGATGAGAATACACAAGACGCTGACAATCAGTTTGAGGACTTCCCACAAGTTACACCACAGAAGGTGAAGCAAGCCATCAAACAAACAAAAAAATAAGAAGCTGTTGGACTGGATCATATTACCATTGATATACTCAAAGAAGCTGGTATGAGTGTCAACAAAAATCTGTCTAAAACAGAGTCAAGTCCCAGAAGACTGGAATACTGCAATCATAATGCTTCTACAGGAAAAAGGAAACCCCAAAGATCCCCATAACTACAGACTTAAAAGCCCACTCAACCGCATATTTAAACTTTCCAGAAAAATCATCATCAACTGGATCATTAAAACACGGTAACAGGTTGGATTTAGAAGAGCTTACCTGACCATGGACCATCTCCATTCAATAAAACAGCTGAAAGAAAAAAGCCAAATACAAAGTGCTACTTGCTGTAGCATTTATCGACTTCAAAAAGGCATTCAACTCCATAGAAGTTTCCATGCTCATGAAGGCCATCACCCTATTAGGTGAAAACCTTGTATACGTCAAAATACTGCAAGATATATACAATCACAGCAACTCCTTTATCAGGATACTAAGGAATCTGAACCGCTCCAGCTCTGGAAAGGAATGAGGCAAGGTGATACCGGCTCACTCAAACTCTTCACAGCCTGTCTCGAGATGATCTTCTGAGACCTAGACTGGGAGAATAGAGGAATCCAAATAAACGGCGAATATCTGAGCAATCTCAGATATGCAGACGACATTGCCTTTTTGCAGAGAACCTACACAACCTCCAACTATTGCTAGATGAACTAAACGAAGAAAACAAAAAAGTCGGCCTACACATGAACTTCAGTAAAACGAAATGTGTAACAATCACATTGAGAATAAGAACATGACTGTCAAAATTGAAGATGCAAAACTCGGCATGGTAGACCACTACATCTACCTAAGACAACGAATCTCCATGATATCCTCAAAAGAAGAGGAAATCCAGCGGAGAATCACTCTAGGATGGCAAGCCTTCGGCAGAGCAAGCTCAACCTTAAAAAATCAGACGATCCCAATAATCTTAAAAAGAAGAGTGCACAACCAATATCTTCTCCCATTAGTCACTCATGGAGCTGAAACATGGAATCTAGCTAAGAAACAGACCGGCTAACTGAGAAGGGAGCAATGCATGCGTGAGAAAACCAGGCACAACGGGGACCAGGAGAGGTGTAAAGACAGCACAGTATATCAGGAAGAAGACGGGAGTTAGAGACAACAAAAAATCTATTAGAAAACTGAAATGGCAATGGGCCAGTCATGTTGCAAGAATGGCAAACAACCAATGGACATCACAACTCACAACATGGATACCCAGAGATCACATGCGAAACTAAGGCCGACAGGATACAAGATGGAGGCATGAACTAGACAAATTCAGAAAATACTGGCTCAGTGACGCACATTATAGAGAAATGTGGCGAATCCTAGAGAAGGTCAATGTCCATTGATGGATGCTAAAAGACTGATGACGATGATGAAATAGAATAAACTATTAGAGAAAATGCTGCTGCCCCATTCTCTCTATTTTTTAATTCTATTCATGTTGTCCAAATTGAGTTATATATCAACCGTGTAATGACGGAAGATCATTTTAAAAAAGTTTCTATATAATATAATGCAATTTATAATTCATTCTGTCGGACCAAATATGTCTATTTCTTAGACGCATGACTGTTTTGTTGAAAGAGACGAACAGACCGAGATTAAGCAAGATGAGAATTTGGATTGAAAGTTATTCAGCTTTTGCCTTGCCGGTTGCTGTTTAACTCAATGGTAAGGGCATCATTACATTGAAGCTGCTATCCTATCGGTGGAAGGTTCGATTCCCGGACCAGCGCCATGTTTTTTGTTTGTTCAATCTATATAATATAACACAATTTATAATTCATATATATATATATATATATATAGAGAGAGAGAGAGAGAGAGAGATAGACAGAGAGAGAAAGAGAGAGAGAGGGGGGAGAGTGAGAGAGAGAGAGAGAGAGAGAAATATATTTGTAGTTACCTTCCATTGAGTGTGGCATTTTATCGTTATCCCAATCTATTGCAGCTGCCGATGTGGAGCTAAACCCAATCAGGGCTAACGCCGCGAAAACAATTAGAAATTTCATCGTGATGACTTGGGTGATTTCGATCAAAGAAATTTACTCCACTCAAATGCTGTCCCGAATGTCTCAGTGGTTGCAACACTGACTGCTATCTGGTATCTAGGCCCAATGATCCACCAAATTTATAGTGTTAGATAGACAATGAGAGATCACTTATCCCATCCTAGGCTCCAATAATTGTCTAACAATCTATTCTCTTGAAATTATAACAATATTCCTTTGAATCCTCAGAAACTTATCAACTGATTCCGGGTTGGAACGAATGTTTTCTATGTTCTATTGAATTGGTCGGAACTGATCAGTAATTATCTATTTCCTTTTGAATAAGAGACATGAAGTAGGAATTAGACTTTAGTTATGACAATTACAATGCATAGAATGGACTATTGTGGCTTTAATTTTTTTTTAAGGGAGAAGTTAACCATCCCTTCACGGGTGATCACCACTGGAACAATTGTATCTGCCCTGCCTCAAAAATGCAACAGGATTCTTACTCCAATGTCGATTACCAGTTATATTATTCGCCTCATTAAGCAATTGGTCGTAAAATATAAATATTGTGAACTAAAGCAAAGAATCAATTTTATAGTATCTATTTGACATGATAGGTGTAAAAAGAACTATCGTCATCATAGATGATAAAATGATATTTATTACTTAATACAAAAATTTGATGTATCTTGATAGCTTGGTGTATCAGTATTTTTTCTTGCATAAATGACAAAACATTACATGACAATATGGATTCCATAGTGAAGCTTCCTGATCCAGACATCATTCTATGGCACCATATCCTTCTTGATCATTTTACCTTTGTAGATACAAGTGACAAATGAAAAAAGATAGCTAAATATTTTCTAGAAAAGCAAAAGCAGAGACCATCGATCAGAGGGGCTAATTCCAGTGTTGAAGTGATCTTAAAAGCTAACCTAAAATGTCGAAGCAAGGAGCTCTTTGACAACTTCCCTCAGGAGGGAAGCCCTATGTTAAAATTCGCTGTGGCTGTTGGCATTGGTAAATATGTCAGGGTCCAGACCACTGGCCAACTGCAAGCACGTCATTTGAAATCTACAACCCCACCTTATGAGAGAGGAATTACACTATTCTTTTAATATTTATTTGAGAAGTGCACTTCAACCACTTTCTGAATGCATACACAAATGACGTAAGGTAAGGTTTAAAATTGAAAAGTTTTCTTTGAGTGAAGCCTTCTCTTCAACAGATTTAAAAGGGGTTTCTATTTACAATGTAAATATAATGACCAAGTGGAATTCATTTTCCGACCATATACATATATTATCATTTCATATGTTTACCTATGATTCCTCAACGGGTCTGGAGTGATGGCAAATTCCCCCTGTCCTGTGGAAAGGGTAAAAAACGAGTTGTCTTCCAAGTTTTCAATAATGAAATTTGAGGTGTCGAAAGTTAAGGGAAGCTTACCCCCTTTTTTTTCTCATCATCTAAGTGGTCAAAGTGAAAGGATATTTTCTCAGCCCTACAGGGGCCAAGAGTAAAAACAGATTTTTTCCTCCCTTAAAAGGATCAAAGTGAGGGGGAGACTTTTTACCCTTTTTAAGTATTCAACTAGTAGGGGGACAATGCTAGTTCATGAATATTGAGACTTTGCCTTTATAAATATGTGAATTGATAACAAACTAAGCATAACTCTCTCTCTCTCTCCCTCTCTCCCTCTCTCCCTCTCTCTCTATTTTGTCCTGCGTGATTCGATCTTTAAAAACATTGGCTTTTTTAATCAACATTAAACTGGTATAATTCGACATGGCTGATTGTTCTTCGCTTCGACTCATTCTACTATAAGTCTAATCAGTGGTTTGAAAACTTGAAAAACTCAAAAATGCCTTCTCCAAAGGAAATATTCGGACAGACTTCGATTTTCAGCATTTACCTTTTAGACTAATTGATGAACTATTATAAAAGATAATTTTTCAGCTTCCTATTTATTCAAAACGGGTTGCACTTACTTGAATTCGAATATACTGTACAGGCCTGCTTACTGTATATCAGAGAGAAAACACAAGGCGGGAATACCTTAAAATCCATTAGATAATTCAAATGGTAATACTCATCTCATGGTCATGTTGCAAATCTCAAAAAGAAATCCTATTTCATTTAACTCACTAAGAGACTAAAAAGTTCCCTTTCTTTCAAGGTGAACAAACCATTTTTAGTAATATAATAATAGTAATATAATCTGAATGTTCCTGTCTTCTTTCTGATCATGTCGTTATTGTCTTTTTATTCTGTCAAAGGTGAGTGTTTCAAGAAAGCTCATAAAGAAAGTTCTTTCAATGCACTGGGAAATGAAAGTTCCTCGGTTTGTGTATGAAACAGAGGCAAATCAACAAGTAGAGGGAGTTGAGTGAAATTTCCCATTAAGATTATAGATACTCTACCAAAAGGGAGATCAGCACATATGTATATGTATATGTAGATCCCTAGCATTGATTTCTCATCACCGAAATTTCACAATTTGTAAACATTTCGTTTACCTCTCTGAGTGCTTTGCCAATCAAGTCAGTTGATTCACAAAGGCTCTCATATTATCTTAACAAGGCATGAGGTAGGGTCTTTACTCCAAAAAGCGAAAAGCAGCAGTGCCTGTTAAAGAAGCTAATTGCAAAAACGCTGAACTAGATTTTTCTTACATGTACAGATCTTACAATTGAGAAAGTAGTTTTTTTCCCAAAACCAGCTCTACCTGATATTTTCAAATTAATTGGAGCTGAATCATCTGAGTGAAATTTTTCTCATCTCACCATGCAATTATAAAATCATATTCTTTTTTCCTTTCTGATCCAAACAGACTGGATTAACTGAACTTCGACCATTGTTTGAGAAGGTTGATTTTTTCTTTTTTTTTTTTTTCTGTATCAACATATTTTGCTGAATCTTTGTTGCCTTTGGTCATAAAGTCCAATGCTCTAACATTTCAATGTCATGCTTAATGACTGTGTCATCATAATCTGATCCTTCATATCATTTCTGGCGGACTGATGTTGAAGGTAAAATTTGAATTCTCCACAAAGTCTTTGGTTTCAGTTTCACGTGAATCGAAACCTTTGCCCTTAATTCCTAATGAGCAACAAAGTGTTTTTGTTTTTCCATCAACAGCAAGCTTTTAAAATAAAGTTCGTCACAAACTCTCTTCAAGATATGTCCTTAGGATGCATATCATATTTAAACTATTCATGAAGATAACCTACATGAAGATTAAGTTTTTTGTGTTCTGGGAAAAATTTCAGACGTGAGTTACGATATCAGGATGGTTGTTCCGAAGTGTTAGCATTCCATCATCATAATTTCTAGCATTAACATCTAAATTGCCATTTTTGTACAATAATAGATTGACATGTTCCAACTGACCATTTTCTTGAAGTTTATAATAGAAACCAAGTATGTCCATTGGAAGTTAAAAACTACAAGGGAGTACTCTCTCTTTCAGTTCTTTACCTAAATGAGGATATTACATGACCTTGAGGTGTGGATTATAGTCTTTTTCACCTTGACTTCTCTGATATTTTGGTAATCACCCATTTTGCACTTGTGTCTCATCTTTTCCGTTAATTCTGTTGCTGTTATAATCTCTTCCTGATTATTATAATCAGCAAAATTATGGAAAGCTTTTCTGGTCAGAAAGCAATCGTCAATAGATAGATCCCCTATTCTGAAACTCACACCTTTGAGTAGAATGTAGAATTATTACCATCTAAACATAAGTGGCGTGTAGTGTTTTGTATATTGGGTGTGCTTTGGGTTATGGACACACAAAAATCGTGAAAGATAAAAGAGGAATCAAAATAGACAGCGAATATCTCAAAATGGCATGCTGCCAAAAGATATTGTCATGTGACAGTTTCTATTGAGTGACTAACCAAACTTGTTTGCTTTAATGAGACGAACCACCAAATATAAAATGAACAAAATCTTACTACGATTTGAACATCTGACAGGAGTAAGAAAAAGCTGAATGTCTCCAGAATAAGAGTGGAAATGGCAAGGAGGGGGAAAAATAAGGACTGTAGGTCTCCAGAATGAGAAGGAAATATAAACTCTATGAACAGGCCGGGACTCTACATAAAGCTTAATGAACACAAAAAGCAGCCTTTAAGCAAGTATTATTAAAAGAAGAAATTTATTTCAGCTCATAAATTAACAAACCAAGATTTGAATAAAGCTGTAATATTTTGCTAATTTAAATTTAATTAATTCTTTTCTAAAAAAAACTTTACTAAAAAAACTTATGTTGTTATGGTGTTTTTTTTTTTTAAAAGAAAAAATATTCAAAAACTGAATCACAGTTTAGAATAAGTACTATGACAATTTCTCTCCATTTGATTTGTATAATACTGGAAAGAGAAATGTCTATATTGTGTTTTGTGGTTGATGCGGTAACCAGTGAGCCAGATGGATGGAATTGTCTTCGGTAGAAAAGGCTACGGATAAACCAATGCCTGAGTCTGTGATACCAAGATCAATGACATGTTCTTGTCCAGAGTGCAGTATTTGCAGGGGTTCAGATACATTAATGTTTTACCATTCTGCATTAATATTCAAGTAGTCATCATCATCATCATCATCATCATCATCATCATCATCATCATCATCATCATCATCATCATCATCAGTCTTTCATCGTCCATTGTTGGACATAGATCTTCCCAAATTCTCTATAATGGGCGTCGCAGAGCCAGTATTTTCTGAATTTGTCCAGTTAATGTCCCCATCTTGTATTCTGTTGGCCTCAGTTTTGCATGTGATCTCTGGGGATCCATGTTGTGGTGTCAATCAGTTGTCTGCCATTTTTGCAACATGGCCTGCCCATTGCCATTCAAGTTTTTCAATAGATTCTATGATGTCTCGGACTCCTGTTTTCTTCCTGATATATTGTACTATCTTGTGATCTCTCCATGTAAGGTTAAGCATGATTCTTTCATGCACGCATTCCATGCTTCTCAGTCTGCGGGTCTGTCTCTTGGTTAGGTTCCATATTTCAGCTCCATAAGTGACAATCGGCAGAATACATTGGTTGTACACTTTTCTTTTGAGGATTATTGGGATTGTCTGGTTTTTGAAAGTTGAGCTTTCTCTGTCAAAGGCTTGCCATCCTAGAGTATTTCTTCTTTTGAAGATCTCATGGAGATTCATTGTCCTAGGTAGATGTAGTGGTTTACTTTCTCCAGTTTTGCATTTTCCATTTTGAAAGTTATGTCCTTATCGATGTGATTGTTGCACATGATTTTTGTTTTACTGAAGTTCATGTGTAGGCCAACTTTTTTTTGCTTTCTTTGTTTAGTTCATATAGCATTAGTTAGAGGTCATGTAGGTTCTCTGCAAAAAGGATGATGTCGTCTGCAAATCTGAGATTGCTCAGATATTCGCTGTCTATTTTGATTCCTCTATTTTCCCAATCTGGGTTATGGAAAATCATCTTGAAGCAGGCTGTAAAGAGTTTGGGTGAGCTGGTATCACCTCGCCTTACTTCTTTTTGGAACAGCGTCTTTATGTAGCCTGTTGGAAGAGTTGCTGTGATTGTATATATGTTGCAGTACATTGACGTATACAGGGTCTTCACTTTTTAGGGTGATGGCCTTCATGACTATAGGAATTTCTACAGAGTTGAATGCCTTCTTGAAGTCTATAAATGCTACTGCAAGTGGCATTTTGTATTCTGCTGCTTTTTCTTTCAGCTGATTTATTGAATGGAGACGGTCTATGGTTGAGTAACTTCTAAATCCAGCCTTTTCCCGTTGTTGGTTTCATTTAGTGTTTCAGTGATCCGGTTGGTGATGATCTTCGTGAAAATTTTGTATTTGCAGTTGGGTAGGCTTATAGTTCTGTAGTTGCTGAGGTCTTTGAGGTTCACTTTCTTTAGTAAAAGCATTATGATTGCAGTGCTCCAGTCTTTCGGGAATTTACTCCGTTTTCCTGTAGAAAAAAAGATTTAAAATAATAAAGATAAATACAAGTGACCATCTTTTTAGACATATGTCAGTATCACAGCAGTAGCATAATCTTTGTGTAACAAATCTATCATGAAGGCCCAAATAATGCTATTCAAATCTATTACAAGACAATTTTACAAAGCCCAAAGAATTATATCCAGAATGTCATATTTAATAATTTTTTCAAATTTGTATAGTTGAGGAGGTGATAAATTTCTGTGCAATTTTACTGTTGCAATTTCACCACCAATATACAGTCAATAAAATTAAACGTCAGTATGTATAACAAGTCAAATTAATGATAACTTTATTGAATTAATGAATGAATAAACAGAAGAAGAAAAGTTATTTTGAAGTAAATGATCTGTAATAACTTTAATTTCACTTCAATGAATGGAAGTGGTGTAATGGAAGTCTCCAATACTTACAACTAATATTAGCTCTCGACCCTTCCTCTGAAATGTTTTTTCTTCTATTCTTTTCTTAATAGTTGAAATGTTGGTCTATCAATCTGGCCAATCAAAAAGATCAGCATAAGAAAATCTTATTTTTCAACCAACCATTATTCATTGTACTGAAATTGCCTTATTTTTCTATCAATGCAACACAATGACCAAGAACTAGTTATGTGCCCACAGATATCCAGCAGAGGAAGACTCAGAAAGGTCCATGAACCCAAGCAAGAGGAAAAAATGACATTCCATGCTAAGATTGACTTTTCCCGAGAGTATGAAGCATCAAATACGGAATACAAACATTTCATTTGTCAAATGTTATAATAAAATGAAGCTGAACAACTCGATTGATCCAAGGGAGATAACTCGAATATGACTATCACTCTTAGATAGAAGAAGGTCAGTTGATACGAACTCATCAGTCCATATTTATGCAGCTTTTTCGAACCCACAAACCATCATATGGTGTCAGAACAAAATAATTCAATTACAAACTAAGTCATCTCACACAAAACAACACCCAAATAACTATAAACTATAGTATATCAAGTCCTAGGATGTCCGCAAATCATTCAAGATGTTCAAGCGAAGATGTCACTTCATCTTTGAAGGCCCATTCTGACATGGAGGAAGTCAAGCAAGTCAGAATAATGATCCCGGGGTTGGGAATCAAGGCTTGGAGATTTCCAAAACAGCCACATTTAACAATATTGACCAAAATTTTTCTCCAGTTTTCTTTCTTTCTTCTTTTTCTAATTACTGCGGACTTTGAGAGGACACGTTTTTCTCCAAAGACCTTGTTCTAGACTTCTATCAATACCAAAGACTGTTTTGAATGGTGATTTTCATCTTTGCATTCTCAGAATTGGCAAAATTTCATGATGGCAATAGGTTAC
Organism: Thysanoteuthis rhombus; assembly: GCA_963457665.1. Lineage (NCBI taxonomy): Eukaryota > Metazoa > Mollusca > Cephalopoda > Oegopsida > Thysanoteuthidae > Thysanoteuthis > Thysanoteuthis major. The sequence goes on from OY735200.1 coordinate 8,728,941, forward strand.
CAAGGACAAATATAAAATCTTTCTGTTGACAATTTACAACTAAAACTTCAACTGAATTTCTGTACTGTAATTCTATTATTGTATCAATGTGAGAACTTCTTTCTAATTCAAGTTGCTGTGTCTTCTTCTTTCAAGTAGCTTATGAACTTGATTAGTTAGTATCAGTATTTGACCGAGAAGGATCTCTCAGTAAGGTTATCATTGATTTTTGGTTAGTTATTATTTTAATATAACATGAAATGAAGCATCTAAGATATATTTACTCAACATTTGAACAAATTTTGAGAACGTTCACAGAAAGAATTCCATTCTTTACTTTTCATTTGCTTATTTCGCCCTGAAACATCTATATTAAAAATAGATTGATTAATTTTTTTTAAAAACGAAAAAAAATGTGATCAACTTAATCTGAAAGATATGTTGGCGCTAGTTTTGGTTGTGATGTTATATAATTCATAAGCCACGGTTTGAACAAACGTACCTTTTTCTATGTGTTTGAAGAGGTTCCTTCCATCTTCATGTGAACAGCTGTAGAGCTGAGATCGATGTGTGTTTTGCTCTTCAACCTACAATATCTCACTAGATGAGAGAAGAGATACATAAATAGAATAAAAGATACTTGAATCATTGAAAATAACCGTCATTTCTGACGGATGTATTCTCGTATTATAATCAAGTCGAACCACTTTTATATAAGGGAGATAACTTGGTTATGACTTTATTACCTCGGGTAAAAAAAAAAAAAATCAGTTAAACTCATTACATCTTGCTGTGTAATTCCGTCTCTTCGACCGGTACAGCTTTTTAGAAGCCACAAACTATCAAACCGGTTGGCATCTCAGTATATAAAATAAAATCTACATTGGAATACACATTACGTCACATTTGCATCTATAAGATTTTAATTTATTTTATTAGATAAAATATGCGTCTGTCAAAGACGATCCACTTGATTGATCCAAGGGAAATAACTTTAGTAGTCCTATTATACTCTATTCAGACACGCATACACAATCATTCCATCATTACGTAGCTTTTTAGAACTCAAACTATCATATATATATATATATATATATATATATATATATATATATATATATATATATATATATATATATATATGATTATAAATTGTGTCATATTATAAAGAAATTCTCATTTGAAATTATCTTCCGTCATTACACTATCATTTGGCCTACACAACGTGAATAGGAAAAACAATTATAAAAATGGGCTACATTGCTTTTACCACTGAGAAAAACAGTCGCCGGTACTGCAAAGGCACAGGAAACTGCTTTCATTCCAAATTCACATCTTGTTTACTCTTGGTCTATAAAGAGTTTCTACATAAAATAACGCAATTTATAATCATTCTGTTGGGTCATATATATTTTTTTACATACACACACACACACACACACACACACACACACACACATATATATATATATATATATACACACACACACACACACACACACATATATATATATATATGTCGATCATCCCAAAAACTTCCCATTACCATATTTTACCTTCAAACATACCCAAGCACATTATGAATTAAACATCAAGATTAATACTATCCACTAGAGCTACAAAAGGCACCAACAGGGGCAATAAAACCCAATGCTAAGATACCTAGGTCAAAATAGAAATTACTCCCAGACCACTACTAAGCACCCTTGCAGTAATGACCCCTATATGGAGTTTAAACCCCTTTGACGAAATGAATATTCCCACACCACCCACTACCACACTCACAACATTCTCATCAAATTCCCAATAAATAGACCGAAAAAAACATAGATAATCTTTCACCTGATGAGGCCCAGAGAGGGCTTAAACATGAGCTAGTTTGTGAAGCGAATCCACAACCTACTATATATATATATATATATATATATATATATATATATATATATATATATATATATATATATATATATATATATAGATAGATAGATAGATAGATAGATAGATAGATAGATAGATAATAAAAATCTGTGTATAGTTTCATTGGACTCATCTGTTGTTATTAATGTTTGGTCGTTGCTTATGATGTATTGTTTTAGAACAATGAGATAAAATATAATATAAACAACACAAACGGTAAATATTCAATCATAATATCATCTATTCGTATCAATAAGCCTTTTCAAAGCGTCCTCTAATTATAGAATGGTATCTCTATAAACATTCTTTTGGTCTGGTGGCCATGATTTCAGTGAGAGCACTAATTATGGTTTCCCTTTTATTGGACATCTCATTACGGATAAGTTCAAAATGTTTGACAGGATTATATTAGAGAAAAACAGGAAACTTAAATTTTATTGCTGCACTAGTGTATTCCTGATTATTACAATCAGCAACATCTTGAAAAGCAAATTCAATTTCACCACGAGATGCTTCAAATTTCACAGTCATAAGCATGCAACAGTAGATTTATCCCCCAGACTGAAACTCATGCTTTCAAGTGAGGTATACACTACTAAATGTTAGCATCAAAGTATCAGTGATGTATGGTGCTGTGTATATTGGTTGCGCTATGAGTTATGAACACACAAAAACGTAAGCATATTTTATTGTCTGTAAAAAAAAACAATGAACAGTAAAAGTTTTTCTTTCAATGTAGGGAAGGTGGACCCGACTGTGAATGATAAAGTTCACAACTCTTGCTGCAAAACATGTTTCCAAAGAAGATTTGCCTTCTTGTTGAAATATGCATTCACTGTATCAATGTTTGCACCCATTTTCTTCACACGAGGTTGATAATCACTTTTCTCATTGATGTACGATGACATGCCCCTGCCCAATGACACTTGGTTTGTAACTTTCTATACAATTTTGTTTAAGAAGTGTTCAGAGCCAGGCAACTTTTCATGAAAAACTAGCTCATGTAAGTCAGTAATACTGAATTTCAATGATGGTTGATCATCTGAGTATCTTTGTTCATTATCCCTAAGTGTGTATGAAGATTGACACGTTTTGAAATGTGTTGAGTGAAAACTTTTTGGCTCCCCTTGATATTGCAAGAGCAGTGGTACATACTTTTGAGAAACCCTTGTTGGACAAACTAACTGAAGTTGTCTCCCCTTAGGAGAGCTCTTATGTAAATGCTCTACTATAAATAGCTAAGCACACTTTGGTTCATTTAGATCTTAGTATGTTTAAAGCTGAATAAAGCATCATACGTTGTATTAACATGTCTCGTTTTCATTACTCCGTGGTCACCACTTTCAAGCATTTCATTCAATTTGCAGGCACTACTCAAATTACAAAGGTTTATATCACATACTAATTGCCAAATGTTAATGGTTGGTGCTTTTGCAATATCCTGGTTGCAATCATAAAAACAGAGGATTGTTAGCGAGTCAGCGATCAGCTTTCAATAGGTGTCATACCTATTGACTGGAGCTTACAAGACCAAACCCGGCACAATTCATTTTTGAGCTTTCAATTAGTCAGACATCTACCTCTTATAGCTAATCGTAATCTCTTCGGGGGTTTTTGTCTTCTAAATGAGCTTCCTTGACTGGTCATGTCCCGAAATAATAGAAATCAGTACAGAATCTTTGAAGGTCTTATTTTGACCTCTTTCACCTTTAATATCTTTCCTTAAAGTTACATCTACAAAAGGTTCTTTCCTGTCTTTGGTCGATGATAGAGATCCTTTCTCTTCCACACACATATAAACAGCCTAATCCACACAAAAATGCAATGGGCAGTAAATAAAAAACATTTTTACTCTCCACCTGCTTCTTTTGTACCACTAAAAGACTTCTCATTAAGTCTCTTATTTCTTTCTATGTGTTCACCGTTTGCAACACTAAATGAGCAAGGGTTTAAAACATTACAATTTACGCTCAGAACCACCTTCCCTACATTATTCAAAAAGGCTTTTATTGTCCATTTCTTTTTATAGACACCAAAATATTTTTGGGTTTTAGTACATCAAGAGCTCACTTCACAAATCTGATACAGGGTACCATACGCCAGTACTGTATGAGGACCTTCTTCTCTACTAATTTTAGTGTTCATGGTGGAACTTTTCAATCTATAATTCACATTACTTTTCTTCCTCTCCTTTGAGGGGTGAAAAGTAGACTTTTCCCCTTCAATGGAGTCAAAGGTGAAGTGGAATTTTTTACAGGTCTGAAAGATTCAGTCCTTTTTGTTTACTCAATGAATATTTAACACAGAGTAAATGGGTACTTCTGCTGATAGATAGAAGAAAAAGAAAGATAGCAAGACAGAGAGAAAAAAGAGAGACAAACATGAAGAAAGGGCGTGAAAAAGTGGGAAGATACAAAAAAAAAAAAAAGATGTATGCATATATTTACCGTCTGAAATTAAGATACAGGAATGATATACCTGGAACATACATTGTCGGCTTCTAAGTTGAATATGATTGTAGAAATAATAACATCAAAATACAATTTTCACTTGATTTTATTTGTAAAACACTTACAATGGGATTTCAAATGGCAAAATCAACGTGATGAGCTATGATTTATTTTCTCTGATGATAAGCCAGATATTTATTGCTCAAAGGTGACGACATTATCGTTCTGTATGTATCCTCTTGGAGACAAGGCATCGTAATGTCTCTCAGGAACATTAAATGAATCCAGTTTATCCATGGTTGTTGGGATTTCATCCAATGCAAATCTCTCAAAAATACATCCTATATATTTGTTCCGGCAAAACATGCCTAGACGTTCAAAGACACGGACACAAACTTTGACATCGTGACTGGAAATATGCAAGTCGTACAGTTTTATCCGGAGCTTGATAGGTCCTATCTTGACGCAAAAATTATACTTCCTGTCACGAACTCCTAGGGAAAAAGACACAATATTAGCAACTTAAAACAAAAATACTAAGCATGTCCATAAAGAAAACAATCTTTCAAAACAATGCACCAATGAGACGCTTTAAAGTGCATGTGGCTAAAATTCCACGTTGCTCTGACCTTGACCTTTTGTATTAAAAACTGCATCAAGCTACGTCCATTAGTTTTGGGGCTACAAGAGCCAGAGTGAACGTGTGTGTAGTGTATTTTGCATTTGTTCCCGACTTTGAACAATAAAAGATCTTGAAGAGCAACGAGTTTCTGTGAAAATCTCTTACAAACTTTTTGGACATTTTTCTTATGTTGCAACATTCCCGTAGGCATAACTGACTGAGCCAAACACAATGCAACAAATGTTACCAGTGTTTCAAATCGGGAAAATATTTACCAAAGACGATGCCAAACCTGCTATACTTTTCATGTCGATGGAATAAAATCTCGTTGAAAAAGTGCGTGCGGTAATTCGTTGAAATCGTCAGCAGACTGTCATTTAAGTTTCGTAAGGGCTAGGAATCTGCAAGAGTTTGTGTCACATGGTTTTTAAAAGCTGATGATGCAAAGTGTCTAATTAGTATGGCATCTACTGACAAATGAACAAGCCTTTTGGCAAAGCACAAGACAGCCCCCGTCCCTCGACCACCAAAATGTCTAAATCTGAAATCCAAGTCGTCGATCTCTGACAATAGAAATGATAAAAATAAATGCATTACTAGGCCATCACATTAGCCCTTAAAACAACCTTAAAAGAAATGAAATAACTAAGGAAGAAATCACTGTGCAAGGTATATTGACAGCGGAGGTAATTATTTTGATGGAGACATAAGCTTGTTGGTAAAGCAATAAATTTGCTTTTGAAAACGTTTATTTTCTCTTTAGACACACTCATAACATTTATGTATTGTTATCTAGCCTCAAGATGTACTTTTATTAACTTCAGTAATTATTAATCTTCATTAATATTGATACTTACCAACATCATGAGACCAAATGATCTTTCCCCTTATTTGCAAAGACAGTTGAAAAGAAGCTGGCGGTGAAATATTGAAAACGAGACAAACTGAAAGAAAAAAAAAGAACAAAGAAAATGTGTTAAACATTTACCACAAAAATGTCAATCGTATTACAGAAAGTTTACTTGATTAATATTTTGGACTAACATATGGATTACGATTATTGTTTTATTGATTAGCTCAGCCAAAACAATTATTATTTTACAATATAAATTATAAAATTGACTTTCTGTGAGAACTTATCCATGACTTTAGATAAATACTTACATTGACAGCAGACGACAAGCAGTTTGATGCAGGTCACACGTTTCCATGGGCTTATTTTGGCTTCTTTGTATATTAAAATAACAGTGTGTGGCGATATCGTAAGCCCATTCTTGAAGCAAAGACTTAGTCTTGACGTTAAATTTCTCTCCAAAAAGTGTACACAGTTTTGTTTGACTGAAGTCCTATTAATTTTTATTGATAATGGTCGTTTCACTACACATCATATCTGTTGCACTTATCTGAAGTTGTTATGAGGAGATGAATAATACAAACCAGCTAACTCTCACCCTTTTGTGGTGGCTCACGTGATTTTTACTCCGATTTTGAGATCTCACAATTTAGTATCAATTCCACACGGCTTTTGACATTTTTGTGATAAACTTTCAAGAAAAAGCATTTCAAACAGTTGTAACAACTTCTGATGAGTTATTTCGTAATCTGTTTAAAGTTGCAGTGGTGACTTTTGTTTATCCACATAGTATTGCAGAAGGGGGGAGAGATTGGTATGTAGATATAAAAATAAAAATGAAAGTTTCTTAACAATGATCTTTATCAAGCATTTTAGTCATGGACTCAAGATTCAGAAAGTCAAATCCCATGTCACAACCGGTAATCAGACGATGAGCGATAAGAATAAGTAAATGATGTTTTTTTATATTTTTACTTTTTCAATAACACTTAAAAATCCCCAGAGTTTTGTATAAATGTTGGGATTGTTTTCACTTCAAAGGTAGCAAGTCTGACTATAATTGAATGAAAGGAAACTTACTTGAAAATCTCTTTCTGAATATCCTCAGATCTCGATAACACCGACCAACTAATCCTTTCCATGTGCAACTCATTTCACTGTCAACATCCCCTGCTAATCGGTTTTCTTTGACAGTAGAAAGTTCATCGTCTTTAGGTTTTCTTAGCACTTCTTCAGTTAAAATCACGGATTGTTCATCATCAGAAATGTATTCTCGTTGAATGCTTTCAAGATCCATGTTCTCATCAAAGGCAGCATATTCTGGGATTTGTTCAGATATATCTCGAAGCATGCTTTCGAGTACACTTTGGTAAGCTGCAATGGAAAGTGTTAATGGTAGATGACTAATATGAATAATATCAAGACTGGTGGTAGGAAAATATGCGATGATTATTAGTCCAAAAGAAATGAATAAAACAGAATCAGCAAATTCATTTATCTAGAAGTGAAATGATTCCGTGAGCTTTTTACTGATGCTAGTTGTCTTGACAAAGGCCTGGTCACTGTTATGCTGAGGTGGCTGACGGAGACGATTTCAGTCAGGGTAAGGATTCTTGAATGTTAGTGATACCATTTGATTCTGTGCTACTTATCCTAGGTAATTTTTGGGGAAAGATGTGAACCGACAAGTAACAGATTTAAGATTAAGTCAACTTGTGACACTTAGCAGCACATTTTAATCCATTTTTTCGGGGGAAGAGGTATCACTTGTGTCATTAGGTTCATATATATATATATATATATATAAGGACATGTACTCGGTGAATGTGAACATTTCACTACAACTGCTACCGCCACATCTTACCATAAACAAGCGCAGACATTCATCATATACTGAGCTAAGTCCCAGACATCACACTAAAAGATTGGATTCAAATTTTTGCTTCCAAAGCAAAGCATCTCATAGAAAATCCATTTTCTGATAAAAAAGAAAACTTTTAATCACTGATAGGTACACACACACACACACACACACACACACAAACACACACACACACACACACACACACACACAGAGCACACACTACTGAAGATGGAAACACCTCCTGAAACATATTTAATTCACCTATTAACACATTTATGGATTAACCAACTAATAAACTATGTTTCCGTATACTTTTACTCGTGAGTCTGTCTCATTTTCTATTATTAACATTTGTTATTGTTTATATTGTGGACCATCAAACAGTTCACCACAGACGGACCAAAGTCCTATACATCATGATGAATTCAAGGAATCCTCCTCTTTGATTCCAATCTTTGCTCCTAAAGCAAAACATCTGATGTTGAATCCATTTTCTACGGAAACCTTTCAACAACTGAAAAGTACACACACGCACAGACACACAGAGCACACGCTGCTGAAGATGGGAAAACTTCCCAAAATATGTATTGCACACAAATTAATTCATTAATGGATTAATCAATTCATAAACAAAGTCTCCATACGCTCTTACTCCTGAGTCTGTCTTATTCCCCATTGTTCACACACACACACACACACACACACACACACACACACGTGCATATATATATATATATATATATATATATATATATATGAGATTTTTAATGTTCAGTGTTTAGAGCTGTAAAGCTTCCTATAGAATATATATATATATATATATATATATATATATATATATATATATATATATATATATATATATATACATTAAGCAATGTATCCCACACTCATTAATTGCTACACAAAAGTCGGTCTAATAACAGCATAGTATTCTTGGCCGATATAGGTGAGACAAGGTACGTAGAATATTTTTATATGAATATGAAAAATATGAGACTTTCACTTACAAATATACTATAATCACACAGTTCATTATATCATCTACCTAGTTAATATGGAGATCCATACTGCCCTTAACATACGATGCAAATCTACGACAAAAATTCATATGATTGGAACATAATTGCTATTTATGTACGTATATCAAAGAATTCAAAGATGTATTTAAGAAATATTACAAAATTCTGTTCCTTACCGATTTTGTTGAATGTAGGCGTTGCTCTGTCAAGAGTAGCGCCGTTGCTTACTCTCCATAAATAACACAGATGTAAAAATGTTGAAGCTAGGAACATAAGGGTCTTCATGATAAGGAATTTCTTCTTCTTTTCTACCTTTCTTGTTTTGGGGGATTATTCGCCGTGTCTTCGTCAAAGGGAGTATCTGAACTGATCAAAATGAAGACTGTTTCTATATTCCCTGGTGTAAGGTGTGCCGCTTAGAAAAGGGGAGTGGTTCAATTTGACAGATATCGTTTATCAACAATGTCGACATTTGGGTTACATCAAGGAAGTTAAACACGTTGATCAAATTGAGGAAAGAATCTAAAAATCTGCCATATATTGTATATATTATATATATCATATCTTAGATGTCTTAGATATATATATCTCCCATGTGTTTTAAATATATTCATATATACATGATTTGCATTGTATTTACATAATATATATTGTAAATTGCGTTACATTACATAAAAACTTATTTGAAATGACCTTACATCGTTACACGGTTGATATAAGAAAATGGGGCTGCAGCAGGAATCGAACCTGCCACCGGTAGAGTAGTTGCTCCAACGTAGCGATGCTTTTATCATTTTTTTCAATTGTTTATTCTATCTATGTTGTCTAAATTGAGTGATAGATCAACCGGGTAACGACGGAATATCACTTCAAATAAGTTTCTATATAATATAACGCAATTCATGATTAATCTTATCGGACCAAATATGTCCACTTCTTAAATGCATAATACACACACACACACGAACATATATATATATATATATATATATATATATATATATATATATATATATATATATATATATATAGAGAGAGAGAGAGAGAGAGAGAGAGAGAGATACATTATATTTGTATTGTGGATGTGAAGTGATCTGTCAAAATGTACATGAAAATGACACTTGGAAGGCGAAGAAAAAATTCAAGAGATTGGTGTTACATTCCATTTTTTTAATATTCCGTTGGCGTGGTACAATGCATTTCGACAGGGGCCAGCCATCATTTTCTGAGAAAAAGATATTTGCAACGGTTCTCAGAGAAAAAAATACGTTTGATGCTGAAGAGGAGAACGTGAATATTCCTTTGTTTGGTTATCAAATGGAAGCAGGAAGGAAAGTATGCATATCCATTTGAATGAAGGTAACATTTGCTTTGAAATGAGAAGGGTCTATGACAGTTCGGGTCAGGGGTGTATGTTTCCTGTTTCTGTGGGTGTTTGGCCTGTCTTAGATGAAGGAAGTAAAGTGCTAGAATGGTCATTTCTCAGGGAAAGACGGATTTAGTCATTTTTTTTAGTTATAGGATGAAAAGGTGGTTCCTAGCCATTAATGGATAGGTATTGGTATAGATGGGCAGGGTGGAAGTAGGTACGTTGTTTTTATTTAATCTTTTTGGTTAGAGGTTGATAAGACGTTTTTTTACTTTCCCTTAAAGGGGCGGTGTGTGCACGCTTGTACCATTTTTCAAATCCACTTTCAGTTGTTAGCCAATACCTTTTACGTTGCAGTTGTAATGTATTGTGTCTGTGATTCTATTTTGAAATCAGTGTATTCAGGGGGTCTGCAATCTGAGAGTAACTGTACGCTTGTGTTACTATAATGCATTGGGATATAAGCCTGAGGGCTCTCTTATGTTTGTATAATCTTTTCTTTTCTATCCATAATATGTATCTTATATATATTTTATCGATGTAGCATGATCCGACAGAATGTTGATGAGAGTGACTATTGGAAGGTCAACGGGAGAAATTAAAGAGGAAAACAAATCTTACATCTCGAAAACTTTAGTGAGATGTGGATGAAAATGATCAATTCTCGTATAAGTTTTGTTTGACCGTGGGTTAAAAACAAAGAATAGGTGGTTGCAGTAGGGGTGTATAATTTGTTTATCATTTATGGTTGATGGTAGCTGAGACTTCGTTTTCTCTTCTTAAAGGTGTGGTGTGTGTGTGTGCTTATACTTATACTACAACTTAAATGGACTGTTGGGTGTTAGTCATTTCTTTGAGTGTTAATGTTATTATGTGTTATATTTATGTGATTCCGTTTCAAAATCAATGCATTTGCTATTTTTTCCGGATTCTATTGAGCAGTATCATTGTTAGAACAAATAATAATAGAGACAGCAAGTCTCCCTGGAAGATTACCCTTTCTATACTTAACTCTGCTAAATTTTTTTCCTCTGACTGTCAAGTCGACTTTCCAGTCTTTCATGGAGTTGGCTATGAGTCTCACCACTGGTTCACTGATCTTGAACATTCCGAAGCATTCAAGTATCCAACTGCGTGGATTATTATTATTGTCATCATTCTTCTTCTTCTTCTTCTTCTTCTTCTTCTTCTTCTTCTTCTTCTTCTTCTCTTTCTTCTTCTTCTTCTTCTTCTTCTTCTTCTTCTTCTTCTTCTCCTCATTATTATCATTATTATTATTATCATTATTTGGCATTTTCACACCTGTTTCCTTAAGGTTGTCTCTGAAGGTTGAGTGACAGCAAGTCTCACTCCTCCACCCAACACTCTCATAGTCTGCAGCAGTGCTGTGGCTTGTTTCATGCCTGTTGCTTCAGACTCCCAGTGCTCCTCTCATTGATCTGATTTATCACAGAAACGATGTAGTTTGTAACGTCCCAGCCTTTCTTAGCTTTATTCACACATGACTTTTTCATCCTAGCTGTTCGGCCATTGCTGACGTCTGGAGGTTGTTCCGTATTTATTGTACTCTCTTTGATATTCCTGCAGACGCTGGTATTGCTATGGTGTGCATAGTCTCAATCGTACCTCTTATCTCAAGCTCTTCCAATCTTATTTGCAATGTGCGTACTGTCATTTTATTACCCTGACCTTCATGTCCCACCCATTTTCTAGCTCCTTCGCCAAGTGTTGGTCATTTTTTAGCGTTTCCTTCTATTTCACCTTCGCTCTGGTATAGCTACGTCTCTCTTTCCTTTGTCCCCAACTATCTGGTCCGATCTTCTTGCTTGGTCTTGGTGCTTTCAAGTTGGCTATTTGAGCACTTACGTTGTCGTTGGCTGTTTGGCTCAGTAGTAAATGTGACGCTATCAGTTGCTGGTTCAATTCCTGCAGCAACCCCATTTTTTTCAATTGTTTATTCTTTAGACGTTGTCTAGACCAAATTCACCGAATAATAAGGGAAAATCATTTCAAGTAGGAGTTTCAATGTAATATAACGCAATTCAAAATTTGATACATTCATATATCTATCTATATATATATATATATATATATATATATATATATAAGTGAGGTAACCTATCCATTGTAATCTTATGCAACGCTCTTCCATAGGAATAGAGCACTCTGGTGGTTGGGGAACAGTCAGTAAGGCTGAATTTAAGTGATATATCCATTTGCACAGAAATTCCTCATCCATCAGAGTGCTCTATTGAAGAGTATTTTTTAAGCTTACAATCGATGAGTTACCTCACTTAAATAGTGCTCAATCCTGGATCGAGGAGCATTGATTATTATATCATCCACAGACAATGGTTTTGATGTATTACATCTCTTCAGTGTGGCTATAGAATTTCCATTATCCCATCAAGTACCGCTAGGCAATATTGAAACCTTCACACACACACACACACACACACACACACACATATATATATATATATATATATAATTTGGACAGGGGTTATAACAGGCTAAGGTGAAGTTTTTCCTATGGGTCTGGGTGACTTTGAAGCTTCCATTATTGAATGTGTCTTAGATGTGGGTGTGAGGATATTAATGATAGGAGTTGTGTATATCAGAGTTCTGTGTGGTGAGGGTTGTTCAGTTTAGTGTATAATCCATTAGGATATAGGGTTTTAAGTTTGTTGATCCACATGTCTTCGTGTTTCTCTGGAACTTTAGTTATGTCAATTGGAGTAGTTTTTTCTATTTTTTCTATGATGGTGAAGGTAGCGCCAGTGGCAAAATTGTTGTCAGGTGTGCGAAAGTGTAGTTCTACGGGAAGTGGGCTACAATTATTTTTTGCCTTGATCCTATGTCTATAATTGTTGAGTCTAATATTAAATTGCCACTCGGACTTGCCTATCTACTGTAACTTACATCTATTGCACTCTAGAAGGTATATAATGTTCTTACTGCAGCAGTTGCTATTGTCATATATGTGGTAACTCTCTTTTGTGGTAGTGCTTGTGAATGTGTTGGTGTACTTGAGGTGGTTGCAACATAGACTGTTTCTTATGCTCCAAGGTGTGCAGAATTTAATTGTTTTATGTGTATTTTTGTGTACAACTTTATTGTGAACGATATTATTGCTACTGATCATGTCTCTGATGTTTTTGGGTCTGCGGTAGGAGATAACACATGGGTCTGTGAATGTTTCTTTTAGATCTGTTTTGATCGTGGGAATGTTCCATCTATTATTGATGGTGTGTGCTAAGGGTGGGAGTGTGTTGTTGAAGGTTGTTATAAGGGGTACGCGGTTGGGTTTGTTATTGTGGGACAGTATAAGGGTTTCATCTCTGGGTATTCCAGTCGCTTTTTTTATTTGTTTTTTTGTGTCATCTAGCGGATAACCTCGTTAGATGAAGTATTGTATTAGGTTATGTTTGTGTCTGTTAAGTTCACTATTAGTAGAGCAGATTCTTCTAAGTCTAAGAGCTTGTGAAAATGGTAGGATTCTTTTTAAGTGTTGGGGATGGGCTGATTTGGAGTGGAGGTAATTGTGGGTGTCCGTGGGTTTCGAGGGTAGTTTGGAGGTTTCTGTTGTCATCTATATATATGTGTGTGTCCAAGAAAGCTATGGAGTCAGTGGATGTTGTGAAGTCAAACTTAATAGAGTCATGTGCCAAGTTTTCTGATACCTACTAGACATTCTTCCATTCATCAGGAGGCCACCAGTAGCCCTGACAACAGAACTCACCCACAATGCATAGCTCCTGGCAGTGGACTCTGGTTCTACATGGTACATTTTAATACACACTCACACAGCACACACCACTGATGATGGGAAGAATCCCAAAACATGTATGGACTATTGACTCATAAGGATTAATAAACCTTACCACCAAACACTTCACTCCCGAGTCTGTCTCACTCTCTAAAGTACACATTATATATATTTATATATATCTACTCTATGAATATTCAATATGGAGTAAACGGGTACTTTCGCTGATTGATAGAAGAAAAAGAAAGATAGCAATACAGACAGAAAAAAAGAGAGACAAAGATGAAGAAAGGACGTTAAAAAGTGATAGGATATTAAAAAAAAAAGATGTATGCATATTTTTACCGTTTAAAATTAACATGTAGATATGATATACCAGAAACGTATATTGGTGGCTTCTAAGTTGAACATGATTATAGGAACAATAACATCAAAATACGATTTTCACTTGATTTTATTTGTAAAGCCCTTACAAAGATATTTCAAATGGCAAAATCAACCTAATAAGCCATGATTTATTGTTTAAGATGATAAGCCGAATATTAATTGTTTGAAGATGACGACATCATTGTTGTGTATGTATCAAGTTGGAGGCAAGGCATCGTAATGTCAATTACGAACATTAAATGAATCCAGTTTATCCATGGTTGTTGGGATTTCATCCAATGCAAATCTCTTAGAAATACATCCAACTTTTATGTTAACGACCTTCCGCGATAAACTTGCTTTGACACGGAGACAAACTTTGACATCGTGACTGGAAATATGAAAGTCGTACAGATTTATGCAGAGCTTAACACCAAATTTATTGATGCATAAATTGAACTCCCTGTCACGAACTCCTGGGGAAAAAGACAATATTTGCAACTTAATACGTAAGTATTCATGTTAACATCAGATACTTTTCAGTATTTCTAAGGAGACATTTCAATTTATATCCTGTTTACAAGAAGTATCAAACAAAGCTCTTTAGTTTAACTGACGCCCGATATAGTTGTTGATGCAAACAATAACTGCTCTGAATACAGTTGTAGTATATACGATTTTATCTGCAAATCAATAAACCACAGTTTCGCTTCGATAAACATTGGCTGTTGGTCAGAGGAAAAACGTATCCACCAGAGTGGAACGCCTTATGTGAGTCTACTATCACCGCACCCAGCAGTGTTGCGTTAAAAACAAGAGTAACCAGATTGGTGTAATATACAGAGGTATACTTACAACCACAGGTGGGTTGGGAGCTGAAAACGGTCAGGGAAAACACGTAAAATCGGTCCATTAATGTAGGCTATGATTCTGGCAAGCATTGTTAGCCCATATAATGAGGGATTCGGGGTGCTGTAAGCCTGAAAGAAAATGTTGAATAATTACAGGAACATTTTGGGACCGTATGGAATGGTATTATTCCCTACTTATACGCAACCAAATTTCACTTCATCATAAAATGACTACCCCGATTGCGAATTGTGAAGTTCCATACACTCGTTCAGTCGATGTTAAAACAGTAGTTGATCCATAAATTATATGATATTATCAACGCACTTCATACACTGCTGAATCGGTGTGAAAAACGGCGCACAAAATTTTGCGCCATTGTTTTTTCACGTCGAGTGAGCGAGTGTGCCAAATTTGACAATTTACAATCGCATGCATTATGGTCAACTGAAATGATCAAAAGTAACCAAATTTGTCTTAAAATGGTTAACAGTGACAATTCGGAGCAAAAAAAAAATGAATGTTTATCACTTGAATTCAATAGTCTTATGTGTAAGATGGAAAACAAATCTACTTTGTCTGTTTTGGAAAGATATTCAAAAATCTTTTTAGTGTTAGGCGGGTTTTGCAAATTGCATTGACAATATTATCTGCCTGGCCCTATCTTCGACAGAGAGGTAAGAATAATGTCAGTGACACTCACGGAGATATGGACATGGATAAACTTATATAAACACACACATATTTAACACACAAGCATATATATAGAAGAACAGTAGTTGATACTTATTCCATATTATACAATCAACACATTTCACACACTACCTCACTCGTTTTGAAAAATGGTGCAAGAAATTTTAGATTTTTTTTACAAACGGAAACTGCAGAAAATTTTCGATAAAAAAAGAGGCAAAAAATCCTTTGGATTCTGGAGAAGAAAGTACCCTACGGAAAAGGAATTAGGGAGAGAGAACTGAATCCTTTTTTTATTCTTGGCTCAACATATAATTATTTCTGATAGTCACATGTTAGTCCAGTAAAAATATGACCGGATTTCTCAAAAAATGCACAAAAAACCCGAACATAATTTGTATCTTTTTTTTCTGAATAACAGAAAAATGTCGACAAAATTGCAAGAAGGGAGAATTCCGTCTAGGGATTGTGGAATTAATTATATATATATATATCGTTCCTAACAACTTATCTTTTGAGTTTGTATACGTTGAACATGAGAAATTATCGTTGAAAACATGGAACCGGATGTTTGGCATTTTACAAGGAAATTTAAGTATATATGTAATTTAGAGTCTATTTTAGAGTTTAATTTCACCGATAGTGAAGACAGACTTGGGGACAGAATTTCACAAAGGCCTATCGGTCTCGGTCAGATGGGGTTTATCATACACCTGGATCATAGATTTGGGTCAAAATAATGTTTAAAGAATCTGAAAGAATAAGGAAAAAAAAAAGAAAAAAGTACGTGGCTCCCCCTCAGAGAAATACCCCGACACAGTAAACATAATAAATAGCAAAGTAGAAACAAATTAAACAAAAGTAAAAAGCCTGACCAAATACAAGTCAAATATTTGAGAGGGACGTCGACTTGCTTACAGAAGAAGAGAAAGCCCCAAAATGATGCGAGAAAAGAAGGCAGTGTCAAAGTGAATTCGACAAACGGTACAAATGTGCACACACCACCCCTTTAAGGGAAAGTAAAAAAAGTCTTATCCACCATCAACCAAAAAGATTAAAGAAAAACATCATACCTACTTCAACCCTGCCCCACCTATACCAATACCTATCCATTAATAGCTAGGAACCACCTACTCATCCTATAATTTTAAAAAATGACTAAATCCGCCTTTCCCTGAGAAATGACCATTCTAGCACTTCACTTCCTTCATCTAAGACGCGCCAAACACCTGAAGAAACAGGAAACATACACCCCTGACCCGAACTGTCATAGACCCTTCTTATTTCAAAGCAAATGTTACCTTCATTCAAATAGATATGCATACTTTCCTTCCTGCTCCCATTTGATGACCAAACAAAAGAATATTCACGTTCTCCTCTTCAGCATCAAACATGTATTTTTCTTAGGAAAAGATGGCTGACCCCTGTCGAAATGCATCGAACTATGCATATTAAAAAAATCTTTTCTTCACTTTCCAATTGTCATTTTCATGTATATTTTGTCAGATCACTTCTCATCCAAAATACAAACATAATATATACAGAAACATGCACACATTCGCACGTGCATGCACACACACACACACACACACACACACATATATATATATATATATATATATATATATTTATATATATGTGTGTTTGTGTGTGGAAGTGTGTGTGCATTTAAGAAGTGGACGTATTTGGTCTGACAGGATTAATCATAAATTGCATTATACTATATACAAACTTATTTGAAGTGATCTTCCGTCGTTATACGGTTAATATATCACCCAACTCAGACAACGTTTAATGAATTAATTTGTGTGATATACATATTTTGGGAAGTTTTCCCATCTTCAGCAGCGTGTGCTCTGTGTGTCTGTGCGCGTGTGTACTTTTCAGTTGTTGAAAGGTTTCCGTAGAAAATGGATTCAACATCAGATGTTTTGCTTTAGGAGCAAAGATTGGAATCAAGGAGGAGGATTCCTTTGAATTCATTACGATGTGTAGGACTTTGGTCCGTCTGTTGGTCCACACACAAACATATATATATATATATATATATATATATATATATATATATATATATATATATATATATATATATAATGTGAAAATTAAAAAAAAGAGAAAGAATCAGATGTGAAAGTATAAAGAAATGCCACCAAAATGTCCAAATCTGAAATCCAAGTCGTCGATATCAGACAATAGAAACGATAAAAATAAATACATTGCTAGGCCATCACATAAGCCCTTAAAACGACCTCAAGAACGAATAAATAACTAAGAAAAAAAATCACTGTGCCCAGTATATTGAGAGTGAGGGTAATTTTTTTGATGGAGACATAAGCTTGTTGCTAAAGCAATAAATGACTTCTGAAAACGTTCATTTTCTTTTTAGACACACCCATAACATGTTTGTGTTGTTATCTAGCCTCAAGATGTATTTTTTATTAACTTCAGTAATTATTAATCATTAAGATTGATACTTACCAACACCATGAGACCAAATGATCCTTCCCTTTATTTGCAAAGACAGTTCCAAATGAATTGGAAGTGAAATATTGAGAATCAGACAAACTGAAAGAGATAGAACAGAGAAAATGTGTCAAAAATTCACCACAAAAATGTCAATGGTATTACAGAAAGCGTACTGAATTGATATTTTGAACTAACATATGGATTACGATTATTGTATTATTGATTAGCTAAGCCAAAACAATTATTATTTTACAATATGAATTATAAAATCGACTTTCTGTGAGAAGTTATGCATGACTTTAGATAAATACTTATATTGACAGCAGACGACAAACAGTTTGATGCAGGTCACAAAAAACGTTTTCACAGGCCTGTGTTTCCCCATATGTATATTAAAATAACAGTGTGTGGAGATATCGTAAGCCCATTCTTGAAGCAAGGACTTAATCTTGACGATAAATTTCTCCCCAAAGTGTATACAGTTTTGTGTGACTGAAGTTCTATTGATTTTTAGATGATGGTCGTTTCACTACAAATCATCTCTGATGCACTTATCCAAAGTTGTTATGAGGAGATGAATAATACAAACCAGCCAACTCTCACCCTTTTGTCGTGTGACACGTGATTTTTACTCCGATTTTGAGATCTCACGATTCGGTGTCCATTCCACGCAGCTTTTAACATTTTTGTGATAAACTTTCAAGATCAAGTATTTCAAACAGTTGTAACAACTTCTGATGAGTTATTTCGTAATCTGTTTAAAGGTGCAGTGGTGAGTTTCGTTTATCCACATAGTGATGCAGAAGGATGGAAAGATTGGTATGTAGATATAAAAATAAAAATGACTGTTACTTAACAATGATCTTTATCAAGCATTTCAGCCATTGATTCAAGATTCAGAAAGTCTAATCCCATGTTACAACCTTTAATCTGACGATAAGCTCATACAAAGACCCAGAATGCAACAATCGATTATAACAATGCTCATAAGAATTGATATTTTGAATAAAGAATTGACATTTACAGATGAATTAAATGATGTTTTATGTATTTTTACTTTTTTAATAACACCTAAAAATCACCAGATTTTTGTATAAATGTTGGGATTGTTTTCACTTCAAAAGTAGCAAGTCTGACTATAATTGAATGAAAAGAAACTTACTTGCAATTTGCTTTTTGAATATCCTCAGAGTTTGACAACACTGACCGGCTAATCCTTTCCATGCACAACTGATCCCACTGTCGACGTTCACTGCAAATCGATTTTCTTTGACAGTTGAAAGTTCATCATCTTTTGGTTTTCTTAGAACTTCTTCAGTTAAAATCACGGATTGTTCATCATCAGAAACGTATTCCTGTTGAAAGCTTTCAAGATTCATGTTCTCATCAAAGGCAGCATATTCAGGGATTTGTTCAGATATATCTCGAAGCATGCTTTCGAGTACACTTTGGTAAGCTGCAATGAAAAGTGTTAGGTGGTAGATGACTAATATGAATAATATCAAGACTGGTGGTGAGAAAATATGCAATGATTATTAGTCCAAAAGAAATGAATAAAATAGAATCAGCAAATTCATTTATCTAGAAGTGAAATGATTCCGTGAGCCTTTTACAGATGCTAGTTGTCTTGACAAAGGTCTGGTCACTGTTATGCTGTGGTGGCTGACGGAGACGATTTCAGTCTGGGTAAAGATTCTTGAATGTTAGTGATACCATCTGATTCTGTGCTACTTATCCTAGGTAATTTGGGGGGAAGATATGAACCGAGAAGTAACAGATTTAAAATTAAGTCAACTCGTGACACTTAGCAGCAAATTCATTTTTTTCGGGGGAGAGGGTATAACTTACTTCGATGGGTGATTAGGTTCATTCATATATATATATATATATATATATATTCATAAACATATGTATATTTCATATATATATATATATATATATATATATATATATATATATATATATATATATATATATATATATATATATATATAATGATGTTTATAAGGACACGTACTTGGTGAATGTAAACATTTCACAACTGCTGCTACCACCACATCTTGCTACAGAAAAACACAGAAATCATTACAGACTAAACATCAGGATGACCCTAAAAGATTGGATTCTAATTTTTGCTTCCAAAGCGAAGCATCTGATGAAAAATTTATTTTCTGCAGAAAACTTTTAACCACTGATAGGTGCGGTACACACACACACACACATACACACACACACACATACACACAAATACACACAACACACACATACACACACACAACACACAGTACACGCTACGGAAGATGGGACCCCCCCACCCCTGAAACATATTTATTTCATCAATTATGGATTAACCAATAAATAAACTTTGTTTCTTTATACTTTCACATCTGATTCTTTCTCTTTTTTATTTTTCACATTATATATATATATATATATATATATATATATATATATATATATATGTTTGTGTGTGGACCAACAGACGGACCAAAGTCCTACACATCATGATGAATTCAAAGGAATCCTCCTCCTTGATTCCAATCTTTGCACCAAAAGCAAAACATCTGATGTTGAATCCATTTTCTACGGAAACCTTTCAACAACTGAAAAGTACACACGCACACAGACACACAGAGCACACGCTGCTGAAGATGGGAAAACTTCCCAAAATATGTATAGCACACAAATTAATTCATTAAACGTTGTCTGAGTTGGGTGATATATCAACCGTGTAACGACGGAAGATCACTTCAAATAAGTTTGTATATAGTATAACGCAATTTATGATTAATCCTGTCAGACCAAATATGTCCACTTCTTAAATGCACACACACTCCCACACACAAACACACATATATATAAATATATATATATATATATATATATATATATATATATATATATATATGTGTGTGTGTGTGTGTGTGTGTGTGTGTGTGTGTGTGTGCATGCACGTGCGAATGTGTGCATGTTTCTGTATATATTATGTTTGTATTTTGGATGAGAAGTGATCTGACAAAATATACATGAAAATGACAATTGGAAAGTGAAGAAAAGATTTTTTTAATATGCATAGTTCGATGCATTTCGACAGGGGTCAGCCATCTTTTCCTAAGAAAAATACATGTTTGATGCTGAAGAGGAGAACGTGAATATTCTTCTGTTTGGTCATCAAATGGGAGCAGGAAGGAAAGTATGCATATCTATTTGAATGAAGGTAACATTTGCTTTGAAATAAGAAGGGTCTATGACAGTTCGGGTCAGGGGTGTATGTTTCCTGTTTCTTCAGGTGTTTGGCGTGTCTTAGATGAAGGAAGTGAAGTACTAGAACGGTCATTTCTCAGGGGAAGGCGGATTTAGTCTTTTTTTTAAATTATAGGATGAGTAGATGGTTCCTAGCTATTAATGGATAGGTATTGGTATAGGTGGGGCAGGGTTGAAGTAGGTATGATGTTTTTCTTTAATCTTTTTGGTTGATGGTGGATAAGACTTTTTTTTACTTTCCCTTAAAGGGGTGGTGTGTGCACTTTTGTACCGTTTGTCGAAATCACTTTGACACTGCCTTCTTTTCTCGCATCATTTTGGGGCTTTCTCTTCTTCTGTAAGCAAGTCGACGTCCCTCTCAAATATTTGACTTGTATTTGGTCAGGCTTTTTACTTTTGTTTAATTTGTTTCTACTTTGCTATTTATTATGTTTACTGTGTCGGGGTATTTCTCTGAGGGGGAGCCACGTACTTTTTTTCTTTTTTTTTTTTTCTTATTCTTTCAGATTCTTTAAACATTATTTTGACCCAAATCTATGATCCAGGTGTATGATAAACCCCATCTGACCGAGACCTATAGGCCTTTGTGAAATTCTATCCCCAAGTGGCTACTCTTTCGTCTGTCTTTACTATCGGTGAAATTAAACTCTAAAATAGACTCCAAATTACATATATACTTAAATTTCCTTGTGAAATGCCAAACATCCGGTTCCATGTTTTCAACGATAATTTTTCATGTTCAACGTATACAAGCTCAAAAGATAAGTTGTTATGAACGATATATATATTTCTGCAGTTTCCGTTTGTAAAAAAATCTAAAATTTCTTGCACCATTTTTCAAAACGAGTGAGGTAGTATGTGAAATGTGTTGATTGCATAATATAAAATAAGTATCAACTACTGTTCTTTTATATATATGCTTGTGTGTGTTAAATATCTGTGTGTTTATATAAGTTTATCCATGCCCATATCTCCGTGAGTGTCACTGACATTATTCTTACCTCTCTGTCGAAGATAGGGCCAGGCAGATAATATTGTCAATGCAATTTGCAAAACCCGCCTAACACTAAAAAGATTTTTGAATATCTTTCCAAAACAGACAAAGTAGATTTGTTTTCCATCTTACACATAAGACTATTGAATTCAAGTGATAAACATTCACATTCTTATTTCGATCGGGCTTTTTGCTGAATATCAATTCCGGTGAATACCTTACAAAAGATTTGATCGACCCTTTAAGCGTTATCTACCAAGTAATTTTTGCTCCGAATTGTCACTATTAACCATTTTAAGACAAATTTGGTTACTTTTGATCATTTCAGTTGACCATAATGCATGCGATTGTAAATTGTCAAATTTTGTACACTCGCTCACTCGACGTGAAAAAACAATGGCGCAAAATTTTGTGCGCCGTTTTTCACACCGATTCAGCAGTGTATGAAGTGCGTTGATAATATTATATAATTTATGGATCAACTACTGTTTTAACATCGACTGAACGAGTGTATGGAACTTCACAATTCGCAATCGGGGTAGTCATTTTATGATGAAGTGAAATTTGGTTGCGTATAAGTAGGGAATAATACCATTCCATACGGTCCCAAAATGTTCCTGTAATTATTCAACATTTTCTTTCAGGCTTACAGCACCCCGAATCCCTCATTATATGGGCTAACAATGCTTGCCAGAATCATAGCCTACATTAATGGACCGATTTTACGTGTTTTCCCTGACCGTTTTCAGCTCCCAACCCACCTGTGGTTGTAAGTATACTTCTGTATATTATACCAATCTGGTTACTCTTGTTTTTAACGCAACACTGCTGGGTGCGGTGACAGTAGACTCACATAAGGCGTTCCACTCTGCTGGATACGTTTTTCCTCTGACCAACAGCCAATGTTTATCGAAGCGAAACTGTGGTTTATTGATTTGCAGATAAAATCGTATATACTACAACTGTATTCAGAGCAGTTATTGTTTGCATCAACAACTATATCGGGCGCCCTCAAACCAACTAGAAGAACAAGTAAGTTTCATTCAAGTGTCATAAGGGTAGGTAATAATGTTTGTTTGTTAGTCTGACTGAATCTTTGTATTCGATAGTGACTTGACAATATCCGGAAGAAGATTTGTCAGTTTAACTAAAGAGCGTTGTTTGATACTTCTTGTAAACAGGATATAAAATGAAATGTCTCCTTAGAAATACTGAAAAGTATCTGATGTTAATATGATTACTTACAATGTTAATAGACATTGTTCAGTAAACAAGAGATAACAAATAATTGACTGGACTCGGTTGTTGTAAACAAAGGAAAATATCAAATACTGTGTTTCTTCAATCTTCAATGTTATAAAAATTAAACCAAAATTTGCCAATTTTCATAAGATAGAAAAAAGGCACACTGATGTGACGGTTGTCACGGTACAATCAAAAGCGACCTCTCTGACTGAAGTTTATTTAAACTAAACGCTCCTAATGACACAATATAGGAAAAACTTTTTGAACAATGCAATAGATTTTTATCGCAGATCAACGCAAAACTAAAGGAAAGTCGAAAGACTAAAAATGTAACCTAGTTAGCGCCTTAAATAAACTCGGTGACTTGCCTTGTGGCTAAAATAGTTGCATATCTCCCTAGGTTCAGTTTTTGAAACTTAGTTAAAAAATTTTTTTAAATGAAAAAATAAAATTTTTAAAAAATATTTCGAATGCTTATTTACTATGTAAGCCATCTCCAGTCAGATGATCGGCATATTCTGGATTATGCAGTACTTAGCAAAGCTAAGAAAACAGCAACACCCAGCGGTAGACCTGAAGATCAGAAACGCACCGGTAATAATGTCCTCTGAAAACAGTCCAACAGACCGTTACACAGAGATAGGGAGAAAGGAGAAAACGAAGACTTGAAGCAATTTACATCACAGTGTTGAAGTCTGTGACAATAGCGAGGAGAGCCTCGAAAAAAAAAATGCCGTAACTCGATCCTCGGTGATGAATACAAGAAAACTTAGAAATATAGAATATAACATAATCTACTCTAACGCTATCCAAATTACTGGAATCTTCCAAAAGGTGGGGCATAGAAATTCGCTGAAAAAATACTTGCTCATCACCGTTTCAAAATATGCATTTTTTTCGGTAAATGAATTTCGGATTTTTTTTTCTGAAGGAAAACACCTGGGATTAACTAGTAGATCATATAGAAAATAGAATGGATAAAAATGGTTCAAGAAATATACCTGATCGCTATCAACAAGCCCTACTTGCTGGCCGTTGTTAGTGGGTTCAATTTCAGTGAGATCTTTTGATGGTCTGATTCAAAACTCTACTCTATTAGTAAATAAAATGGGAGAGAATAGATCATGATTCACATCATATTAGTATCAGCACTCTAATTTTGCTGGCCGTTATTCAGTCCTTTTTTTTACTCTATGAATATTCAACAAAGAGTAAATGGGTACTTCTGCTGATAGATAGAAGAAAAAGAAAGATAGCGGGACAGAGAGAAAAAAAAAGAGAGACAAACATGAAGAAAGGACGTTAAAAAGTGATAGGATATCAAAAAAAAAGATGTATGCATATTTATACTGTCTAAAATTAACATGTAGATATGATATACCAGAAACGTATATTGGTGGCTTCTAAGTTGAACACGATTATAGGAACAATAACATCAAAATACGATTTTCACTTGATTTTATTTGTAAAACCCT
>OY735200.1:8759137-8926637 GCA_963457665.1 Thysanoteuthis rhombus
TTGGTCACTTATGGAGCTGAAACATGGAATCAAGCTAAGAAACAGACCGGCTAACTGAGAAGGGTGCAATACATGCGTGAGAAAACCAGGCTCAACAGGGACATGGACAGGTGTGAAGACAGCACAGTATATCAGGAAGAAGACGGGAGTTAGAGACAACGAAGAATCTATTAGAAAACTGAAATGGCAATGGGCTAGTCATGTTGCAAGAATGGCTCACAATCGATGGACATCACAACTCACAACATGGATACCCAGAGATCACATGCGAAACTGAGTCCCACAGAATACAAGATGGAGACATGAACAAGACAAATTCAGAAAATACTGGCTCAGCGACGCACATTATAGAGAGATGTGGCGAATCCAAGGGAAGGTCAATGTTCATTGATGGATGCTAAAAGACTGATGACAATGATGAAATAGAATAAACTATTAGAGAAAATGCTGCTGCCCCATTCTCTCTATTATTTTAATTCTATTTATGTTGTCTAAATTGAGTGATATATCAACCGTGTAATGACGGAAGATCATTTAAAAAAAGTTTCTATGTAATATAATGCAATTTATAATTCATTCTGTCGGACCAAATATGTCTATTTCTTAGACGCATGACTGTTTTGTTGTGCTTTGTCGGCTGCTGTTTAACTCAATTGTAAGGGCATCGTTACATTGAAGCTGCTATCCTATCGGTAGAAGGTTTGATTCCCGGACCGGCGCCATGTTTTTTGTTTGTTCAGTCTATATAATATAACACAATATCAAATTCATATATATATATATATATATATATATATATATATATATATATATATATATATATATATATATATATATATATATATATATATATATAAAGAGAGACATAGAGAGACGGGGAGGAGTGAGAGTGAGAGAGAAAGAGAGAAATACATTTGTAGTTACCTTCAATTGAGTGTGGAATTCTATCGTTACCCCAATCTACTGCAGCTGCCGATGTGGAGCTAAACCCAATCAGGGCTAACGTCACGAAAACAATTAGAAATTTCATCGTGATGACTTGGGTGATTTTGATCAAAGAAATTTACTCCACTCAAATGCTGTCCCGTGTGTCTCAGTGGTTGCAACACTGACTGCTTTCTGGTATCTAGGCCCAGTGATCCACTAAATTTATAGTGTTAGATAGACAATGAAAGATCACTTATCTCATCCTAGGATCCAATAATTGGCTAACAATCTACTCTCTTGAAATTATAACAATATTCCTTTGAATCCTCAGAAACTTATCAACTGATTCCGGGTTGGAATGAATGAATGTTCTATTGAATTGGTCGGAACTGATCAGTAATTATCTATTTCCTTTTGAATAAGAGACATGAAGTAGGAATTAGACTTTTGTTATGACAATTACAATGCATAGAATGGATTATCGTGGCTTCAATTTTTTTTTTAAGGGAAAAGTCAACACTCCTTTCATAAGTGTTCATCATTGGAACTATGGCATCTGCCTTGCCTCAAAAATGCAACCGGATTCTTACTCCAATGTCGATTACCAGTTATATTATTCGCCTCATTAAGCAATTGGTCGTAAAATATAAATATTATGAACTAAAGCAAAGAATCAATTTTATATTATCTATTTAACATCATAGGTGTAAAAAGAACTATCGTCATCATAGATGATAAAATGATATTTATTACTTAATATAAAAATTTGATGTATCTTGATAGCTTGGTATATCAGTATTTTTTCTTGCATAAATGACATAACATTACATGACAATATTGATTCCATAGTGAAGCTTCCTGATCCAGACATCATTCTATGGCTCCATATCCTTTTTGATCATTCTACCTTTGTAGATACAAGTGACAAATGAAAAAAGATAGCTAAATATTTTCTAGAAAAGCAAAAGCAGAGACCATCGATCAGAGGGGCTAATTCCAGTGTTGAAGTGATCCTAAAAGCTAACCTAAAATGTCGAAGCAAGGAGCTCTTTGACAACTTCCCTCAGGAGGGAAGCCCAATGTCTCGTTAAAATTCGCTGTGGCTGTTGGCATTGGTAAATATGTCAGGGACCAGACCACTGGCCAACTGCAAGCACGTCATTTGAAATCTACAACCCCACCTTATGAGAGAGGAATTACACTATTCTTTTAATATTTATTTGAGAAGTGCACTTCAACCACTTTCTGAAAGCATACACAAGTGACGTAAGGGAAGGTTTAAAATTGAAAAATTTTCTTTGAGTGAAGCCTTCTCTTCAACAGATTTAAAAGGGGTTTCTATTTACAATGTAAATATAATGACCAAGTGGAATTCATTTTCCGACCATATACATATATTATCATTTCATATGTTTACCTATGATTCTTCAACGGGTCTGGAGTGATGGCAAATTCCCCCTGCCCTGTGGAAAGGGTAAAAAACGAGTTGTCAGTCTTTCAAGTTTTCAATAATGAAATTTGAGGTGTCGAAAGTTAAGGGAAGCTTACCCCCTTTTTTTTCTCATCATCTAAGTGGTCAAAGTGAAAGGAGATTTTCTCAGCCCTACAGGGGCCAAGAGTAAAAACAGATTTTTTCCTCCCTTAAAAGGATCAAAGTGAGGGGGAGACTTTTTACCCTTTTTAAGTATTCAACCAGTAGGGGGACAATGCTAGTTCATGAATATTGGGACTTTGCCTTTATAAATATGTGAATTGAGAACAAACTAAGCATAACTCTCTCTCTCTCCCTCTCTCTCTCTCTCTCTCTCTCTCTCTCTCTTTTGTCCTGTGTGATTCAATTTTTAAAAACAGTGGCTTTTTAATCAACATTAAACTGGTATAATTCGACATGGCTGATTGTTCTTTGCATCGGCTCATTCTACTATAAGTCTAATCAGTGGTTTGAAAACTTGAAAAACTCAAAAATGCGTTCTCTAAAGGAAATATTCGGGCAGACCTCGATTTTCAGCATTTACCTTTTAGACTAATTGATGAACTATTATAAAAGATAATTTTTCAGCTTCCTATTTATTCAAAACGGGTTGCACTTACTTGAATTCGAATATACTGTACAGGCCTGCTTACTGTATATCAGAGAGAAAACACAAGGCGGGAATACCTTAAAATCCATTAGATAATTCAAATGGTAATAGTCATCTCATGGTCATGTTGCAAATCTCAAAAAGAAATCCTATTTCATTTAACTCACTAAGAGACTAAAAAGTTCCCTTTCTTTCAAGGTGATCAAACCATTTTTAGTAATATAATAATAGTAATATAATCTGAATGTTCCTGTCTTCTTTCTGATCATGTCGTTATTGTCTTTTTATTCTGTCAAAGGTGAGTGTTTCAAGAAAGCTCATAAAGAAAGTTCTTTCAATGCACTGGGAAATGAAAGTTCCTCGGTTTGTGTATGAAACAGAGGCAAATCAATAAGTAGAGGGAGTTGAGTGAAATCTCCCATTAAGATTATAGATACTCTACCAAAAGGGAGATCAGCACATATGTATATGTATATGTAGATCCCTAGCATTGATTTGTCATCATCGAAATTTCACAATTTGTAAACATTTCGTTTACCTCTCTGAGTGCTTTGCCAATCAAGTCAGTTGATTCACAAAGGCTCTCATATTATCTTAACAAGGCATGAGGTAGGGTCTTTACTCCAAAAAGCGAAAAGCAGCAGTGCCTGTTAAAGAAGCTAATTGCAAAAACGCTGAACTAGATTTTTCTTACATGTACAGATCTTACAATAGAGAAAGTAGTTTTTTTCCCAAAACCAGCTCTACCTGATATTTTCAACTTAATTGGAGCTGAATCATCTGAGTGAAATTTTTCTCATCTTGCCAAGCAATTATAAAATCATATTCTTTTTTCCTTTCTGATCCAAACAGACTGGATTAACTGAACTTCGACCATTGTTTGAGAAGGTTGATTTTTTCTTTTTTTTTTTTCTGTATCAACATATTTTGCTGAATCTTTGTTGCCTTTGGTCATAAAGTCCAATGCTCTAACATTTCAATGTCATGCTTAATGATTGTGTTATCATAATCTGATCCTTCATATCATTTCTGGCGGACTGATGTTGAAGGTAAAATTTGAATTCTCCACAAAGTCTTTGGTTTCAGTTTCAAGTGAATCGAAACCCTTGCCCTTAATTCCTAATGAGCAACAAAGTGTTTTTGTTTTTCCATCAACAGCAAGCTTTTGAAATAAAGTTCGTCACAAACTCTCTTCAAGATATGTCCTTAGGATGCATATCATATTTAAACTATTCATGAAGATAACCTACATGAAGATGAAGTTTTTTGTGTTCTGGGTAAAATTTCAGACGTGAGTTACGATATCAGGATGGTTGTTCCGAAGTGTCAGCATTCCATCATCATAATTTCTAGCATTAACATCTAAATTGCCATTTTTGTACAATAATAGATTGACATGTTCCAACTGACCATTTTCTTGAAGTTTATAATAGAAACCAAGTATGTCCATCGGAAGTTAAAAACTACAAGGGAGTACTCTCTCTTTCAGTTCTTTACCTAAATGAGGATCTTCCATGACCTTGAGGTGTGGATTATAGTCATTTTCACCTTGACTTCTCTGATATTTTGGTAATCACCCATTTTGCACTTGTGTCTCATCTTTTCCGTTAATTCTGTTGCTGTTTTAATCTCTTCCTGATTATTATAATCAGCAAAATTATGGAAAGCTTTTCTGGTCAGAAAGCAATCGTCAATAGATAGATACCCTATTCTGAAACTCACACCTTTGAGTAGAATGTAGAATTATTACCATCTAAACATAAGTGGCGTGTAGTGCTGTGTATATTGGGTGTGCTTTGGGTTATGGACACAAAAAAATCGTGAAAGATAAAACAGGAATCAAAATAGACAGCGAATATCCCAAAATGGCATGCTGCCAAAAGATATTGTCATGTGACAGTTTCTATTGAGTGACTAACCAAACTTGTTTGCTTTAATGAGACGAACCACCAAATATAAAATGAACAAAATCTTACAACGATTTGAACATCTGACAGGAGTAAGAAAAAGCTGATTGTCTCCAGAATAAGAGTGGAAATGGCAAGGAGGGGAAAAAACAAGGGCTGTATGTCTCCAGAATGAGAAGAAAATATAAATTCTATGAATAGGCAGGGACTCTACATCATGCTTAATGTACACAAAAAGCAGCCTTTAGGCAAGTATTATCAAAAGAAGAAATTTATTTCAGCTCATAAATTAACAAACCAAGATTTGAATAAAGCTGTAATATTTTGTTAATCTAGATTTAATTAGTTCTTTACTAAAAAAAAACTTACTAAAAAAACTTATGTTGTTATGGTGTTTTTTTTTTTAAAAAGAAAAAATATTCAAAAACTGAATCCCAGTTTAGAATAAGTACTATGACAATTTCTCTCCATTTGATTTGTATAATACTGGAAAGAGAAATGTCTATATTGTGTTTTGTGGTTGATGCGGTAACCAGTGAGCCAGATGGATGGAATTGTCTTCGGTAGAAAAGGCTACGGATGAACCAATGCCTGAGTCTGTGATACCAAGATCAATGACATGTTGTTGTCCAGAGTGCAGTATTTGCAGGGGTTCAGATACATTAATGTTTTACCATTCTGCATTAATATTCAAGTAGTCATCATCATCATCATCATCATCAGTCTTTTATCGTCCATTGTTGGACATACATCTTCCCAAATTCTCTATAATGGGCGTCGCAGAGCTAGTATTTTCTGAATTTGTCCAGTTAATGTCCCCATCTTGTATTCTGTTGGCCTCAGTTTTGCATGTGATCTCTGGGGATCCATGTTGTGGTGTCAATCAGTTGTCTGCCATTTTTGCAACATGGCCTGCCCATTGCCATTCAAGTTTTTCAATAGATTCTATGATGTCTCGGACTCCTGTTTTCTTCCTGATATATTGTACTATCTTGTGATCTCTCCATGTAAGGTTAAGCATGATTCTTTCATGCACGCATTCCATGCTTCTCAGTCTGCGGGTCTGTCTCTTGGTTAGGTTCCATATTTCAGCTCCATAAGTGACAATCGGCAGAATACATTGGTTGTACACTTTTCTTTTGAGGATTATTGGGATTGTCTGGTTTTTGAAAGTTGAGCTTTCTCTGTCAAAGGCTTGCCATCCTAGAGTATTTCTTCTTTTGAAGATCTCATGGAGATTCATTGTCCTAGGTAGATGTAGTGGTTTACTTTCTCCAGTTTTGCATTTTCCATTTTGACAGTTATGTCCTTATCGATGTGATTGTTGCACATGATTTTTGTTTTACTGAAGTTCATGTGTAGGCCAACTTTTTTTTGCTTTCT
Organism: Thysanoteuthis rhombus; assembly: GCA_963457665.1. NCBI lineage: Eukaryota > Metazoa > Mollusca > Cephalopoda > Oegopsida > Thysanoteuthidae > Thysanoteuthis > Thysanoteuthis major. The sequence continues at coordinate 8,765,436 of OY735200.1, forward strand.
TTGTTTAGTTCATATAGCATTAGTTAGAGGTCATGTAGGTTCTCTGCAAAAAGGATGATGTCGTCTGCAAATCTGAGATTGCTCAGATATTCGCTGTCTATTTTGATTCCTCTATTTTCCCAATCTGGGTTATGGAAAATCATCTTGAAGCAGGCTGTAAAGAGTTTGGGTGAGCTGGTATCACCTTGCCTTACTTCTCTTTGGAACAGCGTCTTTATGTAGCCTGTTGGAAGAGTTGCTGTGATTGTATATATGTTGCAGTACATTGACGTATACAGGGTCTACACTTTTTAGGGTGATGGCCTTCATGACTATAGGAATTTCTACAGAGTTGAATGCCTTCTTGAAGTCTATAAATGCTACTGCAAGTGGCATTTTGTATTCTGCTGCTTTTTCTTTCAGCTGATTTATTGAATGGAGACGGTCTATGGTTGAGTAACTTCTAAATCCAGCCTTTTCCCGTTGTTGATTTCATTTAGTGTTTCAGTGATCCGGTTGGTGATGATCTTCGTGAAAATTTTGTATATGCAGTTGGGTAGGCTTATAGTTCTGTAGTTGCTGAGGTCTTTGAGGTTCACTTTCTTCAGTAAAAGCATTATGATTGCAGTGCTCCAGTCTTTCGGGAATTTACTCCGTTTTCCTGTAGAAAAAAAGATTTAAAATAATAAAGATAAATACAAGTGACCATCTTTTTAGACATATGTCAGTATCACAGCAGTAGCATAATCTTTGTGTAACAAATCTATCATGAAGGCCCAAATAATGCTATTCAAATCTATTACAAGACAATTTTAGAAAGCCCAAAGAATTATATCCAGAATGTCATATTTAATAATTTTTTCAAATTTGTATAGTTGAGGAGGTGATGAATTTCTGTGCAATTTACTGTTGCAATTTCACCACCAATATACAGTCAATAAAATTAAACGTCAGTATGTATAACAAGTCAAATTAATGATAACTTTATTGAATTAATGAATGAATAAACAGAAGAAGAAAAGTTATTTTGAAGTAAATGATCTGTAATAACTTTAATTTCACTTCAATGAATGGAAGTGGTGTAATGGAAGTCTCCAATACTTACAACTAATATTAGCTCTCGACCCTTCCTCTGAAATGTTTTTTCTTTTATTCTTTTCTTAATAGTTGAAATGTTGGTCTATCAATCTGGCCAATCAAAAAGATCAGCATAAGAAAATCTTATTTTTCAACCAACCATTATTCATTGTACTGAAATTGCCTTATTTTTCTATCAATGCAACACAATGACCAAGAACTAGTTATGTGCCCACAGATATCCAGTAGAGGAAGACTCAGAAAGGTCCATGAACCCAAGCAAGTGGAAAAAATGACATTCCATGCTAAGATTGACTTTTCCCGAGAGTATGAAGCATCAAATACGGAATACAAACATTTCATTTGTCAAATGTTATAATAAAATGAAGCTGAACAACTCGATTGATCTAAGGGAGATAACTCGAATATGACTATCACTCTTAAATAGAAGAAGGTCAGTTGATACGAACTCATCAGTCCATATTTATGCAGCTTTTTCGAACCCACAAACTATCATATGGTGTCAGAACAAAATAATTCAATTACAAACTAAGTCATCTCACACAAAATAACACCCAAATAACTATAAACTATAGTATATCAAGTCCTAGGATGTCCGCAAATCATTCAAGATGTTCAAGCGAAGATGTCACTTCATCTTTGAAGGCCCATTCTGACATGGAGGAAGTCAAGCAAGTCAGAATAATGATCCCGGGGTTGGGAATCAAGGCTTGGAGATTTCCAAAACAGCCACATTTAACAATATTGACCAAAATTTTTCTCCAGTTTTTTCTTCTCCTTTTTCTAATTACTGCGGACTTTGAGAGGACACGTTTTTCTCCAAAGACCTTGTTCTAGACTTCTATCAATACCAAAGACTGTTTTGAATGGTTATTTTCATCTTTGCATTCTCAGAATTGGCACAATTTCATGATGGCAATAGGTTACCAAGGACAAATATAAAATCTTTCTGTTAACAATTTACAACTAAAACTTCAACTGAATTTCTGTACTGTAATTTTATTATTGTATCAATGTGAGAACTTCTTTCTAATTCAAGTTGCTGTGTCTTCTTCTTTCAAGTAGCTTATGAACTTGATTAGTTAGTATCAGTATTTGACCGAGAAGGATCTCTCAGTAAGGCTATCATTGATTTTTGGTTAGTTATTATTTTAATATAACATGAAATGAAGCATCTAAGATATATTTACTCAACATTTGAACAAATTTTGAGAACGTTCACAGAAAGAATTCCATTCTTTACTTTTCATTTGCTTATTTCGCCCTGAAACATCTATATTAAAAATAGATTGATTAATTTTTTTTAAAAACGAAAAAAAATGTGATCAACTTAATCTGAAAGATATGTTGGTGCTAGTTTTGGTTGTGATGTTATATAATTCATAAGCCACGGTTTGAACAAACGTACCTTTTTCTATGTGTTTGAAGAGGTTCCTTCCATCTTCATGTGAACAGCTGTAGAGCTGAGATCGATGTGTGTTTTGCTCTTCAACCTACAATATCTCACTAGATGAGAGAAGAGAGACATAAATAGAATAAAAGATACTTGAATCATTGAAAATAACCGTCATTTCTGACGGATGTATTCTAGTATTATAATCAAGTCGAACCACTTTTATATAAGGGAGATAACTTGGTTATGACTTTATTACCTCGGCTAAAAAAAAAAAGGTCAGTTAAACTCATTACATCTTACAGTGTAATTCCGTCTCTTCGACCGGTACAGCTTTTTAGAAGCCACAAACTATCAAACCGGTGGGCATCTCAGTATATAAAATAAAATCCACATTGGAATACACATTACGTCACATTTGCATCTATAAGATTTTAATTTATTTTATTACATAAAATATGCGTCTGTCAAAGACGATCCACTTGATTGATCCAAGGGAAATAACTTTAGTAGTCCTATTATACTCTATTCAGACACGCATACACAATCATTCCATCATTACGTAGCTTTTTAGAACTCAAACTATCATATATATATATATATATATATATATATATATATATATATATATATATATATATATATATATGATTATAAATTGCGTCATATTATATAGAAATTTTTATTTGAAATTATCTTCCGTCATTACACTATCATTTGGCCTAGACAACGAGAATAGAATAAACAATTATAAAAATGGGCTACGTTGCTTTTACCATTGAGCAATGATGTATTGTTTTAGAACAATGAGATAAAATATAATAGTATAAAAGTCTCTTATTTCTTTCTATGTGTTCACCGTTTGCAACACCAAATGAGCAAGGGTTTAAAACATTACAATTTACGCTCAGAACCACCTTCCCTACATTATTCTAAAAAGCTTTTACTGTCCATTTCTTTTTATAGACACCAAAATATTTTAGGGGCTTAGTGCATCCAGAGCTCACTTCACAAATGTGATACAGGGTACTATACGCCAGTACCGTATAAGGACCTTCTTCTCTACTAATATTAGTGTTCATGATAGAACTTCTCAATTTATAATTCACATTACTTTTCTTCCTCTCCTTTGGGGGGTCAAATATAAACTTTTCCCCTTCAATGGAGTCAAAAGTGAAGTGGAATTTTTTACAGGTCTGAAAGATTCAGTCCTGATTTTATTCTATGAATATTCAACACAGAGTAAATGGGTACTTCTGCAGATAGATAGAAGAAAATGAAAGATAGCAAGACAGAGAGAAAAAAAAGAGACAAACATGAAGAAAGGGCGTGAAAAAGTAGGAAGATACAAAAAAAAAAAAAGATGTATGCATATATTTACCATCTGAAATTAAGATAGAGGAATGATATACCTTAAACATACATTGTCGGCTTCTAAGTTGAATATGATTGTAGAAACAATAACGTCAAAATACGATTTTCACTTGATTTTATTTGTAAAACACTTACAATGGGATTTCAAATGGCAAAATCAACTTGATGAGCTATGATTTGTTTTCTCAGATGATAAGCCAGATATTTATTGCTCAAGGATGACGACATTATTGTTGTGTATGTATCCTCTTGGAGACAAGGGATCGTAATGTCTGTCAGGAACATTAAATGAATCCAGTTTATCCATGCTTGTTGGGATTTCATCCAATGCAAATCTCTTAGAAATACATCCTAATTTTAATTTACTGTGAATCTTGCCTAGACGTGCATTGATACGGAGACAGACTTTGACATAGTGTCTGGAAATATGCAAGTCGTACAGATTTATGCAGAGCTTGAGAGCTCCTCTCTTGACGCATACATTAAACTCCCTGTCGCGAACTCCTGGGGAAAAATAAACAATATTAGTAACTTAAAACAAAAATACTAAGCATGTCTATAAAGAAAACAATCTTTCAAAACAATGCACCAATGAGACGCTTTAAAGTGCTAGTGGCTAAAATTCCACGTTGCTCTGACCTTGACCTTTTGTATTAAAAACTGCATCGAGCCTGGTCCATTAGTTTTGGGGCTACAAGAGCCAGAGTGAACGTGTGTGTAGTGTATTTTGCATTTGTTCCAGACTTTGAACAATAAAAGATCTTGAAGAGCAACGAGTTTCTGTGAAAATCTCTTACAAATTGAGGGAAACTTTTTGGACATTTTTCTTATGTTGCAACATTCCCGTAGTCATAACTGACTGAGCCAAACACAATGCAACAAATGTTACCAGTGTTTCAAATCGGGAGAAATATTTACCAAAGACGGTGCCAAACCTGCAAGACTTTTTATGTCGATGGAATAAAATCTCATTGAAAAAGTGCGTGCGGTAATCTGTTGAAATCGTCAGCATTTAAGTTTAGTAAGGGCTAGGAATCTGCAAGCGTTTGTGTCACATGGTTTTTAAAAGCTGAAGATCTAAAGTGTCTGATTAGTATGGCGTCTACTGAGAAATGAACAAGTCTTTTGGCAAAGCACAAGACAGCCCTCGTCCCCCAGCCACCAAAATGTCCAAATCTGAAATCCAAGTCGTCGATCTCAGACAATAGAAATGATAAAAATAAATGTATTGCTAGGCCATCACATTAGCCCTTAAAACGACCTCAAGAACGAATGAAATAACTAAGAAAAAAATCACTGTGCCCAGTGTATTGATAGTGGAGGTAATTATTTTGATGAAGACATAAGCTTGTTGCTAAAGCAATAAATTTCCTTTTGAAAACGTCCATTTTCTCTTTAGACACACTCATAACATTTTTGTATTGTTATGTAACCCCAAGATGTACTTTTATTAACTTCAGTAATTATTAATCTTCATTAAGATTTATACTTACCAACATCATGAGACCAAATGGTCTTTCCCTCTATTTGCACAGACAGTTGAAAAGAAGCTGACGGTGAAAACTTGAGAATCAGGCAAACTGAAAGAAAAAAAGAACAAAGAAAATGTGTCAAACATTCACCACAAAAATGTCAATCGTATTACAGAAAGTGTACTTGATTAATATTTTGGACTAACATATGGATTACGATTATTGTATTATTGATTAGCTAAGCCAAAACAATTATTATTTTACAATATAAATTATAAAATTGACTTACTGTAAAAAGTTATATATGACTTTAGATAAATACTTACATTGACAGCAGACGACAAGCAGTTTGATGCAGGTCACACGTTTCCATGGGCTTATTTTGGCTTCTTTGTATATTAAAATAACAGTGTGTGGCGATATCGTAAGCCCATTCTTGAAGCAAAGACTTAGTCTTGACGTTAAATTTCTCTCCAAAAAGTGTACACAGTTTTGTTTGACTGAAGTCCAATTAATTTTTATTGATAATGGTTGTTTCACTACACATCATATCTGATGCACTTATCTGCAGTGATTTTTATCTGAAGTTGTGCGAGGAGATTAATGATACAAACCAGCTAACTCTCACGCTTTTGTCGTCTGTCAAGTGATTTTTACTCCAATTTTGAGATCTCGCAATTTGCTATCCATTCCACACAGTTTTTAACATTTTTGTGATAAACTTTCAAGAACAAGTATTTCAAACAGTTGTAACAACTTCTGATGAGTTATTTCGTAATCTGTTTAAAGTTGCAGTGGTGACTTTGGTTTATCCACATAGTAATGCAGAAGGGGGAGAAATTGGTATGTAGATATAAAAATAAAAATGACAGTTACTTAATAATGATCTTTACCAAGCATTTTAGCCATTGGCTTAAAATTCAGAAAGTCTAATCCCATGTTACAACTCGTAATCTTATGATAAGCTCATGGATAGGCCCAGAATGCAACAATCGATTATAACAATGCTCATAAGAATTGATATTTTGACTAAAGAATTGACATTCATGGAAGAATTAAATGATGTTTTATTTATTTTTACTTCGATAATATCACCTAAAAATCTCCTGATTTTTTGAATAAATGTTGAGATTGTTTTCACTTCAAAAGTAGTAAGTCTGACTATTATTGAATGAAAGAAAACTTACTTGGAATCTTTATTTTGATTATCTTCACAGTTTGACAACACCGACCAGCGAATCCTTTCCATGTGCAACTCATCCCACTGTCAACGTTCACTGCAAATGGGTTTTCTTTGACAGTTGAAAGTTCATCATTTGTAGGTTTTCTTAGCACTTCTTCAGTTAAAATCACGGACTGTTCATCATCAGAAATGTATTCTCGTTGAATGCTTTCAAGATCCATGTTGTCATCAAAGGCAGCATATTCAGGGATTTGTTCAGATATATCTCGAAGCATGCTTTCGAGTACACTTTGGTAAGCTGCAATGGAAAGTGTTAGTGGTAGATGACTAATACGAATAATATCAAGACTGGTGGTGAGAAAATATGCAATGATTATTAGTCCAAAAGAAATGAATAAAATAGAATCAGCAAATTCATTCATCTAGAAGTGAAATGATTCCGTGAGCTTTTTACTGATGCTAGTTGTCTTGACAAAGGCCTGGTCACTGTTATGCTGTGGTGGCTGACGGAGACGATTTCAGTCAGGGTAAAGAGTCTTAAATGCTAGTGATACGATTTGATTCTGTGCTACTTATCCTCGGTAATTTTGGGGGAAAGATGTGAACTGACAAGTAACAGATTTAAAATTAAGTCAACTTGTGGCACTTAGCAGCACATTTAAATCCTTTTTTCAGGGGGAGGGGTATCACTTGTGTGATCAGGTTCATGTATATATATATATATATATATATATATATATATATATAAGGACGTGTACTCGGTGAATGTAAACATTTCACTACTACTGCTACCACCACATTTTACCACACACAAGCGCAGACATTCATCATATACTGAGCTAAGTCCCACACACCACACTAAAAGATTGGATTCAAATTTTCGCTTCCAAAGCAAAGCATCTCATGGAAAATCCATTTTCTGATAAAAAAGAAAACTTTTAATCACTGATAGGTACAAACACACACACACACACACACACACACACACACACACACACACACACACACACACACGTGCGCGCATACATACATATATATATATATATGAGATTTTTAATGTTCAGTGTTTAGAGCTGTAAAACTTCCTATAGAATATATATATATATATATATATATATATATATATATACACACACACACACATTAAGCAATGTATCCCACACCCATTATTTGCTGACACAAAAGTCGGTCTAATAAAAGCATAGTATTCTTGGCCGATATAGGTGAGACAAGGTACGTAGAATATTTTTATATGAATATGAAAAATATAAGACTTTCACTCACAAATATACCATAATCACACAGTTCATTATATCATCTACCTAGTTAATATGGAGATCCATACTGCCCTTAACATACAATGCAAATCCACAACACAAATTCATATGATTGGAACATAATTGCTATTTATGTACGTATATCAAAGAATTCAAAGATGTATTTAAGAAATATTACAAAATTCTGATCCCTACCGACTTTGTTGAATGTAGGCGTTGCTCTGTCAAGAGTAGCGCCGGTGCTTACTCTCCATAAATAACACAGATGTAAAAATGTTGAAGCTAGGAACACAAGGGTCTTCATGATAAGGAATTTCTTCTTTTCTACCTTTCTTGTTTTGGGGGATTATTCTCCGTGTCTTCGTCAAAGGGAGTATCTGAACTGATCAAAATGAAGACTGTTTCTATATATAAGCATCACATCGTCTATGGGAAATTCCCTGGTGTAAGGTGTGCCACTTAGAAAAGGGGAGTGGTTCAATTTGAAAGATATCGTTTATCAACAATGTCTACATTTAGGTTACATCAAGGAAGTTAAACACGTTGATCAAATTAAGGAAAGAATCTAAAAATCTACTATATAAAAATCTATATCATATCTTAGATGTCTTAGATATATATGTCTCACATGTGTTATAAATATATTCATATATACATGATTTGCATTGTATTTACATAATATATATTGTAAATTGCGTTATATTACATAAAAACTTATTTGAAATGACCTTACATCGTTACACGGTTGATATAAGAAAATGGGGCTGCTGCAGGAATCGAACCTGCCACCGGTAGAGTAGTTGCTTCAACGTAGCGATGCTTTTATCATTTTTTTCAATTGTTTATTCTATTTATGTTGTCTAAATTGAGTGATATATCAACCGGGTAACGACGGAATATCACTTCAAATAAGTTTCTATATAATATAACACAATTCATGATTAATCTTGTCGGACCAAATATGTCCACTTCTTAAATGCATAATACACACACACACACGAACATATATATATATATATATATATATATATATATATATATATATATATATATACATATATATATATATTATGTTTGTATTGTGGATGTAAAATGATCTGACAAAATGTGCATGAAAATGACACTTGGAAGGTGAAGAAAAAATTCAAGAGATAGGTGTTACATCCCATTTTTTTAATATTCCGTTGGCGTGGTACAATGCATTTCGACAAGGGGCCAGCCATCATTTTCTGAGAAAAAAATATTTGCAACGGTTCTCAGAGAAAAAATCCATGTTTGATGCTGAAGAGGAGAACGTGAATATTCCTGTGTTTGGTTATCTAGGAGCGGGAGGAAAGGTATGCATATCCATGTAAATGAAGGTAACATTTGCTTTGAAATGAGAAGGGTCTATGACAGTTCGGGTCAGGGGTGTATGTTTCCTGTTTCTGTAGGTGTTTGGCTTGTCTTAGATGAAGGAAGTGAAGTGCTAGAATGGTCATTTCTCAGGGAAACACGGATTCAGTCATTTTTTTTAATCAGTAGGTGGTTCCTAGCTATTAATGGATAGGTATTGGTATAAGTGGGGCAGGATGGAAGTAGGTATGATGTTTTTATTCAATCGTTTTGGTTTATGGTGTATAAGACTTTTTTACTTTCCCTTAAAGGGGCGGTGTGTGCTCGCTTGTACCATTTTTCGAATTCACTTTCTGTTGTTAGCCAATACCTTGTACGTTGCAGTTGTAATATATTGTGTCTGTGATTCTATTTTGAAATCAGTGTATTCAGGGGGTCTGCAATCTGAGAGTAACCATAAGTTTGTGTTACTATAATGCATTGGGATATAAGCCTGAGGGCTCTCTTATGTTTGTATAATCTTTTCTTTTCTATCCATAATATGTATCTTATATATGTTTTATCGATGTAGCGTGATCCGACAGAATGTTGATGAGAGTGACAATTGGAAGGTCAACGGGAGAAATTAAAGAGGAAAACAAATCTTACATCTCGAAAACTTTAGTGAGATGTGGATGAAAATGATCAATTCTCGTATAAGTTTTGTTTGACCGTGGGTTAAAAACAAAGAATAGGTGGTTGCAGTAGGGGTGTGTAATTTGTTTATCATTTATGGTTGATGGTAGCTGAGACTTCGTTTTCTCTTCTTAAAGGTGTGGTGTGTGTGTGCTTATACTTATACTACAACTTAAATGGACTGTTGGGTGTTAGTCATTTCTTTGAGTGTTAATGTTATTATGTGTTATATTTATGTGATTCCGTTTCAAAATCAATGCATTTGCTATTTTTTCCGGATTCTATTGAGCAGTATCATAGTTAGAACAAATAATAATAGAGACAGCAAGTCTCCCTGGAAGATTACCCTTTCTATACTTAACTCTGCTAAATTTTTTTCCTTTGACTGTCAAGTCGACTTTCCAGTTTTTCATGGAGTTGGCTATGAATCTCACCACTGGTTCACTGATCTTGAACATTCCGAAGCATTCAAGTATCCAACTGCGTGGATTATTATTATTGTCATCATTCTTCTTCTTCTTCTTCTTCTTCTTCTTCTTCTTCTTCTTCTTCTTCTTCTTCTTCTTCTCCTTCTTCTTCTTCTTCTTCTTCTTCTTCTTCTTCTTCTTCTTCTTCTTCTTTTTCTTTTTCTATTTATTATTATTATTATTATTATTATTATTATTATTATTATTATTATTATTTAACATAGTGTCTGGAAATATGCAGGTCATACAGATTCGTGCATGGAGGCAACTTAAAGATGACCTTCATGCCTATGTGATGACAATGGAGAAAGGAGATATTTGTATGGGGCTTGTGTTACACTGGATTGAGGAGAATGCTTTGAACTATATCCACGACACCAAAGAACCAGAAAGTGAGAAAAGCAATCCCGCTGAGAGGCCAGATGAATTTGTCAGACTCTGGATCTACAGTCACCACATTTTTAACAAATTCAAGAGGAGAGACTTAATCGATTGGGGCAATGAACTGCAGGTAACTGGGCTCAGTATGCCCGGTAAGCCAGGTGTGGTCTGTGTCGAGGGTTACAGCCAAAATGTTGAAGAGTATTGGTACCGTGTTCGGAGGATGAGCTGGAAGAAGATTGCTGTCAAAGAGAAGGAGCAGTTCAATATGGGTGGCAAGAGTTTGGAAGAGTTCCAGAAATTTTCTGTCTTTGAGGAAAGAGTTTTTGATGCTAGAGCAGGAAATGGAGGTGAAGAGCTAGACAAGTTCAGAAAGTACTGGCTCTGCGACACCCATGATAGAGAAATGTGGCGAATCCTGGGGAAGGTCTCTGTTCAACGACGGACATTAAAAGACTGATGATGATGATGATGTAGAACTATGGTTTCAAAGTATTTTTCTTACTTCAGTGTTGTCAATTTAGATATGAAATATTTGAACTCTGATAAAGATCTATCATCTCTTTTTATTTTCTTATCACTTGAGAACTGATGATCCAAAGAATTTAAGACTCGACACTGTTTTACGTGCCGATTAATGTCAACTTCATACTATGGCCAGTTGAATGATCTTGGTGCATACAAATTTCTTCAATTGTTGAATATAAATATCTTAAATTTGATCAACTCATAGAAAATACAACTTTTTTCAAAATTGAGGTGGAAAATCACCCATCATACCCCTTAAGTATCCACAGGAATATGATTTGTAACATAATTTGGAAGGTGAGCTAAATTGATTCTTTAGTTAGTATCTGTACATACGTGTTTGTGAGAATCGAAATTCATTTTTTTCCAATCACTGTCCTACAAAAGGACAGGGAAGTAATTTATTCATTGATCACCCGTTTTTTAATTAATTACTCCCAAAATGGCATGCTGCCAAAAGATATTGTCAGGTGACAGTTTCTATTGAGTGACTAACCAAACTTGTTTGCTTTAATGAGACGAACCACCAAATATAAAATGAACAAAATCTTACTATGATTTGAACATCTGACAGGAGTAGGAAAAAGCTGAATGTCTCCAGAATAAGAGTGGAAATGGCAAGGAGGGGGAAAAAAAGGGCTGTATGTCTCCAGAATAAGAAGAAAATATAAATTCTATGAATAGGCAAGGACTCTACATAAAGCTTAATGAACACAAAAAGCAGCCTTTAGGCAAGTATTATCAAAAGAAGAAATTTATTTCAGCTCATAAATTAACAAACCAAGATTTGAATAAAGCTGTAATATTTTGTTGATTTAAATTTAATTAATTCTTTTCTAAAAAAAACTTACTAAAAAAACTTATGTTGTTATGGTGTTTTTTTTTTTAAAAAGAAAAAATATTCAAAAATTGAATCACAGTTTAGAATAAGTACTATGACAATTTCTCTCCATTTGATTTGTATAATACTGGAAAGAGAAATGTCTATATTGTGTTTTGTGGTTGATGCGGTAACCAGTGAGCCAGATGGATGGAATTGTCTTCGGTAGAAAAGGCTACGGATAAACCAATGCCTGAGTCTGTGATACCAAGATCAATGACATGTTCTTGTCCAGAGTGCAATATTTGCAGGGGTTCAGATACATTAATGTTTTACCATTCTGCATTAATATTCAAGTAGTCATCATCATCATCATCATCATCATCATCATCATCATCATCATCATCACCATCATCATCATCATCATCATCATCATCATCATCATCAGTCTTTTATCGTTCATTGTTGGACATAGATTTTCCCAAATTCTCTATAATGGGCGTCGCAGAGCCAGTATTTTCTGAATTTGTCTAGTTAATGTCTCCATCTTGCATTCTGTTGGCCTCAGTTTTGCATGTGATCTCTGGGGATCCATGTTGTGGTGTCAATCAGTTGTCTGCCATTTTTGCAACATGGCCTGCCCATTGCCATTCAAGTTTTTCAATAGATTCTATGATGTATCGGACTCCTGTTTTCTTCCTGATATATTGTACTATCTTGTGATCTCTCCATGTAAGGTTAAGCATGATTCTTTCATGCACGCATTCCATGCTTCTCAGTCTGCAGGTCTGTCTCTTGGTTAGGTTCCATATTTCAGCTCCATAAGTGACAATCGGCAGAATACATTGGTTGTACACTTTTCTTTTGAGGATTATTGGGATTGTCTGGTTTTTGAAAGTTGAGCTTTCTCTGTCAAAGGCTTGCCATCCTAGAGTATTTCTTCTTTTGAAGATCTCATGGAGATTCATTGTCCTAGGTAGATGTAGTGGTTTACTTTCTCCAGTTTTGCATTTTCCATTTTGACAGTTATGTCCTTATCGATGTGATTGTTGCACATGATTTTTGTTTTACTGAAGTTCATGTGTAGGCCAACTTTTTTTTTGCTTTCTTTGTTTAGTTTATCTAGCATTAGTTAGAGGTCATGTAGGTTCTCTGCAAAAAGGATGATGTCGTCTGCAAATCTGAGATTGCTCAGATATTCGCTGTCTATTTTGATTCCTCTATTTTCCCAATCTGGGTTATGGAAAATCATCTTGAAGCAGGCTGTAAAGAGTTTGGGTGAGCTGGTATCACCTTGCCTTACTTCTGTTTGGAACAGAGTCTTTATGTAGCCCGTTGAAAGAGTTGCTATGATTGTATATATGTTGCATTACTTGACGTATACAAGGTCTACACCTTGTAGGGTGATGGCCTTCATGACCATAGGAATCTCTACAGAGTTGAATGCCTTCTTGAAGTCTATAAATGCTACAGCAAGTGGCATTTTGTATTCTGCTGCTTTTTCTTTCAGCTGATTTATTGAATGGAGACGGTCTATGGTTGAGTAACTTCTAAATCCAGCCTTTTCCCGTTGTTGGTTTCATTTAGTGTTTTAGTGATCCGGTTGGTGATGATCTTCGTGAAAATTTTGTATATGCAGTTGGGTAGGCTTATAGTTCTGTAGTTGCTGAGGTCTTTGAGGTTCACTTTCTTTAGTAAAAGCATTATGATTGCAGTGCTCCAGTCTTTCGGGAATTTACTCCGTTTTCCTGTAGAAAAAAAGATTTAAAATAATAAAGATAAATACAAGTGACCATCTTTTTAGACATATGTCAGTATCACAGCAGTAGCATAATCTTTGTGTAACAAATCTATCATGAAGGCCCAAATAATGCTATTCAAATCTATTACAAGACAATTTTAGAAAGCCCAAAGAATTATATCCAGAATGTCATATTTAATAATTTTTTCAAATTTGTATAGTTGAGGAGGTGATAAATTTCTGTGCAATTTTACTGTTGCAATTTCACCACCAATATACAGTCAATAAAATTAAAGGTCAGTATGTATAACAAGTCAAATTAATGATAACTTTATTGAATTAATGAATGAATAAACAGAAGAAGAAAAGTTATTTTGAAGTAAATGATCTGTAATAATTTTAATTTCACTTCAATGAATGGAAGTGGTGTAATGGAAGTCTCCAATACTTACAACTAATATTAGCTCTCGACCCTTCCTCTGAAATGTTTTTTCTTCTATTCTTTTCTTAATAGTTGAAATGTTGGTCTATCAATCTGGCCAATCAAAAAGATCAGCATAAGAAAATCTTATTTTTCAACCAACCATTATTCATTGTACTGAAATTGCCTTATTTTTCTATCAATGCAACACAATGACCAAGAACTAGTTATGTGCCCACAGATATCCAGCAGAGGAAGACTCAGAAAGGTCCATGAACCCAAGCAAGAGGAAAAAATGACATTCCATGCTAAGATTGACTTTTCCCGAGAGTATGAAGCATCAAATACGGAATACAAACATTTCATTTGTCAAATGTTATAATAAAATGAAGCTGAACAACTCGATTGATCTAAGGGAGATAACTCGAATATGACTATCACTCTTAAATAGAAGAAGGTCAGTTGATACGAACTCATCAGTCCATATTTATGCAGCTTTTTCGAACCCATAAACCATCATATGGTGTCAGAACAAAATAATTCAATTACAAACTAAGTCATCTCACACAAAACAACACCCAAATAACTATAAACTATAGTATATCAAGTCCTAGGATGTCCGCAAATCATTCAAGATGTTCAAGCGAAGATGTCACTTCATCTTTGAAGGCCCATTCTGACATGGAGGAAGTCAAGCAAGTCAGAATAATGATCCCGGGGTTGGGAATCAAGGCTTGGAGATTTCCAAAACAGCCACATTTAACAATATTGACCAAAATTTTTCTCCAGTTTTTTTTCTTTCTCCTTTTCCTAATTACTGCAGACTTTGAGAGGACACGTTTTTCTCCAAAGACCTTGTTCTAGACTTCTATCAATACCAAAGACTGTTTTGAATGGTGATTTTCATCTTTGCATTCTCAGAATAGGCACAATTTCATGATGGCAATAGGTTACCAAGGACAAATATAAAATCTTTCTGTTAACAATTTACAACTAAAACTTCAACTGAATTTCTGTACTGTAATTTTATTATTGTATCAATGTGAGAACTTCTTTCTAATTCAAGTTGCTGTGTCTTCTTCTTTCAAGTAGCTTATGAACTTGATTAGTTAGTATCTATATTTGACCGAGAAGGATCTCTCAGTAGGGCTATCATTGATTTTTGGTTAGTTATTATTTTAATATAACATGAAATGAAGCATCTAAGATATATTTACTCAACATTTGAACAAATTCTGAGAACGTTCACAGAAAGAATTCCATTCTTTACTTTTCATTTGCTTATTTCGCCCTGAAACATCTAAATTAAAAATAGATTGATTAATTTTTTTTAAAAACGAAAAAAAATGTGATCAACTTAATCTGAAAGATATGTTGGTGCTAGTTTTGGTTGTGATGTTATATAATTCACAAGCCACGGTTTGAACAAACGTACCTTTTTCTATGTGTTTGAAGAGGTTCCTTCCATCTTCATGTGAACAGCTGTAGAGCTGAGATCGATGTGTGTTTTGCTCTTCAACCTACAATATCTCACTAGATGAGAGAAGAGAGACATAAATAGAATAAAAGATACTTGAATCATTGAAAATAACCGTCATTTCTGACGGATGTATTCTCGTATTATAATCAAGTCGAACCACTTTTATATAAGGGAGATAACTTGGTTATGACTTTATTACCTCGGGTAAAAAAAAAAAAAGGTCAGTTAAACTCATTACATCTTGCAGTGTAATTCCGTCTCTTCGCCCGGTACAGCTTTTTAGAAGCCACACACCATCAAACCGGTGGGCATATCAGTATATGAAATAAAATCCACATTGGAATACACATTACGTCACATTTGCATCTATAAGATTTTAATTTATTTTATTAGATAAAATATACCTGTGTCAAAGACGAACCACATGATTGATCCAAGGGAAATAACTTCAGTAGTCCTATTATACTCTATTCAGACACGCATACACAATCATTCCATCATTACGTAGCTTTTTAGAACTCAAACTATCATATATATATATATATATATATATATATATATATATATATATATATATATATATATATATATATATATATGATTATAAATTGCGTCACATTATATAGAAATTCTTATTTGAAATTATCTTCCGTCATTACACTACCATTTGGCCTAGACAACGTGAATAGAATAAACAATTATAAAAATGGGCTACGTTGCTTTTACCATTGAGCAATGATGTATTGTTTTAGAACAATGAGATAAAATATAATAGTATAAAAGTCTCTTATTTCTTTCTCTATGTTCAACGTTTGCAACACTAAATGAGCAAGGGTTTAAAACATTACAATTTACGCTTGGGACCACCTTCCCTACATTATTCTAAAAGGCTTTTACTGTCCATTTCTTTTTATAGACACCAAAATATTTTAGGGGCTTAGTGCATCCATAGCTCACTTCACAAATGTGATACAGGGTACTATACGCCAGTACCGTATAAGGACCTTCTTCTCTACTAATATTAGTGTTCATGATAGAACTTCTCAATTTATAATTCACATAACTTTTCTTCCTCTCCTTTGGGGGGTCAAATATAAACTTTTGGAAGTGGAATTTTTTACAGGTCTGAAAGATTCAGTCCTTATTTTATTCTATGAATATTCAACACAGAGTAAATGGGTACTTCTGCAGATAGATAGAAGGAAAAGAAAGATAGCAAGACAGAGAGAAAAAAGAGAGACAAACATGAAAAAGGGCGTGAAAAAGTAGGAAGATACAAAAAAAAAAAAAAAAGATGTATGCATATATTTACCGTCTGAAATTAAGATACAGGAATGATATACCTTAAACATACATTGTCGGCTTCTAAGTTGAATATGATTGTAGAAACAATAACATTAAATACGATTTTCACTTGATTTTATTTGTAAAACACTTACAATGGTATTTCAAATGGCAAAATCAACGTGATGAGCTATGATTTGTTTTCTCAGATGATAAGCCAGATATTTATTGCTCGAAGATGACGACATTATTGTTGTGTATGTATCCTCTTGGAGACAAGGGATCGTAATGTCTCTCAGGAACATTAAATGAATCCAGTTTATCCATGCTTGTTGGGATTTCATCCAATGCAAATCTCTTAAAAATACATCCTAATTTTAATTTACTGTGAATCTTGCCTAGACGTGCATTGATACGGAGACAGACTTTGACATAGTGTCTGGAAATATGCAAGTCGTACAGATTTATGCAGAGCTTGAGAGCTCCTCTCTTGACGCATACATTAAACTCCCTGTCGCGAACTCCTGGGGAAAAATAAACAATATTAGTAACTTAAAACAAAAATACTAAGCATGTCTATAAAGAAAACAATCTTTCAAAACAATGCACCAATGAGACGCTTTAAAGTGCTAGTGGCTAAAATTCCACGTTGCTCTGACCTTGACCTTTTGTATTAAAAACTGCATCAAGCTACGTCCATTAGTTTTGGGGCTACAAGAGCCAGAGTGAACATGTGTGTAATGTATTTTGCATTTGTTCCCGACTTTGAACAATAAAAGATCTTGAAGAGCAACGAGTTTCTGTAAAAATCTCTTACAAATCGAGAGAAACTTTTTGGACATTTTTCTTATGTTGCAACATTCCCGTAGGCATAATTGACTGAGCCAAACACAATGCAACAAATGTTACCAGTGTTTCAAATCGGGAGAAATATTTACCAAAGACGGTGCCAAACCTGCAAGACTTTTTATGTCGATGGAATAAAATCTCATTGAAAAAGTGCGTGCGGTAATCTGTTGAAATCGTCAGCATTTAAGTTTAGTAAGGGCTAGGAATCTGCAAGAGTTTGTGTCACATGGTTTTTAAAAGCTGAAGATCTAAAGTGTCTGATTAGTATGGCGTCTACTGAGAAATGAACAAGTCTTTTGGCAAAGCACAAGACAGCCCTCGTCCCTCGGCCACCAAAATGTCCAAATCTGAAATCCAAGTCGTCGATCTCAGACAATAGAAATGATAAAAATAAATGTATTGCTAGGCCATCACATTAGCCCTTAAAACGACCTCAAGAACGAATGAAATAACTAAGAAAAAATCACTGTGCCCAGTGTATTGACAGTGGAGGTAATTATTTTGATGGAGACATAAGCTTGTTGCTAAAGCAATGAATTTCCTTTTGAAAACGTCCATTTTCTCTTTAGACACACTCATAACATTTTTGTATTGTTATGTAACCCCAAGATGTACTTTTATTAACTTCAGTAATTATTAATCTTCATTAAGATTTATACTTACCAACATCATGAGACCAAATGGTCTTTCCCTCTACTTGCACAGACAGTTGAAAAGAAGCTGGCGGTGAAATCTTGAAAACGAGACAAACTGAAAGAAAAAAAGAACAAAGAAAATGTGTCAAACATTCACCACAAAAATGTTAATTGTATTACAGAAAACGTACTTAATTAAAATTTTTGACTAACATATGGATTACGATTATTGTTTTATTGATTAGCTCAGCCAAAACAATTATTATTTTACAATATAAATTATAAAATTGACTTTCTGTAAAAAGTTATATATGACTTTAGATAAGTACTTACATTGACAGCAGACGACAAACAGTTCGATGCAGGTCACACGTTTCCATGGGCTGATGTTGGCCTCTTTGTATATTAAAATAACAGAGTGTGGAAATATCGTAAGCCCATTCTTGAAGCAAGGACTTAATCTTGACGTTAAATTTCTCTCCAAAAAGTGTATACAGTTTTGTTTGACTGAAGTCCTATTGATTTTTATTGAT
Source organism: Thysanoteuthis rhombus (assembly GCA_963457665.1). Taxonomy (NCBI): domain Eukaryota; kingdom Metazoa; phylum Mollusca; class Cephalopoda; order Oegopsida; family Thysanoteuthidae; genus Thysanoteuthis; species Thysanoteuthis major. The sequence goes on from OY735200.1 coordinate 8,784,361, forward strand.
AATGGTCGTTTCACTACACATCATATCTGATGCACTTATCTGCAGTGGTTTTTATCCGAAGTTGTGCGAGGAGATTAATGATACAAACCAGCTAACTCTCACGCTTTTGTCGTCTGTCAAGTGATTTTTACTCCAATTTTGAGATCTCGCAATTTGCTATCCAATCCACACAGTTTTTAACATTTTTGTGATAAACTTTCAAGAACAAGTATTTAGTATTTTGTAACAACTTCTGATGAGTTATTTCGTAATCTGTTTAAAGTTGCAGTGGTGACTTTGGTTTATCCACATAGTAATGCAGAAGGGGGAGAAATTGGTATGTAGGTATAAAAATAAAAATGACAGTTACTTAACAATGATCTTCACCAAGCATTTTAGCCATTGGCTTAAAATTCAGAAAGTCTAATCCCATGTTACAACTCGTAATCTGATGATAAGCTCATGGATAGGCCCAGAATGCAACAATCGATTATAACAATGCTCATAAGAATTGATATTTTCACTAACGAATTGACATTTATGGAAGAATTAAATGATGTTTTATTTATTTTTACTTCGATAATATCACCTAACAATCTCCTGATTTTTTGAATAAATGTTGAGATTGTTTTCACTTCAAAAGTAGTAAGTCTGACTATTATTGAATGAAAGGAAACTTACTTGGAATCTTTATTTTGATTACCTTCACAGTTTGACAACACCGACCAGCTAATCCTTTCCATGTGCAACTCATCCCACTGTGAACGTCCACTGCAAATCGGTTTTCTTTGACAGTTGAAAGTTCATCATCTGTAGGTTTTCTTAGCACTTCTTCAGTTAAAATCACGGATTGTCCATCATCAGAAATGTATTCTCGTTGAATGCTTTCAAGATCCATGTTGTCATCAAAGGCAGCATATTCTGGGATTTGTTCAGATATATCTCGAAGCATGCTTTCAAGTACACTTTGGTAAGCTACAATGGAAAGTGTTTGTGCTAGATGACTAATACGAATAATATCAAGACTGGTGGTGAGAAAATATGCAATGATTATTAGTCCAAAAGAAATGAATAAAATAGAATCAGCAAATTCATTCATCTAGAAGTGAAATGATTCCGTGAGCCTTTTACAGATGCTAGTTGTCTTGACAAAGGCCTGGTCACTGTTATGCTACGGTGACTGACGGAGACGTTTTCGGTCAGGGTAAGGATTCTTAAATGCTAGTGATACCATTTGATTCTGTGCTACTTATCCTAGGTAATTTTGGGGGAGAGATGTGAACTGACAAGTAACAGATTTAAAATTAAGTCAACTTGTGACACTTAGCAGCACATTTAAATCCTTTTTTCGGGGGAAGGGGTATCACTTGTGTGATCAGGTTCATGTATATATATATATATATATATATATATATATATATATATATATATATATATATATAAGGACGTGTACTCGGTGAATGTAAATATTTCACTACTACTGCTACCGCCACATCTTACCACACGCAAGCGCAGACATTCATCATATACTGAGCTAAGTCCCACACATCACACTAAAAGATTAGATTCAAATTTTTGCTTCCAAAGCAAAGCATCTCATAGAAAATCCATTTTCTGATAAAAAAGAAAACTTTTAATCATTGATAGGTACAAACACACACACACACACACACACACACATACACACACACACACGTGCGTGCATATATATATATATATATATATATGAGATTTTTAATGTTCAGTGTTTAGAGCTGTAAAACTTCTTATAGAATATATATATATATATATATATATATATATATATACACACACACACATTAAGCAATGTATCCCACACCCATTATTTGCTGACACAAAAGTCGGTCTAATAAAAGCATAGTATTCTTGGCCGATATACGTGAGACAAGGTACGTAGAATATTTTTATATGAATATGAAAAATATGAGACTTTCACTTACAAATATACTATAATCACACAGTTCGTTATATCATCTACCTAGTTAATATGGAGATCCATACTGCCCTTAACATACAATGCAAATCTATTACACAAATTCATATAATTGGAACAAAATTGCTATTTATGTACGTATATCAAAGAATTCAAAGATGTATTTAAGAAATATTACAAAATTCTGTTCCTTACCGATTTCGTTGAATGTAGGCGTTGCTCTGTCAAGAGTAGCACCGGTGCTTACTCTCCATAATAACACAGATGTAAAAATGTTGAAGCTAGGAACACAAGGGTCTTCATGATAAGGAATTTCTTCTTCTTTTCTACCTTTCTTGTTTTGGGGGATTATTCGCCGTGTCTTCGTCAAAGGGAGTATCTGAACTGATCAAAATGAAGACTGTTTCTATATATAAGCATCACATCGTCTATGGGAAATTCCCTGGTGTAAGGTGTGCCACTTAGAAAAGGGGAGTGGTTCAATTTGAAAGATATTGTTTATCTACAATGTCTACATTTAGGTTATATCGAGGAAGTTAAACACGTTGATCAAGGAAAGAATCTAAAAATCTACTATATAAAAATCTATATCATATCTTAGATGTCTTAGATATATATATCTCACATGTGTTATAAATATATTCATATATACATGATTTGCATTGTATTTACATAATATATATTGTAAATTGCGTTATATTACATAAAAACTTATTTGAAATGAGCTTACGTCGTTACACGGTTGATATAAGAAAATGGGGCTGCAGCAGGAATCGAACGTAGTGATGCTTTTATCATTTTTATTTTTCAATTATTTATTCTATTTACATTGTCTAAATTGAGTGATATACCAAACGTGTAACGACGGAAGATCACTTCAAATAAGTTTCTATATAATATAACACAATTCATGATTAATCTTGTCGGACCAAATATGTCCACTTCTTAAATGCATAATACACACACACACACGAACATATATATATATATATATATATATATATATATATATATATATATATATATATATATATATATAGAGAGAGAGAGAGAGAGAGAGAGAGAAAGAGACAGAGATACATTATATTTGTATTGTGGATGTAAAGTGATCTGACAAAATGTGCATGAAAATGACACTTGGAAGGTGAAGGAAAAATTCAAGAGATAGGTGTTACATCCCATTTTTTTAATATTCTGTTGGCGTGGTACAATGCATTTCGACAGGGGCCAGCCATCATTTTCTGAGAAAAAAATATTTGCAACGGTTCTCAGAGAAAAAATCCATGTTTGATACTGAAGAGGAGAACGTGAATATTCCTGTGTTTGGTTATCTAGTGGGAGCGGGAGGAAAGGTATGCATATCCATGTAAATGAAGGTAACATTTGCTTTGAAATGAGAAGGGTCTATGACAGTTCGGGTCAGGGGTGTATGTTTCCTGTTTCTGTAGGTGTTTGGCTTGTCTTAGATGAAGGAAGTGAAGTGCTAGAATGGTCATTTCTCAGGGAAAGACGGATTCAGTCATTTTTTTTAATCAGTAGGTGGTTCCTAGCTATTAATGGATAGGTATTGGTATAGGTGGGGCAGGATGGAAGTAGGTATGATGTTTTTATTCAATCGTTTTGGTTTATGGTGTATAAGACTTTTTTTTACTTTCCCTTAAAGGGGCGGTGTGTGCACGCTTGTACCATTTTTCGAATTCACTTTCTGTTGTTTGCCAATACCTTGTACGTTGCAGTTGTAATGTATTGTGTCTGTGATTCTATTTTGAAATCGGTGTATTCAGGGGGTCTGCAATCTTAGAGTAATCATACGTTTGTGTTACTATAATGCATTGGGATATAAGCCTGAGGGCTCTATTATGTTTGTATAATCTTTTCTTTTCTATCCATTACATGTATCATATATATTTTATCGATGTAGCGTGATCCAACAGAATGTTGATGAGAGTGACAATTGGAAGGTCAATGAGAGAAATTAAAGAGGAAAACAAATCTTACATCTCGAAAAGTTTAGTGTGAAATAAGATAAGTCTGTGGGAGGTCTCTCTCTCTCTCTCACTCTCTCTCTCTCTCTCTCTCTCTCTCTCTCTCTCTCTCTCTGTCCTTCTCTCTCTGAGGCTTGTCTTAGATAAGAAGGAGCAGTGAGAGGAGAGACGTGGATGAAAATGATCAATTCTCGTATAAGTTTTGTTTGACCGTGGGTTAAAAACAAAGAATAGGTGGTTGCAGTAGGGGTGTGTAATTTGTTTATCATTTATGGTTGATGGTAGCTGAGACTTCGTTTTCTTTCCTTAAAGGTGTGGTGTGTGTGTGCTTATACTTATACTACAACTTAAATGGACTGTTGGGTGTTAGTCATTTCTTTGAGTGTTAATGTTATTATGTGTTGTATTTATGTGATTCCGTTTCAAAATCAATGCATTTGCTATTTTTTCCGGATTCTATTGAGCAGTATCATAGTTAGAACAAATAATAATAGAGACAGCGAGTCTCCCTGGAAGATTACCCTTTCTATACTTAACTCTGCTAAATTTTTTTCCTTTGACTGTCAAGTCGACTTTCCAGTCTTTCATGGAGTTGGCTATGAGTCTCACCACTGGTTCACTGATCTTGAACATTCCGAAGCATTCAAGTATCCAACTGCGTGAATTATTATTATTGTCATCATTCTTAGTCTTCTTCTTCTTCTTCTTCTTCTTATTATTATTATTATTATTATTAGGAATCTCACACCAGTTGCCTGGTGGTAACCGCTGGAGTTTGAGTGACAGCAAGTCTCCTCAAGTCTCCAGCCCTCCTCTCCTCGTACTCATAGATCGCAGTAATTTTGCGACTTACAGTTTCACACCGGTTGCCCAGTGGTTATCGCTGAAGGCTGAGTGACAATAAGTCTCCTCAGGTCTTCAGCTAACGTCTCCTCTCTCTTTCGCATATCATGACAGAGCTACGATTCGTTGCAGTCCTTATATCTCTAGCACCTTCCTCAGTATCCGTCCAGTGCCCAGCAGTGCTGTGGTCTGTACGGTCTCTATCCTCCCCCTAATCCCGATCTCCTCCAGTCTCTCCCTCAGCGTTTTGGGGACAGTTCCTAGTGCTCCCACTATGACCGGTACTACCCTGGTTTTCATGTTCCACATTTTCTTTAACTCCCTTGCTAGGTCCTGGTATTTTTCCCTTTTCTCACCCTCCTTCTTTTTTACTCTATGGTCTGCAGGTACAGCAACGTCTACTATTTGGCAGGCCCTCCTTTTTTTGTCTACTATTACTAAGTCCGGCCTTCTTGCCTGGATGAGGTGGTCAGTTTGGATGTCGAAGTCCCACAGTAGTTTGTGGTTGTCATTCTCCAAAACTGCCTCTGGCTTGTGCTGATACCACTTTTCCCCATGGTTGAATCCCATTTGTTTACTTAGTTCCCAGTGTATCATCGTTGCTACTCTATCGTGTCTATGCTTATACTCCTTCTGGGCGAGTTGGCTACATTCACTAGTTATGTGGTTTACTGTCTCATCTCTTTCACCGCACATGCGGCATTTGCTGTTTGTCTGTGTTCTATCGATTTTTGCTTTTATGTAGTTTGTCCTTATGCTTTTGTTTTGGGCTGCCATGATGAGCGATTCTGTTTCTCTCTTAAGGTTTCCCTTTCGTAACCACGTCCATGATTTCTCGTCTGCTATATCTTTTATCTGTCTTTTAAACTCGCCGTACAATTTTTTTCCTTCCCACTTTTCTTTTCTAGTTTGCTGTACTGTTCCATTGTTTTCTACTTTATTGTTTGTCGCACTATCCCTCGCGCTCTTTATGATTTCTTCATTATTTGTTTGCACATATCTATCTAGGACTACCTTAGCTCTCTGGACACAATCTTCTATGCTGATGAGCCCCCTACCACCTTCTTTTCTCTTAACGTATAGCCTATCTGTATCATCCCTAGGATGTAATGCTTTATGCATCGTCATAAGTTTCCTTGTTCGCCTATCCATTGATTGGAGCTCTTCCTTTGTCCATCCTAGGAATGGTCCTGTATACCTAACTACTGACACAGCCCAGGTGTTCATTCCTTTTATTAGATTTCTGCTATTTAATTTGGTTTCTAATATATTATATCTAAGGTATTCTCTCTTAATTTTCTCCTTCATCTCTTCCCGTTTTATCGTGTCACATTCAAGGACACCTAGGTACTTGTATCGGTCTTGTGCAGTTAATGCCCTAATCTTGCTGTTGTCCGGAAGTTCAATTCCCTCAGTCATTGAAAGCCTTCCTTTATGCATCACCATGATTGCGCATTTTTCTATCCCAAACTCCATTCCTATGTCCTCACTATATTCCCTTACTTCGTTGAACAGATTATTATTATTATTATTATTATCATCATCATCATCATCATCATCATCATCATTCATTCATTCATTTTCGCACCTCTTGCCTTAAAGTTGTCACTGAAGGTTGAGTGACAGCAAGTCTCATTCCCCCACCCAACACTCTCATAGTCTGCAGCAGTGCTGTGATTTGTTTCATGCCTGTTGCTTCAGACTCCCAGTGCTCCTCTCATTGATCTGATTTATCACAGAAACGATGTAGTTTGTAACGTTCCAGCCTTTCTTAGCTTTATTCACACATGACTTTTTCATCCTAGCTGTTCGGCCATTGCTGACGTCTGGAGGTTGTTCCGTATTTCTTGTACTCTCCTTGATATTCCTGCAGACGCTGGTATTGCTGTGGTGTGCATAGTCTCAATCATACCTCTTATCTCAAGCTCTTCCAATCTTATTCGCAATGTGCGTACTGTTATTGATATTACCCTGACCTTCATGTCCCACCCATTTTTCAGCTCCTTCGCCAAGTGTTGGTCATTTTTTAGCGTTTCATTCTATTTCACCTTCGCTCTGGTATAGCTACGTCTACCATTTGGCAGTTTCTCTTTCCTTTGTCCCCGACTATCTGGTCCGATCTTCTTGCTTGGTCTTGGTGCTTTCAAGTTGGCTATTTGAGCACTTACGTTGTCGTTGGCTATTCGGCTCAATGGTAAATGTGACACTCTCAGTTGCTGGTTCAATTCCTACAGCAACCCAATTTTTTTCAATTGCTTATTCCATACACATTGTCTACACTTAATTCACCGAATAATAAGGGGAAATCATTTCAAGTAAGAGTTTCAATGTAATATAACGCAATTCAAAATTTGATACACTTATATATATATATATATATATATATATATATATATATATATATATATACATATATATATATATATATATATATATATATATATATATATATATATATATATATATATATATAAGTGAGGTAACCTATCCATTGTAATCTTATGCTATGCTATGCTATGCTATGCTCTTCCATAGGAATAGAGCACTCTGCTGGATGGGGGGTTTATGTGTAAATGAATATATCGCTTAAATTCAGCCTCACTGACTGTCCACTTCCGTAGCTCAGAGGTAGGATATCGGTCTCTAGACGTGAAGCGAAGGTTTCAATCCTGCCTTGCGGTACTGGATAGGTTAATGGAAAGTCTATAGCCATACTGAAGAGGCAGAATTGAAACCTTCACTTCAGACCCTGCGGCATTAATTATTGTGTCATCCACAGACAACAATTTTGATGTATTAAATCTCTTCAGTGTGGCTAGAGACTTTCCATTATCCCATCCAGTACTGCTAGGCAGAATTGAAACATTCATTCATACACACACACACACACACACATATATATATATATATATATATATATCACATGTACCAGTCTCTATCGACTTATCTTTGAGATTTATGTTTCATGTTTGTACATGAGTTCCCAAGGGATCAAAATGAAGGTAAGTTTCTTCTCAACAAATAAAGGAGACCATTTTTTCTACATTAATGTGTGAACCTAACACCCTTTGGGGGGAAAAAGCAGAGAGATGTTTCGTCTTTTGAAGACACAAAAGTGGAAGCCAATACCCTTCTTTTGAAGTGCAAACAGTTAACAGAGAATTTTTTCTCTCCTCTCTGGGGTCAAAAGTAAACTTTTCTTCTTCAATGGAGTCAAAGGTAAGAAGGGATTTTTTTTACAGGTAAGGAAGATTTGATCCCTTTTTTTTTTACACTATGAATATTCAATATGGAGTAGACAGGTATTTCCACTGATTGATAGAAGAAAAAGAAAGATAGCAAGACAAAGAGAAAAAAAGAGAGACAAACATGAAGAAAGGACGTTAAAAAGTGATAGGATATTAAAAAAAAAAGATGTATGCATATTTTTACCGTCTAAAATTAACATGTAGATATAATATACCAGAAACGTATATTGGTGGCTTCTAAGTTGAACATGATTATAGGAACAATAACATCAAAATACGATTTTCACTTTATTTTATTTGTAAAAGCCTTACAAAGATATTTCAAATGGCAAAATCAACGTTATAAGCCATGATTTATTGTTTAAGATGATAAGCCGAATATTCATTGTTTGAAGATGACGACATCATTGTTGTGTATGTATCCAGTTGGAGGCAAGGCATCGTTATGTCAATTACGAACATTAAATGAATCCAGTTTATCCATGGTTGTTGGGATTTCATCCAATGCAAATCTCTTAGAAATACATCCAACTTTTATGTTAACGACCTTCCGCCATACACGTGCTTTGACACGGAGACAAGCTTTGACATAGTGTCTGGAAATATGCAAGTCGTACAGATTTATGCAAAACTTAACACCAAATTTCCTGATGCATACATTAAACTCCCTGTCACGAACTCCTGGGGGAAAAGACACAATATTTGCAACTTAAGACAAAAATACAAAGCATGTCCATAAAGAAAACAATCCTTCAAAACAATACACACATGAAACACTTTGAAGTGCTTGTAGCAAAAATTCCACGTTGCTCTGACCTTGACCTTTTATATTCAAAACTGCATCAAGCTACATCCATTAGTTTCGGGGCTACGAGAGCCAGAATGAACGTGTGTGTTGTGTGCATTTGTTCCCGACTTTGAACAATAAAGATCTTGAAGAGCAACGAGTTTCTGTGAAAATCTCTTACAAATTGGGAGAAACTTTTTGGAGATTTTCCTTATGTTGCAACATTCCCGTAGGAATCTGCAAGAGTTTGTGTCACATGGTTTTTAAAAGCTGATGGTGCAAAGTGTCTAAATACTATGGCGTCTACAGACAAATGAACAAGTCTTTTGGCAATGCACAAGACAGCCCTCGTCCCTCGGCCACCAAAATGTCCAAATCTGAAATCCAAGTCGTCGATATCAGACAATAGAAATGATAAAAAATAAATGTATTGCTAGGCCATCACATTAGCCCTTAAAACGGCTTTGAGAACGAATGAAATAACTAAGAAAAAAATCACTGTGCCCAGTGTATTGACAGTGGGGGTAATTATTTTGATGGAGACATGAGCTTGTTGCTAAAGCAATAAATTTGCTTTTGAAAACGTCCATTTTCTCATTAGACACACTCATAACATTTTTGTAATGTTATCTAGCCTCAATATGTACTTTTATTAACTTCAGTAATTATTAATCTTCATTAAGATTGATACTTACCAACACCATGGGACCAAATGGTCTTTCCCTTTATTTTCAAAGATAGTTCGACATGAATTGGAAGTGAAATATTGAGAATCAGGCAAACTGAAAGAGATAGAACAAAGAAAATGTGTCAAACATTTACCACAAAAATGTCGATCGTATTACAGAAAGCGTACTTGATTAATATTTTGGACTAACATATGGATTACGATAATTTTATTATTCATTAGCTAAGCCAAAACAATTATAATTTTACAATATAAATTATAAAATTGACTTTCTGTGGAAAGTTATACATGACTAAAGATGAATACTTACATTGACAGCAAACAACAAACAGTGTGATGCAGGTCACAAAAACATTTCCACAGGCCTGTGTTTGCCTATATGTATATTAAAAGAACAGTTTGTGGAGATATCGTAAGCCCATTCTTGAAGCAAGGACTTAATCTTGACGTTAAATTTCTCTCCAAAAAGTTCATACAGTTTTGTTTGATTGAAGTCCTATTGATTTTTAGATAATGGTCGTTTCACTACACATCATCTCTGATGCACTTATACAAATTTGTGATGAGGAGATGAATAATACGAACCAGCTAACTCTCACGCTTTTGTCGTGTGTCACGTGATTTTTACTCCGATTTTGAGATCTCACGGCTCGGTATCCATTCCACATGGCTTTTAAGATTTTTGTGATAAACTTTCAAGAACAAGTATTTCAAACAGTTGTGACAACTTCTGATGAGTTATTTCGTAATCTGTTTAAAGTTGCAGTGGTGACTTTGGTTAATCCACATAGTAATGCAGAAGGGGGAGAAATTGGTATGTAGATATAAAAAAAATGACGTATACTTAATAATGATCTTTATCAAGCATTTTAGCCATGGACTCAAGATACAGAAAGTCTAATCCCATCTCACAACCGGTAATCAGACGATAAGCGATAAGAAGAATTAAATGATATTTTTTATATTTTCACTTTTTTCATAACACCTAAAAATCTCCTGATTTTTGTATAAATGTTGAGAATGTTTTCACTTCAGAGGTAGTAAGTCTGACTATTTTTGAGTGAAAGGAAACTTACTTGGAATTTTCTTTCTGAATATCCTCAGAGTTTGACAACACTGACCGGCTAATCCTTTCCATGCACAACTGATCCCACTGTCGACGTTCACTGCAGATCGGTTTTCTTTGACAGTTGAAAGTTCATCATCTTTAGGTTTTCTTAGCACTTCTTCAGTTAAAATCACGGATTGTTCATCATCAGAAATGTATTCTCGTTGAATGCTTTCAAGATCCATGTTCTCATCAAAGGCAGCATATTCTGGAATTTGTTCAGATATATCTCGAAGCATGCTTTCGAGTACACTTTGGTAAGCTGCAATGGAAAGTGTTAGTGGTAGATGACTAATACAATTAATATCAAGACTGGTGGTAGGAAAATATGCGATGATTATTAGTCCAAAAGAAATGAATAAAACAGAATCAGCAAATTCATTTATCTAGAAGTGAAATGATTCCGTGAGCTTTTTACTGATGCTAGTTGTCTTGACAAAGGCCTGGTCACTGTTATGCTGTGGTGACTGACGGAGACGATTTCAGTAAGGGTAAGGATTCTTAAATGCTAATGATACCATTTGATTCTGTGCTACTTATCCTAGGTAATTTTGGGGGAAAGATATGAACTGACAAGTAACAGATTTAAAATTAAGTCAACTCGTGACACTTAGCAGCACATTTAAATCCATTTTTTCGGGGGCGGATATCACTTGCTTTTATGTGTGACCTGATTAATGCACATACATACATACATACATACATTATTACACACACACATATATATATATATATATATATATATATATATATATATATATATATATATGTATATATGTGTGTGTGTGTGTGTGTAGGTATATATATATATATATATATATGATATATATAATGCCTATATTCATGCATATGTTTTTCAGCCTGGATGTTTGTTTGCACACATATGTATTAGTAATGGTTAAAACAATTAGACCATAGGAAAGCCTCAAGCCTGGTTGACTTCAGTATATACCATTGAAAAGTAAATGGATACGTTATTTCCCTATATATATATATATATATATATGTATATATATAGTGATATTTATTAGGACACGTACTCAGTGAATGTAAACATTTCATAACTGCTGCTACCACCACATCTTGCTACAGAAAAACACAGACAATCATTACAGACTAAACATCAGGATGACCCTAAAAGATTGGATTCCAATTTTTGCTTTTAAAGCAAAGCATCTGATGAAATATTTTTTTCTGTAGAAAACTTTTAACCACTGATAGGTACGGTACACACACACTCACGGCACACACACAACGTATTGAAAAATGCAGAAACCTCAAACCACCAACAAACACGACGGAAAAATAGAAGAAACCTTACTATACAAAATATTGAAAGAGAAACTAAGAGAAAACAAAAGAAGGTAACAGCAGCCATCATCATAACCACTCTCAAAAAGACGTCGGGCCTTCGAAACACTGAATAAACCTTTCAGTACAGCAAAGAAACAAATAATAAGCATACTCAAAGCAAATGGACGCATAACAATTGACAGAGACAAAATTGTCGAACGTGCCCAAGAATTTCATCAGGAACTCTACTTTTCGAAACACGGACAGTAAGATAACGATGAGAATACACAAGACGCTGACAATCAGTTTGAGGAGTTCCCACAAGTTACACCACAGAAGGTGAAGCAAGCCATCAAACAAACAAAAAAATTAGAAGTTGTTGGACTAGATGATATCACCAACGATATACTCAAAGAAGCTGGTAAGAGTGTCAACAAAAATCTGTCTAAAACAGAGTCAAGTCCCAGAAGACTGGAACACTGCAATCATAATGCTTCCACAGGAAAAAGGAAACCCCAAAGATCCCCATAACTACAGACTTAAAAGCCCACTCAACTGCATATTTAAACTTTCCACAAAAATCATCATCAACTGGATCATTAAAACACGGTAACAGGTTGGATTTAGAAGAGCTTACCTGACCATGGACCATCTCCATTCAATAAAACAGCTGAAAGAAAAAAGCCAAATACAAAGTGCAACTTGCTGTAGCATTTATCGACTTCAAAAAGGCATTCAACTCTATAGAAATTTCCATGCTCATGAAGGCCATCACCCTATTAGGTGAAAACCTTGTATACGTCAAAATACTGCAACATATATACAATCACAGCAACTCCTTTATCAGGATACTAAGGAATCTGAACCGCTCCAGCTCCGGAAAGGAATGAGGCAAGGTTATACCAGCTAACTCAAACTCTTCACAGCCTGTCTCGAGATGATCTTCTGAGACCTAGACTGGGAGAATAGAGGAATTCAAATAAACGGCGAATATCTGAGCAATCTCAGATATGCAGACGACATTGCCTTTTTGCAGAGAACCTACACAACCTCCAACTATTGCTAGATGAACTAAACGAAGAAAACAAAAAAGTCGGCCTACACATGAACTTCAGTAAAACGAAATGTGTAACAATCACATTGAGAATAAGAACATGACTGTCAGAATTGAAGATGCAAAACTCGGCATGGTAGACCACTACATCTACCTAAGACAACGAATCTCCATGATATCCTCAAAAGAAGAGGAAATCCAGCGGAGAATCAGTCTAGGATGGCAAGCCTTCGGCAGAGCAAGCTCAACCTTAAAAAATCAGACGATCCCAATAATCTTAAAAAGAAGAGTGAACAACCAATATCTTCTCCCATTAGTCACTCATGGAGCTGAAACATGGAATCTAGCTAAGAAACAGACCGGCTAACTGAGAAGGGTGCAATGCATGCGTGAGAAAACCAGGCACAACGGGGACCAGGAGAGGTGTAAAGACAGCACAGTATATCAGGAAGAAAACGGGAGTCAGAGACAACAAAGAATCTATTAGAAAACTGAAATGGCAATGGGCCAGTCATGTTGCAAGAATGGCAAACAACCAATGGACATCACAACTCACAACATGGATACCCAGAGATCACATGCGAAACTAAGGCCGACAGGATACAAGATGGAGACATGAACTAGACAAATTCAGAAAATACTGGCTCAGCGACGCACATTATAGAGAAATGTGGCGAATCCTAGGGAAGGTCAATGTCCATTGATGGATGCTAAAAGACTGATGACGATGATGAAATAGAATAAACTATTAGAGAAAATGCTGCTGCCCCATTCTCTCTATCTTTTTAATTCTATTTATGTTGTCCAAATTGAGTGATATATCAACCGTGTAATGACGGAAGATCATTTCAAAAAAGTTTCTATATAATATAATGCAATTTATAATTCATTCTGTCGGACCAAATATGTCTATTTCTTAGACGCATGACTGTTTTGTTGAAAGAGACGAACAGACCGAGATTAAGCAAGATGAGAATTTGGATTGAAAGTTATTCAGCTTTTGCCTTGCCGGTTACTGTTTAACTCAATGGTAAGGGCATCGTTACATTGAAGCTGCTATCCTATCGGTGGAAGGTTCGATTCCCGGACCAGCGCCATGTTTTTTTTTTGTTCAATCTATATAATATAACACAATTTCTAATTCATATATATATATATATATATATATATATATAGAGAGAGAGAGAGAGAGAGAGAGAGATAGACAGAGAGAGAGGGGGAGGAGTGAGAGAGAGAGAGAAATATATTTGTAGTTACCTTCCATTGAGTGTGGCATTCTATCCTTACCCCAATCTACTGCAGCTGCCGATGTGGAGCTAAACCCAATCAGGGCTAACGTCGCAAAAACAATTAGAAATTTCATCGTGATGACTTGGGTGATTTTGATCAAAGAAATTTACTCCACTCAAATGCTGTCACGTGTGTCTCAGTGGTTGCAACACTGACTGCTGTCTGGTATCTAGGCCCACTGATCCACCAAATTTATAGTGTTAGATAGACAATGAGAGATCACTTATCCCATCCTAGGCTCCAATAATTGGCTAACAATCTATTCACTCGAAATTATAACAATATTCCTTTGAATCCTCAGAAACTTATCAACTGATTCCAGGTTGGAATGAATGTTTTCTATGTTCTATTGAATTGGTCGGAACTGATCTGTAATTATCTATTTCCTTTAGAATAAGAGACATGAAATAGGAATTAGACTTTAGTTATGACAATTACAACGCATAGAATGGACTATTGTGGCTTTAATTTTTTTTTTAAGGGAGAAGTTAACCATCCCTTCACGGGTGATCACCACTGGAACAATTGTATCTGCCCTGCCTCAAAAATGCAACAGGATTCTTACTCCAATGTCGATTACCAGTTATATCATTCGCCTCATTAAGCAATTGGTCGTAAAATATAAATATTATGAACTAAAGCAAAGAATCAATTTTATAGTATCTATTTGACGTGATAGGTGTAAAAAGAACTATCGTCGTCATAGATGATAAAATGATATTTATTACTTAATATAAAAATTTGATGTATCTTGATAGCTTGGTGTATCAGTATTTTTTCTTGCATAAATGACAAAACAATACATGACAATATTGATTCCATAGTGAAGCTTCCTGATCCAGACATCATTCTATGGTACCATATCCTTCTTGATCATTCTACGTTTGTAGATACAAGTGACAAATGAAAAAAGATAGCTAAATATTTTCTAGAAAAGCAAAAGCAGAGACCATCGATCAGAGGGGCTAATTCCAGTGTTGAAGTGATCCTAAAAGCTAACCTAAAATGTCGAAGCAAGGAGCTCTTTGTCAACTTCCCTCAGGAGGGAAGCCCAATGTCTCGTTAAAATTCGCTGTGGCTGTTGGCATTGGTAAATATGTCAGGGACCAGACCACTGGCCAACTGCAAGCACGTCATTTGAAATCTACAACCCCACCTTATGAGAGAGGAATTACACTATTCTTTTAATATTTATTTGAGAAGTGCACTTCAACCACTTTCTGAAAGCATACACAAATAACGTAAGGGAAGGTTTAAAATTGAAAAATTTTCTTTGAGTGAAGCCTTCTCTTCAACAGATTTAAAAGGGGTTTCTATTTACAATGTAAATATCATGACAAAGTGGAATTTACTTTCCGACCATATATATATATTATCATTCCATATGTTTACCTATGATTCTTCAACGGGTCTGGAGTGATGGCAAATTCCCCCTGCCCTGTGTAAAGGGTAAAAAAACGAGTTGTCAGTCTTTCAAGTTTTCAATAATGAAATTTGAGGTGTCGAAAGCTAAGGGAAGCTTACCCCCTTTTTTTTCTCATCATCTAAGTGGTCAAAGTGAAAGGAGATTTTCTCAGCCCTTTAGGGGCCAAAAGTAAAAAAAGATTTTTTCCTAGATCAAAGTGAGGGGGGAGACTTTTTGCCCTTTTTAAGTATTCAACCAGTAGGGGACAATGCTAGTTCATGAATATTGAGAGTTTGCCTTTATAAATATGTTAATTGATAACAAACTAAGCATAACTCTCTCTCTCTCTCTCTCTTTCTCTCTATCTCTCCCTCTCTCTCTCTCTCTCTCTCTCTCTCTCTCTCTCTCTCTCTCTCTCTATTTTGTCCTGTGTGATTCGATCTTGGCTTTTTTAATCAACATGAAACTGGTATAATTCGACATGGCTGATTGTCATCGCGTCGGCTCATTCTACTATAAGTCTAATCAGTGGTTTGAAAACTTGGAAAACTCAAAAATGCCTTCTCCAAAGGAAATATTCGGGCAGACCTCGATTTTCAGCATTTACCTGTTTGACTAATTGATGAACTATTATAAAAGATAATTTTTCAGCTTCCTATTTATTCAAAACGAGTTGCACTTACTTGAATTCGAATGTATTGTATATGCCTGCTTACTGTATATCAGAGAGAAAACACAAGGCGGGAATACCTTAAAATCCATTAGATAATTCAAATGGTAATAGTCATCTCATGGTCATGTTGCAAATCTCAAAAAGAAATCCTATTTCATTTAACTCACTAAGAGACTAAAAAGTTACCTTTCTTTCAAGGTGATCAAACCACTTTTAGTAATCTAATAATAGTAATATAACCTGAATGATTCTGTCTTCTTTCTGATCATGTCGTTATTGTCTTTTTATTCTGTCAAAGGTGAGTGTTTCAAGAAAGCTCATAAAGAAAGTTCTTTCAATGCACTGGGAAATGAAAGTTCCTCGGTTTGTGTATGAACTAGAGGCAAATCAACAAGTAGAGGGAGTTGAGTGAAATTTCCCATTAAGATTACAGATACTCTACCAAAAGGGAGACAGCACATATGTATATGTATATGTAGATCCCTAGCATTGATTTCTCATCATCGAAATTTCACAATTTGTAAACATTTCGTTTACCTCTCTGAGTGCTTTGCCAATCAAGTCAGTTGATTCACAAAGGCTCTCACATTATCTTAACAAGGCATGAGGTAGGGTTTTTACTCCAAAAAGCGAAAAGCAGCAGTGCCTGTTAAAGAAGCTAATTGCAAAAACGCTGAACCAGGTTTTTCTTCCTTATACAGATCGTACAATAGAGAAAGTAGTTTTTTCCCACAACCAGCTCTACCTGATATTTTCAAATTAATTGGAGCTGAATCATCTGAGTGAAATTTTTCTCATCTTGCCATGCAATTATAGAATCATATTCTTTTTTTTCTTTCTGATCCAAACAGACTGGATTAACTGAACTTCGACCATCCTTTGAGAAGGTTGATTTTTTCTTTTTTTTTTTCTGTATCAACATATTCTGCAGAATCTTTGTTGCCTTTGGTCATAAAGTCCAATGCTCTAACATCTCAATGTCAGGCTTAGTGACTGTGTCATCATAATCTTATCCTTCATATCATTTCTGGCAGGCTAATGTTGACGGACAAATTGGTATTCTCCACAAAGTCTTTGGTTTCAGCTTCACGTGAATCGAAACCTTTGCCCTTTATTTCTAATGAGCAACAAAGTGTTTTTGTTTTTCCATCAACAGCAAGCTTTTGCAATACTGTCCGTGGTGTGGTTCCCCTTTATGAACTACACGACTCTAGACTGGTATGACATGAAGAAACACATCAGCAGTTCTTTAATTTCATAACTTGCTAAAGTTCGTCACAAACTCTCTTCAAGATATGTCCTTAGGATGCATATCATATTTAAACTATTCATGAAGATAACCTACATGAAGATGAAGTTTTTTGTGTTCTGGGAAAAATTTCGGACGTCAGTTACGATATCAGGATGGTTGTTCCGAAGTGTTAGCATTCCATCATCATAATTTCTAGCATTAACATCTAAATTGCCATTTTTGTACAATAATAGATTGACATGTTCCAACTGACCATTTTCTTGAAGTTTATAATAGAAACCAAGTATGTCCATTGGAAGTTAAAAACTACAAGGGAGTACTCTCTCTTTCAGTTCTTTACCTAAATGAGGATATTACATGACCTTGAGGTGTGGATTATAGTCTTTTTCGCCTTGACTTCTCTGCTATTTTGGTAATAACCCATTTTGCATTCGTGTCTCATCTTTTCCGTTAATTCTGTTGCTGTTTTAATCTCTTCCTGATTATTATAATCAGCAAAATTATGGAAAGCTTTTCTGGTAAGAAAGCAATCGTCAATAGATAGATCCCCGATTCTGAAACTCACACCTTTGAGTAGAATGTACAATTATTACCATCAAAACATAAGTGGCGTGTAGTGCTGTGTATATAGGGTGTGCTTTGGGTTATGGACACACAAAAATCGTGAAAGATAAAAGAGGAGGAGAAAGCAGTTTTAAATTTGAGTTTTTAAAAGTAAATCCTGAAAAGGTCATTTTGACTAATGCTCTCCTCAGGGGATGAACCGTTCGTTTCATGGAATGAATAAGTGTGTGAACATTCACAATTTAAAATCGGACTAACCTTCCCTACGTTGTACCAAAATGGTATTTACTCTCTATCACTTTTTCTGGACACTAAAATATTTTGGCGTTTTTATTTGGAGCTTTCAATTAGTCAGACATCTACCGGTAATAGCTAATTGTAATCTCTTCGGGGGTTTTTGTCTTCTAAATGAGCTTACTTGACTGGTCATATCCCGAAATAATAGAAATCAGTACAGAATCTTTGAAGGTCTTATTTTGACCTCTTTCACCTTTAATATCTTTCCTTAAAGTTACATCTACAAAAGGTTCTTTCCTGGCTTTGGTCGATGATAGAGATCCTTTCTCTTCCACACCCATATAAACAGCCTAATCCACACAAAAACGCAATGGACAGTAATTAAAAAAACCATTTTTACTCTCCACCTGCTTCTTTTGTACCACTAAAAGACTTCTCATTAAGTCTCTTATTTCTTTCTATGTGTTCACCGTTTGCAACACCAAATGAGCAAGGGTTTAAAACATTACAATTTACGCTCAGAACCACCTTCCCTACATTATTCTAAAAAGCTTTTACTGTCCATTTCTTTTTATAGACACCAAAATATTTTGGGGGCTTAGTGCATCCAGAGCTCACTTCACAAATGTGATACAGGGTACCATACGCCAGTACTGTATAAGGACCTTCTTCTCTACTAATATTAGTGTTCATGATAGAACTTCTCAATTTATAACTCACATTACTTTTCTTCCTCTCCTTTGAGGGGTCAAATATAAACTTTTCCCCTTCAATGGAGTCAAAGGTGAAGTGGAATTTTTTACAGGTCTGAAAGATTCAGTCCTTTTTGTTTACTCAATGAATATTTAACACAGAGTAAATGGGTACTTCTGCTGATAGATAGAAGAAAAAGAAAGATAGCAAGACAGAGAGAAAAAAGAGAGACAAACATGAAGAAAGGGCGTGAAAAAGTAGGAAGATACAAAAAAAAAAGAAAAGATGTATGCATATATTTACCATCTGAAATTAAGATACAGGAATGATATACCTGGAACGTACATTGTCGGCTTCTAAGTTGAATATGATTGTAGAAACAATAACATCAAAATACGATTTTCATTTGATTTTATTTGTAAAACACTTACAATGGGATTTCAAATGGCAAAATCAACTTGATGAGCTATGATATATTTTCTCAGATGATAAGCCAGATATTTATTGTTTGAAGATGACGACATCATTGTTGTGTATGTATCCAGTTGGAGACAAGGCATCGTAATGTCTATCAGGAACATTAAATGAATCCAGTTTATCCATGGTTGTTGGGATTTCATCCAATGCAAATCTCTTAGAAATACATCCAACTTTTATGTTAACGCCCTTCCGCAATACACGTGCTTTGACACGGAGACAGACTTTGACATCGTGACTGGAAATATGCAAGTCGTACAGATTTATGCAGAGCTTTAGAGCTCCTCTCTTGACGCATACATTAAACTCTCTGTCACGAACTCCTGGGGAAAAAGACACAATATTAGCAACTTTAGACAAAAATACCAGGCTTGTCCATAAACAAAACAATCTTTCAAAATAATGCACCAATGGGTCGCTTTAAAGTGCTTGTGGCAAAAATTCCACGTTGCTCTGACCTTGACCTTTTGTATTAAAATCTGCATCAAGCTACGTCCATTAGTTTTGGGGCTACAAGAGCCAGAGTGAACGTGTGTGTAATGTGTTTTTTTAATTTGTTCCCGACTTTGAACAATAAAAGATCTTGAAGAGCAACGAGTTTCTGTGAAAATCTCTTACAAATTGAGAGAAACTTTTTGGACATTTTTCTTATGTTGCAACATTCCCGTAGGCATAACTGACTGAGCCAAACACAATGCAACAAATGTTACCAGTGTTTCAAATCGGGAGAAATATTTACCAAAGACGATGCCAAACCTGCAAGACTTTTCATGTCGATGGAATAAAATCTCATTGAAAAAGTGCGTGCAGTAATCCGTTGAAATCGTCAGCAGACTGTCATTTAAGTTTCGTAAGGGCTAGGAATCTGCAAGAGTTTGTGTCACATGGTTTTTGAAAGCTGATGATGCAAAGTGTCTAATTAGTATGGCATCTACTGACAAATGAACAAGTCTTTTGGCAAAGCACAAGACAGCCCTCGTCCCCAAGCCACCAAAATGTCCAAATCTGAAATCCAAGTCGTCAATCTTAGACAATAGAAATGACAAAAATAAATTCACTGCTAGGCCATCAAATTAACCCTTAAAACGACCTCAAGAATGAATGAAATAACTAAAAAAATCATTGTGCACAGTGTATTGACAGTGGAGGTAATTATTTTGATGGAGACATGAGCTTGTTGCTAAAGCAATAAATTTGCTTTTGAAAACGTCCTTCTTCTCATTAGACACACTCATAAAATTTTTGTATTGTTATGTAACCTCAAGATGTACTTTTATTAACTTCAGTAATTATTACCCTTCATTAAGATAGATACTTACCAACACCATGAGACCAAATGGTCTTTCCCTCTATTTGCACAGACAGTTGAAAAAAAGCTGGCGGTGAAATCTTGAAAACGAGACAAACTGAAAGAAAAAAAGAACAAAGAAAATGTGTCAAACATTCACCACAAAAATGTCAATCGTATTACAGAAAGTGTACTTGATTAATATTTTGGACTAACATATGGATTACGATTATTGTATTATTGATTAGCTTAGGCAAAACAATTATTATTTTACAATATAAATTATAAAATTGACTTTCTGTAAAAAGTTATATATGACTTTAAATAAATACTTACATTGACAGCAGACGACAAACAGTTTGATGCAGGTCACACGTTTCCATGGGCCGATGTTGGCCTCTTTGTACATTAAAATAACAGTTTGTGGAGATATCGTAAGCCCATTCTTGAAGCAAGGACTTAATCTTGACGTTAAATTCCTCTCCAAAAAGTGTATACAGTTTTGTTTGACTGAAGTCCTATTGATTTTTATTGATAATGGTCGTTTCACTACACATCATATCTGATGCACTTATCTGCAGTGGTTTTTACTCCGATCTTGAGATCTCATAATTTAGTATCAATTCCACACGGCTTTTAACATTTTTGTGATAAACTTTCAAGAACAAGTATTTCAAACAGTTGTAACAACTTCTGATGAGTTATTTCGTAATCTGTTCAAAGTTGCAGTGGTGACTTTGGTTAATCCACATAGTAATGCAGAAGGGGGAAAGATTGGTGTGTAGATATAAAAACAAAAATGACAGTTACTTAACAATGATCTTTATCAAGCATTTTAGCCATGGACTCAAGATTCAGAAACTCTAATACCGTGTTACAACTGGTAATCTGATGATAAGCTCATAGAAAGACCCAGAATGCAACAATCGATTATAACAATGCTCATAAGAATTGATATTTTCACTAAAGGATTGACATTTACAGAAAAATTAAATGATGTTTTATTTATTTTTACTTCGATAATATCACCTAAAAAATCTCCTGATTTTTTGTATAAATGTTGAGATTGTTTTCACTTCAAAAGTAGTAAGTCTGACTATTATTGAATGAAAGGAAACTTACTTGGAATCTTTATTTTGATTATCTTCACAGTTTGACAACACCGACCAGCTAATCCTTTCCATGTGCAACTGATCCCACTGTCAACGTCCACTGCAAATGGGTTTTCTTTGACAGTTGAAAGTTCATCATCTGTAGGTTTTCTTAGCACTTCTTCAGTTAAAATCACGGATTGTTCATCATTAGAAATATATTCTCGTTGAATGCTTTCAAGATCCATGTTGTCATCAAAGGCAGCATATTCTGGGATTTGTTCAGATATATCTCGAAGCATGCTTTCAAGTACACTTTGGTAAGCTACAATGGAAAGTGTTAATGGTAGATGACTAATATGAATAATATCAAGACTGGTGGTAGGAAAATATGCGATGATTATTAGTCCAAAAGAAATGAATAAAACAGAATCAGCAAATTTATTCATCTAGAAGTGAAATGATTCCGTGAGCTTTTTACTGATGCTAGTTGTCTTGACAAAGGCCTGGTCACTGTTATGCTGTGGTGACTGACGGAGACGATTTCAGTCAGGGTAAGGATTCTTAAATGCTAGTGATACCATTTGATTCTTTGCTACTTATCCTTGGTAATTTGGGGGGAAAGATATGAACTGACAAGTAACAGATTTAAAATTGAGTCAACTTGTGACACTTAGCAGCACATTTAAATCCATTTTTAGGGGGAGGGGGTATAACTTACTTCCATGGGTAATTAGGTTAATTCATATATATATATATATATTTATAAACATATGTATATTTCAAATATATATATATATATATATATATATATATATATATATATATATAAAATGATATTTATAAGGACACGTACTTGGTGAATGTAAACATTTCACAACTGCTGCTACCACCACATCTTGCTACAGAAAAACACAGACAATCATTACAGACTAAACATCAGGATGACCCTAAAAGATTGGATTCCAAATTTTGCTTCCAAAGCAAAGCATCTGATGAAAAATTTATTTTCTGCAGAAAACTTTTAACCACTGATAGGTACGGTACACACAAACACACACAAATACACATAACACACGCATACACACACACAACACGCAGCGCACGCTACTGAATATGGGACCCCCCTCCCCGGAAACATATTTATTTCATCGATTATGGATTCATCATCATCATCATCAGTCTTTTAGCGTCCGTTGTTGGACATAGACCTTCCCCAGGATTTGCCACACTTCTCTATCATGGGCGTCACGGAGCCAGTACTTCCTGAACTTGTCTAGTTCATCTCTCCATCTAACATTTTGCTGGCCTCGGTTGCGCATATGGTCTCGGGGAATCCATGTTGTGAGTCGTGATGTCCATCGATTGTCAGCCATTCTTGCAACATGGCCAGCCCACCGCCATTTGTGATTTTTTATGGATTCTATGATGTCTCTAACTCTTGTCTTTTCCCGGATGTGTTGTGCTGTTTTGTGGTCTCTCCATATGAGGCCCAGCATTATTCTTTCATGTGCACGTTGCATGGTTCTCAGCTTACGGGTCTGTTTTTTGGTTAAGTTCCATGTTTTAGCTCCATAAGTGACTATTGGGAGGATGCATTGGTTATACACCCTTCTCTTTAGGATTAATGGGATCTTATTATTTTTGAAGGTTGAGCTAGCTCTGCCAAAGGCTTGCCATCCTAGTGTGATTCTTCGCTTGATTTCTTCTTCTTTTGAGGGTCTCATGGAGATTCGTTGCCCTAGGTAGATGTAGTGGTCTACTTTCTCGAGTTCTGTGTCCTCGATTTCGATCTTAGTGTGCTTATCTCTAATGTGGTTGTTGCACACGATCTTCGTCTTGCTGAAGTTCATGTGTAGGCCGACTTTCTTGCTCTCTTCATTTAGTTCATCTATCATTAGTTGGAGGTCGTGTAGGTTCTCTACAAAAAGGGCTTTGTCGTCTGCGAATCTGAGGTTGCTCAGATACTCGCCGTCTATTTTAATTCCTTTACTCTCCCAGTCTAGCCTTCTGAAGATCATCTCAAGGCAGGCTGTGAAGAGTTTAGATGAGCTGGTATCACCTTGTCTTACTCCTTTTTGGGGCTGGAAGGGGTCCGAGTCTTTATGTAGCCTGATAAATGAGCTGCCGTGATTGTATATATGTTTCAACACTTCAACATATACTGGATCTACACCTTGCCGACTGATGGCCTCCATGACCTTAGGGATTTCTACTGAGTCGAACGCTTTTTTGAAGTCGATAAATGCTACGGCAAGTGGTAGTCTACACTCTGCTGCTTTTTCTTTCAGTTGATTTATCGAGTGCAGTTGGTCCATGGTCGAGTAGCTTCTTCTAAAGCCAGCCTGTTCACGTGGCTGGTTTTCATCGAGTGTTTTTGTGATTCGGTTGGTGATGATCTTTGTGAAAAGTTTATATACACAGTTGAGTAGGCTTATAGGCCTATAGTTGTTGAGGTCTTTCGGGTTTCCTTTTTTATATAAAAGCATTATGATAGCAGTATTCCAGTCGTCTGGGACTTTACTGTGTTTTAGACACAGGTTGAAGAGGACGGCCAGTTTCCTAGTGATGATTTTACCTGCTTTTCGGAGTAGGTCGATTGTGATGTTGTCTGGTCCAGGGGCAGTTCCTTTCTTTGTCTGTTTAATGGCTTCCTTCACCTCCCACGGGGTTACTTTTGGGAAGTCCTCCAGTTGTTTGCCCGTGTCTTGCGTATCTTGCTCATTGTTTTGCAGTCCTTGTTTGGACGAATAAAGTTTTTGGTAGGATTCTTTGGCACGTTCGACAATCCTGTCTCTGTCCGTTGTTAGGTTTCCATTTTCCTCGAGTATGCTAGTTATTTGCCTTCGTCCCGAGTTGAGGAGTTTGTTTTTGCTTTGAAGCCCCGACCTTTTTCAAGAGTTAATTCAATGACTGCCGTTGTGTATCTCCTTCTGTCTTCTCTTCGTTTCTTCTTGATTAATTTGTTTAGTTCAGCCTCTTCAATTTTCTTTCTCGTTGTTGTCGGTGGCTTGAGGTTTCTGCGTTTTTCCATGAGATTTTTAGTCTCATCCGAGATTTTGCTAATGGGTTGTTTGCTCATTGGCTTGAATGTAGAGGCTACTTCAATTATTGACGTTGTCATTTTGCTGCTTAGTTCGTTGATGTTGGTGCTGTCTTGTTCAGTAAGAATTCTGAATCTGTTCTTCAATTCGAGCTTGAAAGATTGAACGTGCTCTTTTGGTATGTTTAGAGGCTGTGGTTTTGTATGGAACATTTTCCTGCGTTCTTTATTGGTGTTTATTTGTACTTTACATTGTACCATTCTGTGGTCGCTGCCTACATTGACTTGATTTAGGACTTGGATGTCCTTGACGATATCGTTTTTGTCCGTTAGGATGTAGTCTATTTCGTTTCTTGTTTCGTGATTGGGGCTCTTCCAAGTCCATTTCTTACTGGGTCCCTTCTTGAAGAAGGTGTTCATGATTTTGAATCCATTAGCCGTCGCAAAGTTTACAAGATCTTCTCCTCTCTCGTTGCGTATTTTGTATCCAAATTTGCCGACGCAATTTTCATTTTCTTGTCCTACTTGTGCGTTGAAGTCTCCCATGATAACAATGAAGTGTTTTCTGGTGCCTTGGAGTAGGGAGTTCAAGTCATCATAGAAGTTGTCAATTTCTTGTTGGGTTGATTGCGAAGTGGGAGCGTAGACTTGGATTATATTAAGTTTGTATCGTTTTGAAAGTTGTATGGTGACGCTAGCTACCCGGTCAGAGACGGCTTTGAAGCCAGTTACATTGTCTTTCAGGTTCTTATTGATGAGAAAGCCAACTCCACTTTGTTTTACTTTCTCTTTACCGTAGCTGTAAATAAGATGCTTGCTTCTCAGTTCGATTAGTTCTTCTCCGGGTTTTCTTACCTCACTAATGCCTATGATGTCCCATTTGACATTTCTGATTTCACTTTCTAGATCAATTAGGTGCATGTCAGTTGACAGTGTTCTGACGTTGTATGTGCCTATGTATAAATTTGTCTTCTTGTTGACAGTCTTAGAGTTCTGTTGAAATGGTCGTTGTTTGAGCGGTGACTCAGTAGGGACAGATGGTCCCTTGGTGAAGGATTTGGGTAGTCGCTTTCGGAGCACATCACCCCTACCCAAAGTAAGTGATGTGGCTGAGTCTTTTGGGGCCGATGACCCAGCAGGAACTGACGTACTCTTGGTGTAGTTTTTGGGTAGTCGCCCTTGGAGCATATCACCCCCACCCAAAGCAAGTGATATGGCTGGGCCTTTTGGTACCGAGGTCCCAGCAGGAACGGCCGATATAATATTTGGTGTGCAAATCATGGGGAGTAATGGGCCATGCCCTACCACGCTGGCCCAGGACGTGTTGGCAGGGGGTCTAGTGGATTGTCCACTGCGGGTCAGTGGCAAAAGAGCTCCACCGGCTCTTGATACACATCCAAACTGTTCTTGTGAAACAAGAGTGGATGTTCGGAGCACCAAGGTTGAAAAAAAAAAAAAAAAAAAAGTTGGATGCAGATTCCGGTGGGGACAACTTGGAGGATACCTCTCCCTTATATATTAATTTTTTAACCTAAACTAAAGTCCACAGAGGTTTAAGTTTATAAAAAGGTTGCAACAGCATCGTTAGTCTGGGGACTTCATTTTAGCAGTTGAAAAAGTTTCAATTTTTTCATCGTTCCTTGCTAAATAATTCGTGCCCGTCTCCCAGCAAGAATTTACTACTGACAATAGATACAGCCTTGATATATCCAACACTACATTCGTTTGTTTTTTATGGCTAGTCAAAGTTAGGTCGAAGTGGGGGGGGGAGTATGGGGTCAGTTAAGCTTTTAGATATTTAGATTTCGGCATTTGGGGGTGGGTTCTTTCTTTTTTTTTTCGTTGTAGATTTATGGTTAATTTTGGGGGAGGGGATTTAGGGTTCTTTGGAATATACGGAATTGGTGCACATTAAGAGATTTTTTTTTTTTTTTTTTGCTATTTGACCAACGATTCGACGCATAGGATATTTACAAGCATGTAATACAGAGTTGGATGAATGGGCAGGCATTAAAGATTATCACAGAACAATGAGGAAATGAATAATAAATCAAGAAAATTATGTACTCATCTAAATTTGCGGCAATTTTAGTTATTCTGGGGACTTCATTTTAGCAGTTGAAAAAGTTTCAATTTTTTCGTCGTTCCTTGCTAAATAATTCGTGCCCGTCACCCAGCAAGAATTTAACCAATGAATAAACTTTGTTTCTTTAAAATTTCACATCGGATTCTTTCTCATCTTTTATTTTTCACAACATATATATATATATATATATATATATATTCATGGACCAACACACACCAAAGTCCTACACATCATGATGAATTCAAAGGAATCCTCCTCCTTGATTCTAATCTTTGCTCCTAAAGCAAAACATTTGATGTTGAATCCATTTTCTACTGAAACCTTTCAACAACTGAAAAGTACACACACGCACAGACACACAGAGTAGACGCTGCTGAAGATGGGAAAACTTCCCAAAATATGTACTGCACACAAATTAATTCATTAATGGATTAATCAATTTATAAATAAAGTCTCCATTCGCTCTTCCTCCTGAGTCTGTCTCAATCCATATTGTTCACACACACACACACACACACACACACACGCGCGCATATATATATATATATATATATATATATATATATATATATATATATATATATATATATATATATATATGTATAAGATTTTTAATGTTCAGTGTTTAGAGATATAAAGCTTTCTAGAGTATATATATGCATATATATATATATATATATATATATATATATATATATATATATATTAAACAATGTTTCTCACACTCATTATTTGCTGACATTAAAGTCGGTCTAATAACAGCATAGTATTCTTGGCCGATATAGGTGAGACAATGTACGTAGAATATTTTTATATGAATATGAAAAATATAAGACTTTCACTCACAAATATACTATAATCACACAGTTCGTTATATCATCTGCCTAGTTAATATGGAGATCCATACTGCCCTTAACATACAATGCAAATCCACAACACAAATTCATATGATTGGAACATAATTGCTATTTATGTACGTATATCAAAGAATTCAAAGATGTATTTAAGAAATATTACAAAATTCTGTTCCTTACCGTTTTTGTTGAATGTAGGTGTTGCTCTGTCAAGAGTAGCGCCGGTGCTTACTCTCCATAAATAACACAGATGTAAAAATGTTGAAGCTAGGAACACAAGGGTCTTCATGATAAGGAATTTCTTCTTCTTTTCTACTTTTCTTGTTTTGAGGGATTATTCGCCGTGTCTTCGTCAAAGGGAGTATCTGAACTGATCAAAATGAAGACTGTTTCTATATATAAGCATCACATCGACTATGGGAAATTCCCTGATGTAAGGTGTGCCACTTAGAAAAGGGGAGTGGTTCAATTTGAGAGATATCGTTTATCAACAATGTCTACATTTAGGTTACATCAAGGATGCGATCTCACAAACACTGTTATTCTGAGAAGTAATTTACCTCGGAACTTAAAATGGATAAAATTCAAAAAATGAAAAAGAATAAGATGATAGATTTAGAATTTATGAATTTCCAGATGAACAATTGACAAGTAGAATCTCAAACAATGAACACAAGTAAATAGGGTACTTGCAGGGTTATGTAGTGTTGTTGGGTTTAGTCGATGAAGTTGATCAAATTAAGGAAAGAATCTAAAAATCTACCATATATTGTATATATTATATATATCATATCTTAGATGTCTTAGATATATATGTCTCCCATGTGTTTTAAATATATTCATATATACACGATTTGCATTGTATTTACATAATATATATTGTAAATTGCGTTATATTACATAAAAACTTATTTGAAATGAGCTTACGTCGTTACACGGTTGATAAAAGAAAATGGGGCTGCTGCAGGAATCGAACCTGTCATCGGTAGAGTAGTTGCTTCAATTGTTTATTTATATACATTGTCTACATAGGGTGATATATTAACCGTGTAACGACGGAAGATTACTTCAAATAAGTTTGTATATAGTATAACATAATTTATGATTAATCCTGTCGGACCAAATATGTCCACTTCCTAAATGCACACACACACACACTGACACACACACTGACACACACACACACATATATATATATATATATATATATATATATATATATATATATATATATGTGTGTGTGTGTGTGTGTGTGTGTGCTGCACGCGCGAGTGAGTGCGTGTTTCTGTATAGATTATGTTTGTATTGTGGATGTGAAGTGATCTGACAAAATATACTTAAAAATGACAATTGGAAGGTGAAGAAAAGATTTTTTTTAATATGCTGTTAGCATAGTTCGATGCATTTCGACAGGGGTCAGCCATCTCTTCCTACGAAAAAATACATGTTTGATGCTGAAGAGGAGAACGTGAATATTCCTGTGTTTGGTAATCAAATGGGAGCAGGAGGGAAGGTATGCATATCCATTTGAATGGACCTTCTTCAAGAAGGGACCCAGTAGGAAATGGACTTGGAAGAGCCCCAATCACGAAACAAGAAACGAAATAGACTACATCCTAACGGACAAAAACGATATCGTCAAGGACATCCAAGTCCTAAATCAAGTCAATGTAGGCAGCGACCATAGAATGGTACGATGTAAAGTACAAATAAACACCAATAAAGAACGCAGGAAAATGTTCCATACAAAACCACAGCCTCTAAACATACCAAAAGAGCACGTTCAATATTTCAAGCTCGAATTGAGGAACAGATTCAGAATTCTTACTGAACAAGACAGCACCAACATCAACGAACTAAGCAGCAAAATGACAACGTCAATAATTGAAGTAGCCTCTACATTCAACCCATTAGCAAAATCTCGGATGAGACTAAAAATCTCATGGAAAAACGCAGAAACCTCAAGCCACCGACAACAACGAGAAAGAAAATTGAAGAGGCTGAACTAAACAAATTAATCAAGAAGAAACGAAGAGAAGACAGAAGGAGATACACAACAGCAGTCATTGAATTAACTCTTGAAAAAGGTCGGGGCTTCAAAGCTATAAACAAACTCCTCAACTCGGGACGAAGGCAAATAACTAGCATACTCGAGGAAAATGGAAACCTAACAACAGACAGAGACAGGATTGTCGAACGTGCCAAAGAATTCTACCAAAAACTTTATTCGTCCAAACAAGGACTGCAAAACAATGAGCAAGATACGCAAGACACGGGCAAACAACTGGAGGACTTCCCAAAAGTAACCCCGTGGGAGGTGAAGGAAGCCATTAAACAGACGAAGAAAGGAACTGCCCCTGGACCAGACAACATCACCATCGACCTACTCCGAAAAGTAGGTAAAATCATCAATAGGAAACTGGCCGTCCTCTTCAACCTGTGTCTAAAACACAGTTAAGTCCCAGACGATTGGAATACTACTATCATAATGCTTTTATATAAAAAAGGAAACCCGAAAGACCTCAACAACTATAGGCCTATAAGCCTACTCAACTGTGTATATAAACTTTTCACAAAGATCATCACCAACCGAATCACAAAAACACTCGATGAAAACCAGCCACGTGAACAGGCTGGCTTTAGAAGAAGCTACTCGACCATGGACCACCTGCACTCGATAAATCAACTAAAAGAAAAAGCAGCAGAGTATAAACTACCACTTGCCGTAGCATTTATCGACTTCAAAAAGGCGTTCTACTCAGTAGAAATCCTTAAAGTCATGGAGGCCATCAGTCGGTAAGGTGTAGATCCAGTATAGGTTGAAGTGCTGAAACATATATACAATCACGGCAGCTCATTTATCAGGCTACATAAAGACTCGGACCCCTTCCAGCTCCAGAAAGGAGTAAGACAAGGTGATACCAGCTCACCTGAACTCTTCACAGCCTGCCTCGAGATGATCTTCAGAAGGCTAGACTGGGAGAGTAAAGGAATTAAAATAGACGGCGAGTATCTGAACAACCTCAGATTCGCAGACGACATAGCCCTTTTCGCAGAGAACCTACACGACCTCCAACTAATGATAGATGAACTAAATGAAGAGAGCAAGAAAGTCGGCCTACTCATGAACTTCAGCAAGACGAAGATCATGTGCAACAACCACATTGGAGATAAGAACACTAAGATCGAAATCGAGGACACAGAACTGGAGGAAGTAGACCACTACATCTACCTAGGGCAACGAATCTCCATGAGACCCTCAAAAGAAGAAGAAATCAAGCGAAGAATCACACTAGGATGGCAAGCCTTTGGCAGAGCTAGCTCAACCTTCAAAAATAATAAGATCCCATTAATCCTAAAGAGAAGGGTGTATAACCAATGCATCCTCCCAATAGTCACTTATGGAGCTGAAACATGGAACTTAACCAAAGAACAGACCCGTAAGCTGAGAACCATGCAACGTGCACATGAAAGAATAATGCTGGGCCTCACATGGAGAGACCACAAAACAGCACAACACATCTGGGAAAAGACAAGAGTTAGAGACATCATAGAATCCATAAAAAATCTCAAATGGCGGTGGGCTGGCCATGTTGCAAGAATGGCTGACAATCGATGGACATCACGACTCACAACATGGATTCCCCGAGACCATATGCGCAACCGAGGCCGGCAAAATGTTAGATGGAGAGATGAGCTAGACAAGTTCAGGAAGTACTGGCTCCGTGACGCCCATGATAGAGAAGTGTGGCAAATCCTGGGGAAGGTCTATGTCCAACGACGGACGCTAAAAGACTGATGATGATGATGATGAAGATGATCATTTGCTTTGAAATGAGAAGGGTCTATGACAGTTCGGGTCAGGGGTGTATGTTTCCGGTTTCTGCAGGTGTTTGGCGCGTCTTAGATGAAGGAAGTGAAGTGCTAGAATGGTCAATTCTCAGGGAAAAGCGGATTTAGTCATTTTTTAAAATTATAGGATGAGTAGGTGGTTCCTAGCTATTAATGGATAGGTATTGGTATAGGTGGGGCAGGGTTGAAGTAGGTATGATGTTTTTCTTTAATCTTTTTAGTTGATGGTGGATAAGACTTTTTTTTACTTCTGTTAAAGGGGTGGTGTGTGCACATTTGTACCGTTTGTCGAATTCACTTTGACACTGCCTTCTTTTCTCGCATCATTTTGGGGCTTTCTCTTCTTCTGTAAGCAAGTCGACGTCCCTCTCAAATATTTGACTTGTATTTGGTCAGGGTTTTTACTTTTGTTTAATTTGTTTCTACTTTGCTATTTATTATGTTTACTGTGTCGGGGTATTTCTCTGAGGGGGAGCCACGTTCTTTTTTCTTTTTTTTTTTTTTATTCTTTCAGATTCTTTAAACATTATTTTGACCCAAATCTATGATCCAGATGTATGATAAACCCCACCTAACCGAGACTGATAGGCCTTTGTGAAATTCTGTCCCCAAGTGGCTACTCTTTCGTCTGTCTTCACTATCGGTGAAATTAAACTCTAAAATAGACTCTAAATTACATATATACTTAAATTTCCTTGTAAATGCCAAACATCCGGTTCCATGTTTTCAACGATAATTTTTCATGTTCAACGTATACCAGCTCAAAAGATAAGTTGTTAGGAACGATATATATATATATATTATATATATATATATATATATATATATATATATATATATATATATATATATATATATATATATATATATATATATATATATATATATATAATTAATTCCACAATCCCTAGACGGAATTCTCCCTTCTTGCAATTTTGTCGACATTTTTCTGTTATTCAGAAAAAAAAGATACAAATTATGTTCGAGTTTTTTGTGCATTTTTTGAGAAATCCAGTCATATTTTTACTGGACTAACATATGACTATCAGAAATAATTATATGTTGAGCCAAGAATAAAAAAGGATTCAGTTCTCTCTCCCTAATTCCTTTTCCGTTGGGTACTTTCTTCTCCAGAATCCAAAGGATTTTCTGCCTCTTTTTTTATCGAAAATTTTCTGCAGTTTCCGTTTGTAAAAAAAATGTTGTAAAATTTCTTGCGCCGTTTTTCAAAACGAGTGAGCGAGTGTATGAAATGTGTTGATTGTACAATATAGAATAAGTATCAACTACTGTTCTTTTATATATATGCTTGTGTGTGTTAAATATCTGTGTGTTTATATAAGTTTATCCATGTCCATATCTCCGTGAGTGTCACTGACATTATTTTTACCTCTCTGTCGAAGATAGGGCCAGGCAGATAATATTGTCAATGCAATTTGCAAAACCCGCCTAACACTAAAAAGATTTTTGAATATCTTTCCAAAACAGACAAAGTAGATTTGTTTTCCATCTTACACATAAGACTATTGAATTCAAGTGATAAACATTCACATTCTTATTTCGATTGGGCTTTTTGCTGAATATCAATTCCGGTGAATACCTTACAAAAGATTTGATCGACCCTTTAAGCGTTATCTACCAAGTAATTTTTGCTCCGAATTGTCACTGTTAATCATTTTAAGACAAATTTGGTTACTTTTGATCATTTCAGTTGACCATAATGCATGCAATTGTAAATTGTCAAATTTTGCACACTCGCTCACTCGATGTGAAAAAACAATAGCGCAAAATTTTGTGCGCCGTTTTTCACACCGATTCAGCAGTGTATGAAGTGCGTTGATAATATTATATAATTTATGGATCAACTACTGTTTTAACATCGACTGAACGAGTGTATGGAACTTCACAATTCGCAATCGGGGTAGTCATTTTATGATGAAGTGAAATTTGGTAGCGTATAAGTAGGGAATAATACCATTCCATACGGTCCCAAAATGTTCCTGTAATTATTCAACATTTTCTTTCAGGCTCACAGCACCCCGAATCCCTCATTATATGGGCTAACAATGCTTGCCAGAATCATAGCCTACATTAATGGACCGATTTTACGTGTTTTCCCTGACCGTTTTCAGCTCCCAACCCACCTGTGGTTGTAAGTATACTTCTGTATATTACACCAATCTGGTTACTCTTGTTTTTAACGCAACACTGCTGGGTGCAGTGACAGTAGACTCACATAAGGCGTTCCACTCTGCTGGATACGTTTTTCCTCTGACCAACAGCCAATGTTTATCGAAGCGAAACTGTGGTTTAATGATTTGCAGATAAAATCGTATATACAACAACTGTATTCAGAGCAGTTATTGTTTGCATCAACAACTATATCGGGCCCCTCAAACCAACTAGAAGAACAAGTAGGTTTAATTCAAGTGTCATAAGGGTAGGTAATAATGTTTGTTTGTTAGTCTGACTGAATCTTTGTATTCGATAGTGACTTGACAATATCCGGAAGAAGATTCGTCAGTTTAACTAAAGACCTTTGTTTGATACTTCTTGTAAACAGGATATAAATTGAAATGTCTCCCTAGAAATACTGAAAAGTATCTGATGTTAATATGAATACTTACAATGTCAATAGACATTGTTCCGTAAACAAGAGATAACAAATAATTGACTGGACTCGGTTGTTGTAAACAAAGGAAAATATCAAATACTGTGTTTTTTTAATCTTCAATGTTATAAAAATTAAACCAAAATTTGCCAATTTTCATAAGATAAAAAAAAGCACACTGATGTGACGGTTGTCACGGTACAGTCAAAAGTGATCTCTCTGACTGAAGTTTGTTTAAACTAAACGCTCCTAATGACATAATATAGGAGAAACTTATTGAACAATGCAATAGATTTTTATGGCAGATCAACGCAAAACTGAAGGAAAGTCGAAAGACGAAAAATGTAACCTAGTTAGCGCCTTAAATAAACTCGGTGACTTGCCTTGTGGCTAAAATAGTTGCATAACTCCCTGAGTTCAGTTTTTGAAACTAGGTTAAAAAAAATTTTTAAATGAAAAAAATAAAATTAAAAAAAAAAATTTCGATTGCTGATTTACTATGCAAGCCATCTCCAGTCAGATGATCGGCATATTCTGGATTATGCAGTACTTAGCAAAGCTAAGAAAACAGCAATACCCTGCAGTAGACCTGAAGATCAGAAACGCGCCGATAATAATGTCCTCTGAAAACAGTCCAACAGACCGTTACACAGAGATAGGGAGAAAGGAGAAAACGAAGACTAGAAGCAATTTACATCACAGTGTTGAAGTCTGTGACAATAGCGAGGAGAACCTCGAAAAAAATGCTGTAACTCGATCCTCAGTGATAAATACAAGAAAACTTGGAAATATAGAATATAATATAATCTACTCTAAAGCTATCCAAAACGCTGGAATCTTCCAAAGGGTGGGGCTTACGAATTCGCTAAAAAAAATACTTGCTCATCACCGTTTCAAAATATGCATTTTTTTCGGTAAATGAATTTCAGATTTTTTTTTCTGAAGGAAAACACCTGGGATTAACTAGTAGATCATATAAAAAGCAATATGAATAAAAATGGTTCAAGAAATATACCTGATCGCTATCAACAAGCCCTACTTGCTGGCCGTTATTAGTGGGTGCAATACTCATTGGGTCTTCAATTATTGAATAACAGATATGAAAATTCTCGGTTGATCAATGATATGAATGGTCTAGAATACACGTCATAAAACAATCAGCAAGGTAATCTTTCTTTGCCATTGTTACTGTGATCAATTCTCGTTGGATCTATAACTACTGATAGTCTAATACAAAGGTACTCTGTTGATGAACAATTTAGAAAGAATGGTCCTGGATACACGTCATATAACAATCAGCAAGGTAATTTTCTTTGCCATTGTTAATATCTTCAATTCTCGTTGGATCTTTAACTACTGATAGTCTAATACAAAGGTGCTCTGTTGATGAACAATTTAGAAAGAATGGTCCTGGATACACGTCATATAACAATCAGCAAAGGTAATTTTCTTTGCCATTGTTAATATCTTCAATTCTCGTTGGATCTTTAACTACTGATAGTCTGATAGAAAAGTGCTCTGTTGATGAACAATTTCGAATGAATGGTCCAGGACACACGTCATATAACAATCAGCTAGGTAATTTACTTTGACATTGTTAGTGTGATCAATTCTCGTTGGATCTATAACTACTGATAGTCTAATACAAAGGTGCTCTGTTGATGAACAATTTAGAAAGAATGGTCCTGGATACACGTCATATAACAATCAGCAAGGTAATTTTCTTTGCCATTGTTAATATCTTCAATTCTCGTTGGATCTTTAACTACTGATAGTCTAATAGAAAAGTGCTCTGTTGATGAACAATTTGGAATGAATGGTCCAGGACACACGTCATATAACAATCAGCTAGGTAATTTTCTTTGACATTGTTAGTGTGATCAATTCTCGTTGGATCTTAAACTACTGATAGTCTAATACAAAAGTGCTCTGTTGTTGAACAATGTGGAAAGAATGGTTGAGGATACATGCAATACAACAATCAGCAAGTCAACTTTCTTTGACGTTGTAAGTGTCTTTATTTTTCATTGGATCTTTAACTACTGGTAGTCTAATATAAAAGTTGCTCTGTTGATGAACAATTTGGAAAGAATGGTCCTGGATACACGTCATATAACAATCAGCAAGGTAATTTTCTTTGCCATTGTTAATATCTTCAATTCTCGTTGGATCTTCAACTACTGATAGTCCAATACAAAAGTGCTCTGTTGATGAACAATTTGGAATGAATGGTCCTGGATACACGTCATATAACTATCAGCAAGTTAACTTTCTTTGACGTTGTAAGTGTCTTTAATTCCCATTGGATCTTCAACTACTGATAGTCTAATACAAAAGTGCTCAGTTGATGAACAATTTGGAAAGAATGGTCAAAGATACACGTCATATAACTATCAGCAAGTTAACTTTCTTTGACGTTGTAAGTGTCTTTAATCCCCATTGGATCTTCAACTACTGATAGTCTAATACAAAAGTGCTCAGTTGATGAACAATTTGGAAAGAATGGTCAAAGATACACGTCATATAACTATCAGCAAGTTAACTTTCTTTGACGTTGTAAGTGTCTTTAATTCCCATTGGATCTTAAACTACTGATAGTCTAATACAAAAGTGCTCTGTTGATGAACAATTTGGAATGAATGGTCCTGGATACACGTCATATAACTATCAGCAAGTTAACTTTCTTTGACGTTGTAAGTGTCTTTAATTCCCATTGGATCTTCAACTACTGATAGTCTAATACAAAAGTGCTCAGTTGATGAACAATTTGGAAAGAATGGTCAAAGATACACGTCATATAACTATCAGCAAGTTAACTTTCTTTGACGTTGTAAGTGTCTTTAATTCCCATTGGATCTTAAACTACTGATAGTCTAATATAAAAGTGCTCTGTTGATGAACAATTTGGAAAGCATGGTCCTGGACACACGTCATATAACAATCAGCAAAGTGATTTTCTTTGACGTTGTTACTGTGTTCGATTCTCGGTGGATCCTCAACTACTTATAGTCTAATACAAAAGTATTCTTTTAATTAACGATTTGGAAAGAATGGTCCTGGATACATGTCATATAACAATCAGCAAGATAATTTTCTTTGCCATTGTTACTGTGATCAATTCTCGTTGGATCTTCAACTACTGATAGTCCAATACAAAAGTGCTCTGTTGATGAACAATTTAGAAAGAATGGTCAAAGATACACGTCATATAACAATCAGCAAGTTAACTTTCTTTGACGTTGTAAGTGTCTTTAATTCCCATTGGATTTTCAACTACTGATAGTCTAATAAAAAAGTGCTCTGTTGATGAACAAT
The DNA here is from genome assembly GCA_963457665.1 of Thysanoteuthis rhombus. Lineage (NCBI taxonomy): Eukaryota > Metazoa > Mollusca > Cephalopoda > Oegopsida > Thysanoteuthidae > Thysanoteuthis > Thysanoteuthis major. Next base: position 8,822,031 of record OY735200.1, read on the forward strand.
TTGGAATGAATGGTCCATGATACACGTCATATAACAATCAGCAAGGTAATTTTCTTTGCCATTGTTAGTGTGTTCAATTCTCATTGGATCTTAAACTACTGATAGTCTAATAAAAAAGTTGCTCTGTTGATGAACAATTTGGAAAGAATGGTCCTGGATACACGTCATATAACAATCAGCAAGGTAATTTTCTTTGCCATTGTTAGTATCTTCAATTCTCGTTGGATCTTTAACTACTGATAGTCTAATAGAAAAGTGCTCTGTTGATAAACAATTTGGAAAGAATGGTCAAAGATACACGTCATATAACAATCAGCAAAGTAATTTTCTTTGACGTTGTTAGTGTGTTCGATTCTCGTTGGATCTTCAACTACTGATAGTTCAATAAAAAAGTGCTCTGTTGATGAACAATTTGGAAAGAATGGTCCTGGATACACGTCATATAACAACCAGCAAGGTAATTTTCTTTGACGTTGTTAGTGTGTTCGATTCCCATTGGATCTTAAACTACTGATAGTCTTATACCAAAGTGCTCTGTTAATGAACAATTTGAAATGAATGGTCCAGGATACACGTCATATAACAATCAGCAAGGTAATTTTCTTTGACGTTGTTAGTGTGTTCGATTCTCGTTGGATCTTCAACTACTGATAGTTTAATATAAAAGTGCTCCGTTGATAAACAATTTGGAAAGAATGGTCAAAGATACACGTCATATAACAATCAGCAAAGTAATTTTCTTTGACGTTTTTAGTGTGTTCGATTCCCATTGGATCTTAAACTACTGATAGTCTTATACCAAAGTGCTCTGTTAATGAACAATTTGAAAAGAATGGTCCAGGATACACGTCATATAACAATCAGCAAGGTAATTTTCTTTGCCATTGTTAGTGTGATCAATTCTAGTTGGATCTTCAACTACTGATAGTCTAATACAAAAGTGCTCAGTTGATGAACAATTTGGAATGAATGGTCCTGGATACACGTCATTTAAGAATCGGCAAGGTAATTTTTCTTTGCCATTGTTAGTGTGTTCAATTCTTGTTGGATCTTTAACTACTGATAGTCTAATAAAAAAGTGCTCTGTTGATGAACAATTTGGAATGAATGGTCCTGGATACACGTCATATAACAATCAGCAAGGTAATTTTCTTTGCCATTGTTAGTGTGATCAATTCTCGTTGGATCTTCAACTACTGATAGTCTAATACAAAAGTGCTCAGTTGATGAACAATTTGGAATGAATGGTCCTGGATACACGTCATTTAAGAATCAGCAAGGTAATTTTTCTTTGCCATTGTTAGTGTGATCAATTCTTGTTGGATCTTTAACTACTGATAGTCTAATAAAAAAGTGCTCTGTTGATGAACAATTTGGAATGAATGGTCCAGGATACACGTCATATAACAATCAGCAAGCTAATTTTTCTTTGCCATTGTTAGTGTGATCAATTTTCGTTGGATCTTCAACTACTGATAGTCTAATAAAAAAGTACTCTGTTGATGAACAATTTGGAATGAATGGTCCAGGATCTGCGTCATACAACTCTCCCCTAAGGTAGTTTTCTTTGCCATTGTTATTGTGATCGATTCTTGGTGGATCTTCAACTACCGATTGTCTGATACATAAGTGCTTTATTGAAAATAATTTTGAAAAAATGGTCCAGGATACACGTCATATAACTATCAGCAAAGTAATTTTCTTTGCCATTGTTAGTATGTTCGATTCCCATCGGATCTTCAACTACTGATAGTCAAATACATGAGTGCTCTGTTAATGAACAATTTGGAAAGAAGGGTCCACGATACACGTCATATAACAATCAGCAAGGTAATTTTCTTTGCCATTGTTAGAATCTTCAATTCTCGTTGGATCTTTAACTACTGATAGTCTAATAAAAAAGTGCTCTGTTGATGAACAATGTGGAAAGAATGGTCCAGGATCGGCGTCATATAACTTTCCCCTAAGGTAGTTTTCTTTGACGTTGTTAGTGTGTTCGATTCTCGTTGGATCTTCAACTACCGATTGTCTGATACATAAGTGCTTTATTGAAAATAATTTTGAAAAAATTGTCCGGGATACACGTCATATAACTATCAGCAAAGTAATTTTCTTTGCCATTGTTAGTGTATTCGATTCCCATTGGATCTTCAACTACTGATAGTCTAATACAAAAGTGCTCTGTTGATGAAAAATTCGGAAAGAATGGTTCATGATACACGTCATATAACAATCAGCAAGGTAATTTTCTTCGACGTTGTTAGTGTGTTTAATTCTTGTTGGAGATTCAACTACTTATAGTCTAATACATAAGTGCTTGCAACCTTACCAAGACTGTTCCTGCGGTTTTTTGAAGGTGCTGGTGGGTTGAGATTGGACTTTTACAAGATGTTAACCTCGACAGTAGTGGCCAACGATCACTAACATATGGGACTTGGGGATTCTAGTGGTGAGCATATCACATCATCTCACTTATCGAGTGAACGGTGATATGGAGAAAAAAAACTGAGGTTATCTTTACATTGATGAGAATAATTATTATTTTTCAAATGTGAGAAGAAAGATCAGAATTTACCAAAAGTAAATCACGCTGTGTTGGTTGTGGAATTAAGTTACCTTAATGAAAATCCTACCAGTATGTTCTGAATCGTAAACACATTATAAAAAAACAAGTCTGGTAAGTCACTCAGTAAGGTAATAAATTAAAAATTGGAGAAGGGGGAGATCAACGAATAAGTTATCTATGCACGTGGATGCCTCGTGCACTTGAGAACACAAATGCATGCTTGTAACTTTTGTCCCCATGGTCAGATTGCAGCAGATTTCGGATATGTTATTGTAGGCTACAAATCCGGTCGAAACCTATCTCTCTTGGACTAACTAGCTGTTCCTGATGTTTTGATATCTTTCCAGTTTGTACATCGTTCTTCCTTTCCTTTTTATCCACTCTCAAACTATAGATAATAGATACTGCCATTTTGTGAATCTCTCCACCGTCGTCTCTATTCCCAACACAGCCATGTTAATGTAATACCAAACTCAGTCATTGCCTTTGTTTTGAAAAATATCAAAATGTCATCATTTTTAAGATAAATTCTGTGTGGGAAAAAAACTTTTTTATGTGTCTGTACAATATTTGAAAATTTTGTATAACTGAATTGAAAGTTTGTCTGTTTAAACAATTTGTGTCAATGAGTTGGGGTGTTATTGTTTTGAAAAAAATCAGACCCTTGAAAATCAAAAAGATCCGGTATAATTGTAATACTTGAGCGATGTCGAACTCATCTCGTTTCTGATTTCCCTGAGTAACCGGACTGAGAGGCACTGGCTGTTTCAATGGAGCGATTGTTTATATCAATTTAAAATTAACTGACCCTTTGTGATACTATATCCTTCCTCTTCAAGGCTTTTAAAACTCGTAAAAAATATACACTTAAAAACTACTCGTATCTGGGATTTCCGGATCAAACCGGACTCAGCCTTGGAGACTGGAACTCACAAATTACACATTTTCAACATCCAAACTGACCACCCCATCCAAGCAAGAAGACAGGGCATAGTAATCGTTGGCAAGAAGCGGAGGACCTGAAAAATAACAGACCACTGAGTTAATAGGAAAGGGAGTGAAAAGCAGGGAAAATACCAGGACTTGGCAAGGGAGCTGAAGAAGGCGTAGAAAGTCAGGGTAGTACTAGTAATAGTAGGTGCAATAAGTACACTGAAAGCAAGACTGAAAGAACTGAAGATAAGTGTAAGGATTGAGACAATGCAGACCAAGTATTACTGGGGACCACACGAATATTGAGGAGAATGCTAGAAATTTGAGATTACGACCCCCAGCTGTAGGCAATGGCCTAACAGGGAGAAAAGGAGAGGGGGGGAAGAAAAAAATGATGATGGAAGTACAAACCACAGCACTTCTATGATAGGTAATGGGGAATGAGAGTTGGGTTGGAGATCTGAGAAGACTTTTTGTCACTCAGTCTCCATCATCATCATCATCATCATCATCATCATCATCATCATCATAATAATAATAATAATAATAATAATAATAATAATAATAATAATAATAATAAAACAAATGAATAAAAAATGAATGGATAGATAAGGTGTAAAAAGTAAAAAATACACACTGCTATAGTGAGTTGCGCTTACAAGTGAACTTTATCTTATAAGTGACAGGATTCCAACTTGAATTTGAACTGCTTACTGAAAAATGTATACGGATCTTCCATTGACTTTGATATTTGTGTTTTTTTAATTATGTGGGAGCGCACATAGGCAGCACATACAAATACACTAGGTACACGTATTTACATATGCATAGGTAACAAGTGCACACGAGTGTCTATCTATGAATGAGAGCATACAAACCAATGTTTGCTAACACGTGATTGCCCACAATGTCATACGAATCCAATCGCACACACTTGCATATACGCTTTCTCTCACTTCATACAAAAACGTATAAACAGTAACACATGTAATGACAACTGGGCGTCTGCAGTTGGGGCAATGACGTGCATGTTAGCCTCGGCAGCCTTACCCGACGTCTTAGATTTTACACCCTTCCGCTAGTAATATCAACTCGCGCAAGACAATATTAAGACAACTTACCCCGCAGACATTTGCCCCTATAGACCATTTTCAGCAAAAAAAAAAAAACCGGAAAAAATAAAGTTTTTTGATGTAAGATTTTGTATATAGTAATGCAAAACATTGTAATAATTTCTCATTTTTTTTATACTCTTGGGGGAATGTCCTCGGGGTACGTGTCTTTGAGAAAATTGTCCTCTGACAGAAGCAGTCCTTCGGGATTAAATGCCTTTGGGTATTACTGTCTTCGGGGAAATTTTCCTCAGACAGAAAAGTAGTCCTTCGGGGGCAATTGTCCTGGAGTCGTGCAAGATTCAGCTACGTTTACTAAAGAGGGGTCACCTGTTTTATGGTGATATAAGACAAGCAAATCTTGTAGGCCGTTGTAAGTGGGTCAGATTCCCTATGGATTCTTTATCAAACTAAGTTAATCTTTGTAAATATCTACACATATGAGGGAAATTGTATATACACGTGTTCGTCGTCATTTAATTGCATACACACGCAATGAAGATCACATACGAAAACATTCTTTTAGGTTTTCAATTTTGAAATAACAAACAAGTTGACTTCTTATATATATACATATATATATATATATATATATATATATATATATATATATATAGAGAGAGAGAGAGAGAGAGAGAGAGAGAGATATTTTAGTGGGAACCATATTTTGCTCAGCACCGGCGTTATCCTGTAGCAAATCGAGCGACCCAAGATCGCGTAAATAAATGAAGAAAAGATGGAGTAAACTTTGTCCGCTAGGAAGCAGCCAATACTCTGCTTTTGAGCTCACGACTTTCTTTTAAGGCAGGAATCCGTCCAAGAAGCGCACATATCACTCATTTTCCTATTTTACGACCATTTGGACATACAGACATATACGAGAGTGTGTTTGTGTATCAGTTGAGGGAAAATTCACATCTTACTGAATGTGATAATTATAAAGAAATTTTAGTGGGAACCATACTTTGCTCGACGTCGGTGTTACCCCGTAGCAAAGCTAACGATCGCAGGTCGCATAAATAAACAAATGAGTGCCGTATGGGGTGAAACATGCATCCAATACGCGGCTCTGTTCTCACTAACTGAGCTAATGACGCTCTCACGAGACAGAAGTTCGAGAATTCGAGTCCACATCACATCTTCCTTAACACGTTCCTTATCCTTCCACAAAATTCCATTGGAATTCACGGAAAACTTTTGAATAGATCTTGGAAATTGACCAGACCGAATGCAGAAAAGTATAGAAAAAAAACGCAATAATACATTTTAATCGAATACAAATTCTTGGATCCACTCCAAAATGAAATCACTTTTTCCTTACTATGTGATCCACCCTTCGACAACATGTCTTTGAAATTCATTGAGAATTTGTTGAACTATTGTGCAGACAGAAAGGAGAGAATATAGAAAAGGGGAGAATATCAAAACGGAAAAATATCTCACAATAAAAAAAAAATCCATGCATCTGCTCCAACATTTAGTTACGCATGACTTACCCTTTTGAAGTTTCATTGGAATTCGTTGAGAACTATTGGAGATATTGTGTGTACGGACAGGAATGTAAAAGGAAACGCAAAAATATTTCTCGATCAAAAAACCAATACCTGGATCTGCCCCAAATTTTATTCACTTCTTTTGTATCTTGTGGCTCACGATTCCACTAAATTTCATTGAGATTTTGCACGGATCCTTTGGAGGCACCACGTGAACAAACGTGAACGAATACAGAAATATAGGAAATATCAAAATGGAAAAAATATCCCCCAATCAGAAACGAAAAGCTGGTATCAGCCCCAAAATTTAACCACTTTCCCGTAGCTTACATTTCCACAATTTTCATTGAAATTTATCTAGAAAATCTCAAGATATCGTGTAGACAGACGGGCGATTAAATGTCATTTTCAATCAAAAACCAATTCGTGAATCCAACCCAAAATTTAATCACCAATGACTGTGCGCACGATATCTCCAAAAGTACTGAATGAATTCCGGAATTCCGGTTCTGGGAGAAGTAATTGAATTTTAGGACTGATCCAAGTTGCGTTTTGTTTGTTTTTTTTTTTTCAAATACATTCCAGTATTCGCCCCAGTCTGTCCACACGATATCTCAATAAATTTCAATTGAATTTCGTGTGAGTGTAAGAAACTTCACGAAAAAAAAAAGTCTCTAGATTCGAGGGTGGATCCAGGAATTAGTTTCTGATTGTCTGATATCTTTTAACATTTTATACATTTCTGTAGTCGCTCCTGTCGACACGATATCTCTGAAATTTGGTGGAAGCATGGACCTAATTTCTAAGGAAGAACTGATTTTATTTCGGGTTGGATCCAGGATTTTTTTTTTTTTTTTGATTGTGAGATGTTTTCCCGCTTTTTTTTCTCCATACATTTTTGTATTCTTTTCTGTCTCTCCATACGATATCTCCATAAGTCCTCCGTGGATATCAATGTAGTTTTGTAAAAAGATGGGCTGCGGGGTTAGGAAGAAGCGATTTTTTTTTCATTGATTGAGATATATTTTTGCGCTTTTTTCATATATTGCTGTCTGTCCCCACCATATCTACCGAAGTTCTCAATGAATTCCCATGAAATTTTGCAGAATAGTGAGGCACGTATTAAGGAAGGTGAGATTTCATTTTCGGATGGATTCAATAATGGATTTTTGATTGAAAGATAATTTTCCTTATTATTTTCTTTTATACATTGTGATTTTGATCCTGTTTTTCCTATGAATTAAATGTAACCCTTTCTCAGAAAGCTTCCCAAAAATACATAGTTCCAAACTTTTACTGAAAATTTCCACGGCATAACAATTGACCCTTTACTATATTCAAGACTTGAACCTTGATAATCGATCGTGGAGGATTACAAAATGAAAAAAAAAAATACTCATATTATTGATTCGCTTTCCTTGTGATAGTTACGAAAATTTTCCAGAAGAAACGATATTCAGAATCAGTGTAAGCATGAAGAGTTGATTCAATGCTTCAACAACTTGGGGGACTTGTTTCAATGATAAAATTTTCTAGGGAACCCCTTCAAAAACAACTTCCTCTTGTACTTATGAATGTAACGATTATTATTTATGTACAGAATATTTTGAAACTATACACGTCTCATTTGGGGAAATAATCCATGACATAAATCATAAAATGTGTATTTTATTCGGAATAGTTATTAGAATTTTTAAAAAACAAAGCAGGAAATTATTTTCAATGACTCGATTACGTGAGAAATAATTGTTAAATATAATGTCACTTTGTTTTGTGGAACCTCTGTAAAAGTTACATGGAACCTTGGTGTTCGACAGACCACAGTTTGAATGCCGCTGAATTGGAGTAAACTACACAGGAACAATTTCATTTTCCTGAAAAATTACACTGGTTTGCTAAACCGAATCTCATTTGGAAGAAGTAATGCATTAAGATTTCAAAGAGGCAGTGAGACTTGATAACAAAACTATCGTTGTTGACTGTATAAATCCAGGGTTTTCTTTTCGTTTTTTTTTGTCTTCAAATGCTGCAGTTAAACGACTCTATCAAAGAAGTCCATTGAAAATGAATGTTAATAGTGAAATTACAAACGTAAATATACACATACAGGCCACAAACACATAAATAAGCACGCATATATACTACATACAAACGTATCTGTCATTCATGCTATATACATTACTGCTCATGCCACACACGAACACATCAAATACTCACCTGCATGTCACTTTTTCACACATTCACTGACGCTCACACTATATACACGCACTTATGAAAACACACACTTGTGCACACACACACTTATACACACACGCACCATATACAGGCATGTATGTAGGGATATGAATGAGTTTGTGGCATATGTGTGTGTGTGTGTGTGTGTGTGTACATTCTGCATCTTTTGCCTCTTCATCGTTCTGTGCTGACAGGCTGTCATCCGCATGTTCATTTGCAATATAAGTATCTGAAGTTATTAAAAGTATTAAAAGTGATCTTGCAGTGAGACACAAAAAATTCTTTTTCCTAATTCTCTTTATTTACATTGAATTGGGTGATATTTTTCGTTGAATTTCAAAAAATATCTAGGATTATCTTTTTGAGGAGATGACAAAGCATACTAGCCTGTGATCCTAAGTCATAAAATATGATAGAAAAACCATTTTAACGTGACACTTCTGCTGTCATATCTATTGTTGTTTAGCAAATATGTATGGATTCCACACAAGCTGTTTCAGACCAGATAAGACTGTAGGTTGTGTCTGTAATCATTATGCTGTGATATAATGACAATAAACACAATATCATATTTGTTCTCAAAAAATTAAAAGAAAGGATTGTGAAATTTATCATAAATCAACCCCCCAAATTTACTCAAAATAGACTGGTAAGATTTCTGTCAACCCTGACCAAACTTTTCCAAAAACATCCGCAAGATGCAAAGAAAATATTCATAGAAATATTTATTTTTTTCCTGAGACTCCCTAAGTAGCAAATTTGAAATGCATTTAATTTAGATCTTGAATTTTTAGCAAAACCGACTTTCTGTGACTTTTTGATCTCTCCTGACCCCAAACGTCATCCGATCAAATTTTTTAACTCATTTTAAAGCTGACATTCTAACAAAAAGAATGAGGAATAATTTCTCACTTTTGAGTCTTTGGATGATGAGATATAGATAACATTTTCCCTACACCAACTTTTTGAAAAAAAAAAAGTCCCCAGTTAATTTTGGCAATCCAATCCAACTTGCCAAAGTTTTTCCGGTTTTCCGGTGTTCTAAATCCCATAGACATGATCCAAGGGTCAGAAATTTGACAGCAGGGGTATCACATAGAAGTTGAATTTTTGGGCCTTGGATCCCAGACTAGACCAACAATGTTAAATAATTCAATTTTGCAAAACCTATCCACCTAACGATGACTGCTTCTTCAATTTTGATCCTCTCTCTTTTGTATTTACAGGGGCCCATTATATGATTTTTATTACATAGATTAATTAACAAGCAATGTCCCCTAAATATTTGCAAATAAGATTAAAAATTCAGGAAAGAATTTTTTCAAGCGTTCTCAGGAAATGGAAGAACCAATTAATATGTATTTCAATGATTTAAGATTCGTAAATTCAACTTTCATAGTTTATCAGGAACGCAACCGGTATGAAAGTAGTGGACCATCTGTAAGTGTTTATACAAGAGAAAAAAAAAAATTAAATTCAAACTTTCATGAACACCTTTTAATAATTCATCGTGGGAAACTGAAGGAAACCTTCTCTTTTGATGCCCTATGTACAAACTTATTTTGCTTAATAGTTAATTCATGGCTGATTACGGGCAATAATCATACCAATCCAGATTAACAGCAGAAATCATTTTTCAAACATTTAACTGAGCATAATGTATCTACCTCTCTAACTAATCGCAAATAAAAGCTAGGAAATGCCTTAAATATCCATGACATCAGACACATTGCTGTGTACTCAAAAAAAGATTTTGTACCAAATCAACCTTAGAGAAGCATTAAAAAAAATGTCTAAACTAAAAATAATTGTTAACCATTTTATGGCCATTTTTAAAAACTAAAATAGTTAGACTTGCTTTAAATGGCTAGGAAATAGCTAAAAACCAGCAAACTTAGCTGAAAAACAGCTAAAAATAGTGCTAAATATTGAATTTTCATGCTGCCAAAACAAGAAACACACTAGATTTAGCACTTTTCATACTAAATTAGCAACACTGCACAGAAACTAATCTTAGGAATCAAAATTACCAAACATTCGCTTGTAAGATTCCAAAATTTCTTTCCTCTTGTGATTATCATAGACTCTTAATTTATAACAGAAGATCTTCTTCAAAACTGTCAACATGGGTTCCCTCAGTTTTTAATTTTGTCTGGCTGGCTATATAAGCATCATGTACACAAGCTGTATCAATAGAGCTTGAGGGCTGAAAATTTAAACATTTACTTCTATTATGTCTAGAAGAAACATCTTTTTTTTTTCAAATTCTCCCTCAAATATGTTTCTAGTGAGGGATTCAATTCACAATATAAGTTTATGCTAAATTGGTCCCCTGGTTTGTGTCCAGCTGCATTCATGTTTGTTTTGATTTTTTTTATTTCAAACTTCTGTAGTGATCACAACCCAACAAAAGGCAAGTAATCTATTCACTGATCATCTCTTTCAAATTTTTTAATTGATCACCCCTAACACAGCTTGCTTCCCAAAGACATTGGTCATGTGACAGTTTCTCTTGAGGAACTAGCTAGACCAGCCACTTTTTCATTTGCTTTAGTGTAACACAAATCAACAGACATGAAAAAAAAAATGAACAAAAACTTGTCATGATTCGAACAGTAGACGTGAGGGTAGGTAGGCAAGTGGCAAATCTTTCAGGCCAACTTTATGCTGTTTGAAAAACGCCTGGAATTAAATAATAACTTATTAATCGACCAAATTAGCTATTATACTGATCTCTGAATTACAGATTAGAAAGTGCCATTCATTGAAAAAAGTTGTCAGTTCTTCTATCAATGCCTTGATTTCAGTTGATAACAGTTTAACCAAAATTCATCCTAACTCATGAGCAAAGATGCTTAAATTTCATGCCAACACAAAAAGATGCCTTCAGATTATCTATTTGTTAACAATGATACGTTAATGCATCGAGTGCCACAAATGGCCAAACCAACCATTCTAATGGGCTATAGATTCTTGCCGAAGAGTCTGTGTCTATGTGGCCATGCGTCTCCAAGCATTCCAGGTCACTTTCTTGGGACTACAATTTTGAAAATTTGCATGAAACATTTTTGTGTTTTTCCTGAAAAGGGCTTTTTGAGGTCTATAAGGTGATTTTGGACCAACAATGCCCAATGTGCTGGTATATTTTAGACAATTTTAGATGATTAGTTCTGGTACACGAGCAAGCTACGGTGATTCATTTATGCACGATAACAATATTCATATCAACTTTTGAATTTGGGAAATGGTAAATCTCAGGTGATACAAAAAATTTAGTTAGAACCAATCTAAAGCTCTTTCTTTTATGAGAGTTAAGAGGAGGGGAAATTCTTGGACAAAGAATGATACAAAAAGACACGGTGAAATGAAAAGGGGGAGGGAATAAGAAGAGACAGGTGAGGGAAGGTATAAACATCTCCAGAATGAGGATGAAATATAAATTCTGTAAATAGGAAAAGACTTTACATCAAGATTGATGGCCACTGAAAGCTGCCTTCAGATGAATATTATTAAAAGACGAAAGTTATTTCAGCTTGTAAATGAGCAATTCAAGGTTTGCATAGAGCAGTAATATTTTATTAAATTAAATTTTGTTTCATACTAAAAATAAACATTTATGATATCATTTTAAAAAAATATTAAAAAACTGTGGATCACAGCTTGGAATATAACAATTATCAATTTCTCTCCATTTGATTTGTATAATACTGGAAAGAGAAATGTCTATATTGTGTTTTGTGGTAGACGTGGTAACCAGTGAGCCAGATGGATGGAATTGTCTTCGGTAGAAAAGGCTACGGATAAACCAACGCCTGAGTCTGTGATACCAAGATCAATGACATGTTCTTGTCCAGAGTGCAATATTTGCAGGGGTTCAGATACATTAATGTTTTGCCATTCTGCATCAGAATCCAAGTGGTACATAACTATGATTCCTGGGAAAAGAAAAGAAATAAAAATTAGTACAAGAGATAAATTTTGGGAGAAAAGTGTCAGTATTACAGCATTAACTTATTCCACGTGTAACAAATCTATCATGAGGCTCAAAGAATGCTACTCAAATCTATTACAAGGCCCTCTTATGAAGCCTAAAGAATGCTATTCAAATCTACTATGAGGCCATCTTACAAGGCCTGAAGAATGCTATTCATAATTCTTACAAAGCTTTCTTATGAAGCCTAAAGAATGCTATTCAAATCTACTATGAGGCCATCTTACAAGGCCTGAAGAATGCTATTCATAACTCTTACAAGGCTTTCTTATGAAGCCTAAAGAATGCTTTTCAAATCTATTGCAAGGCTATTTTAGGAAACCCGAAGAATCCTTTATGAAATGTCATGTTTAAAAAATTTCCATCAAATTTGTATATTTATGAGGTGAAAATTTCAACTTCCTTTTAGATTTACTAATTTTCTTTTTAATATACAATTTACTCACAGCTTTCAATTTCATCACCAATACCTAGTAAATAAAACTAAACTTCAGTTTGTATACTGAGTCAAATTAAAGATAACTTCATTGAATTGATGAGTTAAGGAACAGAGGGAGAAAAGTTATTTATGCATCTAAATTCATAAATTATTTTCATAAAAATGCAATGGAAAATAATCATATTTATTTGACTTATCAGGGATTGCCATGAACCTCATCAGCACTAACTTTAATGTCACTTAAAAGTGATGTAAGAGGATTCTCGGGTACTTACAATCAATACTAATTTTTGCCCCCAACTCCAAAGTGTTTTTCTTCTATTTTTTTGATAGTAAAGAATGTAAATCCATCAATCAGTACAATCAAAGGTCAGCAAAGGAAATTTTTTGCATCCGATCAGTATTCACTGCGACACACTTTCCTTGGGATTCGATCAACTAATATGATAACAAAATCCCAACTCAAAAATCTGTAAGCAGCTACATTCAACTTACCACCGTTACTGAGCCCTTGTATGAACTAGGATTGCAATTCACATGCATCAGCAAAGTCATTACTTTAGTAATACTGCCAGAGAGAGAGAGAGGATACTACCAATATTTATAACACACTTATAAACAGAATCAATTAACCTATTGTTATTAGGATTCTATTTCTTCTGTTTTATCGTTATTTACTCCACGAACATACACAATTCAAGAATGGTTCGTACTGCACCATAGTCAAGAAAGTTTTCCAGCAGAAATTCATCTTATCATTAAGGCACATTTTGATAAGTTTTGTATTTGTTGAATTTTTTAAAACAAACAAATTTTACATCCTTTTGAAAATTAAATGAGTTACTATTAAATTATATCAAATATAAGAATTTTTACCAATAACTACTGATTTATATTTTTATTTTTCAGGAAAATCACTCAAGTGATTCAACTGTAAGTTTAAAAGCCAAATACATACACTGTAGGTAAAAAGTAAAAAGTTAGTATCAAAATAGTTTGTAAGCTCATCAATATGATTGTTCGATTACCATAGGGTTTGATGATACTGTAAGCACTGATTCCTGGCTGCTGATTAAAGTACTGATTTGTACCGAGATGAGTGACAACTTAAGAATGCCAAATAAAGAATTGTTTCTGTGTGAAACACAATTCTTGTATAGTACAAATACAAGATTTTGAGATGAAAAATAGCCATAAAATCAAAGTCTGTTGTATAACACAGGTACTTGTTTAGACACAACAGTTCTGCAGTCATACCTGTTTTATACAACTTCAGGTACCCTACACCTGGGCTCCTAAAGGGGAAAGTTTGAATTAGTTCTTGAAAAGTTTTATGAATTGGCTACAGAAATGTTTTTGTGTAATTCATTTCATCTTTCAGTTGGTTAGCTACCCAACTTGAATTTGTTCCTCAATGAGGAGGGGTGGGGGGTGTATCAATTTATTATCAAATGGGCTTACACTCAATAGTAAAATAAAGCTCAGCCAGAAATATCAGGATTATAAGTTGAAAGGGTTAAAACTACGGCTAAAATTGTTAATTTTAGTAACATATTAAAAAAATCTTCTGCAAACAATTGGGTACAGCACAACATTTCAATTTGCACTCAGATTTTAGTACAAAAAATTATTAGAAAATTTTTTTTCAAATTGATTTTTAAAAAGTTTCATGCATTGACCACTGAAATGATTTTGTGTGATTTATTCCATCTTTCATATATTCCTTAATGAGGAGGGGGGTGCATCACCTCTGCTATCAAATAAGCTTATACTCATTAGAAAAATAGCACTCAGCCAGAAATATCATGCTCATAAGTTGAAAGGATCAAAAGTATGGTTAAAATCGTTAATTTTAGTATCATATGAAACATTTTCTGAGAACATTCCAGTAAAACACAACCTCTCGATTTTCTCTCAGATTTTGGTAAACAATTTTTCATATCATTCACCAAGAAATACAGTAAGCAACTTCCAGCCTTGTGAAGGTTTATCAACCCTTTCAAGACCAACCTATTAGGGTGCGTGATGCTTGAATTGAAATCTCCCTGTAAACTTCTAAAGGAGATCTATAGGACATATATATTCTAGCAGTCATAGAAATCCCAGAATATAAACGTTCCAGGAATCTCAAAAAAAAAAAAAAAAAAAAAAACACAGAAGAAGCCATTTACCAATTTTACATATAATACTTGAAAAGTTCATTAAATACATACAAAATTGTATTAAATAAAAAGTAATATCTATTTCAAGTTCTTTGCTAAAATTATTGTACTTACAGCTAAGGGCAGATAACTAGACTTACACTAGGATAAAGCGAAAAATGAAAATAATTGGTACTCACCTGACTTTAGTCCGATCGCCAAAATTGGACCCCAAACTCCTAGACATTCAGGAGTTCGGAATAGATTATTATATACAGAGAACTTGCAAAATTCTCTACCATTCAAACTTACTGCCAACACGTCCTTGTCTGAAAAATAAAAACAAAACGACCACAAGTTTAGAGTAATTCTGATCACAAAGGAACAGTAAATATTTCTGAAACAATATTTACATGGGACCTGCAAAAGATAGTTTGGCACCTCTTCTACTCCAGATAGAATTAAGAGAACTTGAAATTCTAGCGTTAATGATTTAAAATAAGTAGACCCTGATCTATTTTTTACAAGAAGGAAGTACAAAGAATAGCTGAATATTAATTTTCTTTTTGTTTAGATTGTTTGTGATGAAAAGATACTTTCTTTTATAAAATATAGGATGAAAGTAGCTGAAAAAAAAAAAAACAAAAAAAAAACAACATACTTTCAGATATTTGATGAGCAAGCAACAATATGGTTTGGTTAATATTTTGATATTTATTTACATTGTCAGAGCAGTATAGACCCCTAAATAAACATCAAAATTTAGCCACTTTTTTTTGTTTATCAAATACTGATTATGCTTTTCAAACTTGCTCTTATCTTTCATGTTTGGTTAAGTTAAAAATCTGATGGGTTCTTGCAAACCTATTTTTAAAAATTCTTCTAAAGAGACATCATAATTTAAGACTTACCATCAAAAAATAAATTTTATATAGAAAATGCAGGTTACTGCTTACTTGCTAAACATAAGATTCGATCTCCACAAATGAGGGTTTGCTGTATGGGCCCAGGTAAGGTGTGTGTTACCAATGGCAACAAATTGTGTTTATTAGCTTGTATTAGTTCCCAAACATAGACATTGCCATCATTATCACCTGTGACAACCTACAATGAGAAAATCAAACAATTAATTATGTTAAATAATGAGGTTTCTAAATTTAGAGCAACCAAAAACAAAACACTTTTTACAATCTAAACATTTATAGCAGTAAATTTTTTAAATATATATCAAAAGCTAAAATGGTGAATAAAGATGATTATATTGCAGTGAATTTTTTTTTTCAATCTTGAAAAAAAAAAAAAAAAAAAAAAAAAAAAAGAATTTACTTTGAAGTGTCATGGATAAAATTTCATCCCGCCATTAAATTATCGGTATCTGCATGGGGGAGTCACTTTGAATATTGTCTTTATATTTTTGTATATCTAGGAGCACAGAGATTCATATTGGTTGTCCATTTTGTTTGAGTTGATAAACTGATGGTGATACCATTCAAAGCGGAAAAAAGGAGAAATGTATCTGAAAGAGTCAAATAACAAAAGGCAAACAAAAGAAGAAGAAAAATATGAGGACGGCAGTATGTATAAATGTGGTAAATCTCAAGACAATACTACAAAATAAAGTCTTTTCAACGATGGAATCCTAATAGTAATCAATTATTTGTCTCTAATGATTGTGCATCTGACCTTTTGCACTTAGTCATTTGCATCATATTTACATGAGGATTTTACCTCATGAGATTTTGGTGTCCTTTCCTACAAAATTATATTCATGCCATTATATAAACCGATGAGAAGAAATAAACTTTCTTTTTCTCTTTCTGTCAATCAAGTATCTGTGAATGAGGCAACTAAATTCAGAAAGAGGTTGAATTGGGTGAATAAGGAGGAGTAATACAAGCCGCTCTGAATTCCCTGTGAAATTTCCTGTATGATATAAACTGATTATTTACTATAGTAATCCATCTGCAGCTGTGTCTCAATGAAGAAACCAGCCAACTGAACCAGTCTGTCCTTTTTGTGAACAATGCTCTTTTTTCACCAACTTGGTATTCCAAACTGGGATTCAATTCCAACAAATAAATATCATTAATGTATACATATGACTAATAAACATTATATTACTTCTCTCAGTTAATTTGACTCTACAAAGTCACTTTGAATGTGGTTTTATAATATTTTTTGTTTCAGGAACTGAAGATAAAGCTAAGCACCTACAACTTCAGCTCATATAATTACTCAGGAAACCATTATCATCAATGAAAATCAGGTCTTATTCACAACACGATCAACTATAAGAACAGTTCTATTTATATCAAAGTGTCAACTGATTAGCATAAATATAATTTCTAGCACCTACAATAAATTTTGAAATTATCTCTGTGTTTAGAATTTCTAAGCAGGAGACTGAAGCTGTAATCATCCTAAGGGTACTTTTTTTATAGTTCAATGTATACAAAAGTTGCGCCTTGGTCAAAAATTCTTCAGCAACTAATTTCATCTCAATCCTACAATCAATAAGGTAACTTCATTGAAATAAACTGTGAAAGGTCCAGACCTCTTTGCAAAGTGAGTTCTATGAATGGATCTTCACTTCACTTCGATAATTAAGAGGGACTGAATCAAAAAATAAAAAGAGAAAAGATCCGGGATTTGATTTTCAAAATCACCTCTTTTATATAGGAGACAAGTAAACTGTCATCTAATTAAGTAAAGAACCTTCTCTTCCCCTTGCTTCAAGAGTAAATACATTTTCATAATTCAAAACATAATTCTATGAAAGTAGCTCCATTTCATATTATTGATATTTATTTGCAATCTCACAATGCAAGATGTGACAGTCATTTCTTTATTTAATCTACCTTGATCCTCCTTTAAATATGATGGGAAAAAGGATATCTAGAGTGAGAACTCCAGAGAGAGTGCCTAGGCCATTTATTTGGACCTCCAAGGAGGTGACATGACGCAAGTACATTAGCTCTCTTTCAAGCACAGTGGAGAGCGGAATCTTTTCACTTGAAGCTAATAGGTTCTGTCTTATTTTGGCTAAGACGATCTGCATTCACTTCACACTAATACCCTTGGGAAAGATATGAATCCATCTGTTCTCTCCCAAGCTATGGGTAAAATAGCAAACTAGGAAAATCCAACCCTTTGTTAAGCTCTGGAGTATCTGTTGAATAAAATTTTGTTTATTTTTGATTGTTCATCTTATATTCTATGTGTATATTTAGTCTGTTTCCAGAAATCCAGATCACCTCCAGTTCCAAGCTTTTCTTATAAGAGGTACGATGCCTGTATGAGATAGAAAAAAAAAGAAAAAAAAAACTCACCTTATTTTCCCATATTGCTGTACTTCTTACACATGAACAACTGTGTCCAAGTAGATGGTAACACCTTTCCCATTTCAAGTTGCTGGTTAGATGAAAGACCCACTGACCATAGAGAATGGTCTCCAGACCTCCAGTTACAAAATACTGACCCCAGGAACTAATAAAGGGAAAAAGAAAAGTAGATAATTTGAAATTTAACTGAGAGTAATTTTGTCATGAATTTATTAAAATATTCTAATCTACAAAAGAAATATGCATATGTTTATCCTCCATGATACTTGGACTGATATAAAATTTTTTTTTCAAATCTCCATTTTTCTCTTACATGGTCAACATACAAGGTTTTAATTTTTTTTAATATATTCTTATTTCATTTTTCATTTCATTTTCTTATTCGTTTTATTTTTTTAAATGTTTATTTTAACTTTTCAATTTTTTTATTTATTTTATTTTACTTTTTTAAATATCTATTTTATCTTTGCAATTTTTTGATTTATTTACATTTTATTTTCTTAAATATTTATTTTATCTTTTCAATTTTCTGATTTATTTATCTTATTTTACTTTTTTAAATATTTATTTCATTTTTCAATTTTTTAATTCATTTATTTCATTTTATTATTCATTTATTTAATCATTTATTTTATTTTTTCAATTTTTTAATTTATTTATTTCATTTTATTTCTTTTATCTATTTCATTTATCTATACTACTACTACTACTGCAACCACCTGGTAACTGGTGTGAAATTGCTGATAATGAAAATGATAATGAAATTGATTTGTGCACATTCTTGTAATGATGCAAAGAGTTTGAAAAACATAAGACCAGTTAATTTCAGTCTGAATTTCTTAGATGAGGGAAAATCTAATATGTGTAATGTTTTTTGCAGAGTAAAAGGAAAGCAAATGTTTCCATGCAGCCCAAACAGAGACGAGCGTTTTTCATCCCGATGATAAAAAAGATGAATCAAGATGAGGACAAAAGTCCGCAAAAAAAATTAGATAATTAGATTTGTTGTAGGTAAAAAGTAAAATAGAGGGATTTGGTGCATAGACCCTAAAAAATAAAAATTTATAGGCTATGATATATATATCTAGAGACCCTGGAATACTGAAGAAAATGTGCTGAACTATTGGATATCTATAAAATCTAGAACATCATACATAGAATGGATACTGATATTCATTTCTCAAAATGCCCTGATAAGAAAATGCTGTCATCTCTTTACAGGAGAACCAGAAAACACAATCATCAACTATTCAGTGTGAAGTAAATGAACAGTCAGGAATCTGAGAGTCAAGAAAATAATACAGACCCAAAAATGTACAATATGTTGTATACAACATTTGTGTTGTGTAAAGTATCACAAAACATTGATTCTTGTAATCGTTACATTTTCCTGCAGCCAACAAAGTTGGTAGAGTTGATGTATCCAATCCTGTTTCACCGTCTGTCCACACAATATCTCCAGAAGTTCTAAATGAATTTCAATTAAATTTTGTAGAAGCAATGGTTAACGGAGGATCCAAACATTTGTTTTTCATCAAGATATATATTTCCTATGCTGCAGGAAAAAAGGATAAAAATGAACAGTTAATAAAATGACTAAATTTAAATTTCAAGGGAAGTAACTCAATATTTCTACATTCAAACTACTCTCCTGGTTTTTTAACATTTCATCTTCATTCAGTTTTTAGTTAGTATATGGTATTGGCATATCTATGCACACTCGGAGTGCTATCTTATTCATATTAATTGCATATCGAATTACAGTAGCTTCGCAATTGGCCCACTAACCAACTAACCAAATGGGCTACAGATTCTCCTCCCTTGCTCCGTGCCCCTAGTCACTATTTTGGGGCTACAACCTTGGAAATTTGCAGGTGTACACCACCAAATATTTTTTTTTGTATTTTCAAAAATGTACAAATCTTGCAATGGTATTTTTTTTAAAGATTATTTTAGATAAAAATCCTATTTCATCTTTTAGATAATTTTTGATCAAAATTCTATTTTTTCTTTTAGATAATGCGATAATTTTAGTATGGATAGTACATGACTAATCCATCTACTTATGTTTCCATTGTTAATTCAGAATACATTTTTTGACATACTATTTTTCCATATTCATCCTTACTAGCTGAAGACCAGTCCAACAGTTTGGATTTTCAGCTAATCCTGCAGAATGACTGAATAAAAGATTTTCAAAAATTTTTTTTTCCGGCTATCTTAATTCACTTGAAATAAAACTCATTTAGACAACACAAATAATGCAGAGTGTAGAATGAGAGCAGCAGTAGACTAAATGTAAGAAACAATTACAGAGATAGATTTTGTTCTTACCTAATAGATGTGATAGCAGAAGAATGATTATAATATGCTGATTGTAAGGGTTCAGATTCATATGCTGTGAAAAGGAGATCTCGATCATCCGATCCGGAAATCACTGTAAAAACAGGACTTTTGCCATTCTTCAAGTTAGCTGGAAAAAAATAACACATACTAAATTCTTTATGAAAAACCTACAATGTTGTTTATACAATTTTTGACAGCATTTGTTTTTGTGATAAAGATATTAATGGTATTAAATGATGTGTGTTTCCGATTGACTTTTCAAGTTGATCTTTGTCAAAACCTCCAAAAGAAAAATAATCATTGCATCAAAAAGTGGGTAGGAGTGGGTATGTGGAAATGCTGAAAATATGTGTATATGGGAGGAGGGGCACAATGAGGGTCATTTACCTCAAGGGAGTCCAGAAATGGACAAAGAATCAGAATTAAATATTTCTTCTATTTTAACAAGACATCCAATACTGTTATTCATTGTATATGTATATATATATATATATATATATATATAAGTTATATAAATCAACAAAAAGAAAATAAAATAGTTTAAAAGGAAAAGTCCACAAATACACAAAATTTTCATATTCATTATGAAGCTGTCAAGAGCCTGTTATCCATTAATTTAGTGAACAAATTAAATAAAGTCATTGATATTTACAGTAAGATATTGCAATTTTCATTTAAATTTTCTTAACTCCTTCAGTCTGTATCAAATGAATCATTTCAAATCAAAATGAACAATGTTCAAAAGACTTCCTTCTTTTCTAGCATTTTCTAGTACAGTATGTTTCAGACTAATTTACAATGGTATATGGAGGACTCTCACCCACAGGAACTCCACCAAGCCCCATAACTGTTTAGATCAAGCTTAGATAGAAAGTCCCCATGTCAAGACCTCTCTTCCTATAACGCTGGTGTTGGGTTCTGAGAAAGCCAACCGCATTGTAATTGAGCCATGATAATTGCAAAGTGGCTGTAGGCAATATTGAATCGTGAGTGATAGATGAAAGGCAGCAACATTATTGATCATAAAAAAGACTCGTGAGATTTGAACAAATAAACAAAGGCTTTCTCAAAGTTAG
Source organism: Thysanoteuthis rhombus (assembly GCA_963457665.1). Lineage (NCBI taxonomy): Eukaryota > Metazoa > Mollusca > Cephalopoda > Oegopsida > Thysanoteuthidae > Thysanoteuthis > Thysanoteuthis major. The sequence goes on from OY735200.1 coordinate 8,843,704, forward strand.
TTTCTTTCCTGAGTCAAAACTGCTACGTCTTAAGATCGTTTTTCCAGCAGTAATTTATTACTTCCTCTACTTCCCTGATGAAACTTTATGACTCAGTTTCTTCCATCTCATTGATGGTCTAAAGGAAATGGATGCTACTATGAAAAACAAGTAGCATTGAATATGTCAATAAAAAAAAAGTTTCATTCATTGCCTACAGAAATTTCTCAATGGGTTGAGAGCTGTGTCATATACGTCTGTCATCATATGGGCTTACAGAGTAGCAAAATAGTACTCAACCTGATATATCTGGCTTACAGGTTCACTAAGAGGAATTTATTTGCAGTTTTCTGGACGAGTTGGTGATAATATAAGGTAGAAATGTTGGGGTCCACTAAACATTCTAATGGGAGATGTAGTGTAATGTTTACTTGGTTATATTTTAAAAGTAAATCTCCATCTAGGGGAGGTACGATTGGCATCATGGTAATGGTACAGACAATGGTATTGGCAACCATCGGTCAAACTCTGGTCGAAGCCGTTCAAGTTCACTTTGCAAAAATGCCTCTGGGAAAGGTAAATCCATCCCCCCCCAAATCTTGGAGAGGGACAACTCTGATTCCAAACCAGGGAGTGGAGCCCCCTTAAGGCGCTTTGACACCCAATTTGATGGGTAGCCAGCAGCTCCAGCAGCAAAGCTGATGCCAGACATATTGCTTTGGATTTTCCTATGGATTATATCAGTGAGGCCGAGAGGGGAACCTAACAACTGGGCATCCCAGGATCTCCATATGCTTTGTTCAGACATGTGCCTTGGAAGGGACACTCCAGTGTTGTTCCATTGTATGTAGAGACAGAACGAAGGCCAATCACATTTCCACCTCATAAAATGGCATATGAGAAATATGTTGCTAGATAATTTTGATTATCAAATAAGAACTAATGATATAATCTGCCTAGATTATAACACCTTCAAAAGGAAAACAGTAGATAAAATTGGTGGACTCTTAAGACTGTATACTGTCAGGTTCACAAAGGATACTTACAACTATCAACAACTGCCAAAGCTGTCACTGTGCTACAATGCCTGTGCAAAACTGTAAATATCTCAGTTTTTGTGCCGGCATTTTCCCAACACAGAACAGCTCCATTTTCATGCCCAGTCAATAGAAGGTTGCCTAGAAGATAAACAAGAGAAAGGGTCACAGATCAGAGCTTATACAGAATTAGGGCATCTAGCTGTGATGAGCCAGGTTTAAGTCCCTACCACAACCAGGCAGAGTGATTGAAAGTTAGATGAAGTCACCTATTAATATGGTTGAAGCTTGTTTTAATAGCCATAAACAATAAAATGAACGTGACATCAGACTTAAACCTCCAAATTTCAAAATACAGCTTATGTATTAGGGTATACACAATAACAAACCTGAAATGAATTGACTTTGTATTTTTAAAAGCTTCCATTCAATAATCATAATTCAAGAATATTTGCAATTGATCAAACAGTAGTAATAGTCAAGCTAGCAAATTATTACAACTCTGAGTTTGATTCTTGTTGCATGCTCATCACGCATGGCCTTGCACCAGACTAAATTATGTGATCGCTATTTAACCTACTTCATCATAGACACAATACTCAATTGAATTGCAAGTAATACATTTTGAAATAAAATGAATTTTCAACATGAAAAAACAATGAAAGCTATCTATATTAATCTGCCCACAAGAGCAATTGTTCATTTGATGTCAGTAAATTCAAGAAATATAGGGAGGCCATTTCAACTTGGAGAAATGTGGATTTCTAGAATATTTGTTCATATAATTAGGTTATTCAGAAAATAATGGTAAATTCTAGAAACTAACTATCAGCTGTGTACTTCAACATTACCATACTATATTGTACCAATTTTCAGTAATATTCAACGTTTATTTTCAGAGCTATCTGTAGACAGTGTAGACCCTTAATCCTGAAAATGAAAAATAATTCTTCTTACACAAATATAAACTTGGTCACAATACATTTCAAACAGCTTCCAATATTAACCTGGCCTTGGGTAAAGGAACTACCTCCAATCTTAGTGAGGCATTGATTTCAAAAGTTTTGTAGTGGAAATTTGAGTCTCAAAGATCAAGAGGGTAGAGGACATCCATCTGCAAATGAACTACATATGTTGGTCGAACAAAACCCAGGCAAAATTTGTATCTGTTTATTGATTTTCCAAGTATCACCAATCAAAACTTAGCCACTTTATCACTACTACAACGCCATTTTCAGTCAAAAACAATCAGTTACTCCTCTATTGTTTTACATGTGCCCAAATTACACAAATTTGTGATATGTAAAAATCACATCAACTTTCTTACTAATTACAATATATCAAAGATTTTCATGCCATTGGAAATCTCCTGTAAAGTGCTTCCGGCTGATACCATGTCTCACTGAAATGATTAAACTTGAAATGTCCAGTCACATTGCTATATTAATCCAAGATGGCTGCCCTATTTCAAACATGGTTTCCAATCCCTAATCTGCTGCCGTTGCATACTGCTATTGTTGATAGATGTTCATCAATATTTTTTTCTCCTCCGATAAGCGATTAAATAAGACATTTCGCTCTTATAATACATAGATGTAGACTGCAAGCAATCAGTTGTAATTCACCAAGTGGGAGTAGCTTCCCCTTATTTCTGGGATTTAATCGCCGCCATCATACATTTAGATAAGTTTTGATAAAACCCAAATCGAAAAATGTCTTTCTTTTTTTTTTCTAATATTTTTTTTCTTTGATTTAAACGTAGCACTTATCAAGAAAGATTAATTTTTTGTGCTTATAAAAAAAATGGCAGTTCAAAAATGAATAAGTAAAGCTATTGCACTCAATGATAATAATAAACAATCGTCAACGAGCGAAAAACAGAAGACTTAGGCTTTTCGCCAGTTTATTTAATTTTGGAAGGATAGTTTACGCAAAATAAATAAAACTAATTACATTTTCTCCATCTTCTAACAGGACTATTTACTATTTACCCGCCACCTTCAACCACGGGTGTTGGTCCTTCCAGTCGCGCTAGTGGAAATGAGGAAATAACAACCTTAATCGTATTCAGTGAATTTGTTTTGTTTTCTTTTCTTCTCAGCTACTCCACGTGATTACAGATCGCTCGGAATGTTGATAATTATAAAAATTATTGATTAATTCCCTGACAATTTGGAAGTAGTACTCAGTAATCTATGACCGTAAAAAAAAGAAAAAAAAAACTCAAAGACTGCAACTCTTAATCCTAGCAATCCGACAAATAACAGGAATCGGGAGAAAAAATGCCGTTGTCGGCATCTTTTTAGTCGCGAAATTATTTTAAAAATATTTTTCAACTTGAAAAAAAAAAAAAAAAATGATCACCACGAAGAAAGCAGAGAAAGATCAAATCTTACAGTCGATTTATATCCCCGGCATTTCTATTTATTTTACTTTAATACATTAAACTTACCATGAAATTTGACACAGGTAGTTTTTCCATACTCCTTGTTTTGGGTTACAGATCGTCGCAAACAGGGCCAACGGGAAATCAAACTGCTTCGGCGGTAAGCAACATAGACTTCTCTCCAAAATTGCCACGGAAGCCGAGAACTGACCACACCATTATAGCTCTTCTTCTTCTGGTCAACAAGAGAACTCGTTAAACTTCTACTCTTTTGGTCCGGGGAATCATTACTGGTACTTGTCTTTTGGTCATCTTCGTCTTTTTTTGAGGTTGTGGTGGACCCAACATGAAGATTAAAAAGCAGGTTGTTCACATCGACAAGTCCGGTAATTTCGGCCAGTAATGGCATAGGTATTTCTGTCAGACAGAATGTAGACCACATCTCCACATTTCGTTTCAGTTCGTGCACAATTCGGTGCCAAAACTTGCAGACACGTCCCACCCGGAAGAGGGTCCTACCGTCGAGCTTTTTAAATATTATACGAAGCACCTCCTCAGGTAGGTCTGTTATCTCCGCCCTCATGGTACAACCGTTCTGTGAGATCGACAATAAAAAGTAAAAAACAATACTTTTTTTGTATAAGAGCGGGTTATGTTTCTGCGTAACAGTCTAGGCCACTTCCTCCGTAGTCAGCTAACGATGAAAATGCTACATTTCCCCTTTTGTCTTCCTTTGTCAAGACACTCATCTCTTTTTTTCCACTAGTAATGGAGGAATCATTTCACGACACTGTGTCGGATCAAATTGACCTCCCTTTATTCTCCTTACAGTTCCTAAAACACACTTGAGGGGGAAAGAGAAGTATTTACGTTTTAAAAGCTGATTTCTACATTCACTTAATGATTTAAAATTAGTGTTTATAATTTCGAAATCCTTTCATTTAAATGAAAAAAATGTAAATGAAAACAATTTGTTTTTTTCCTTTCTTCCTTTCAACAATTTGAGAAGATTTTTTATCAAATATATATCATTGTAATAACCATATTCTTAAGGTCATAAGACAAATAATTTTGGTGTTCAAACCCCTCATAGCTAATTTTTTTTTATGACTTTAAAAGTACTTGAGAAAAATTCTGAATTTTGCACCATTTCATCAACTGTCTTCTTAGGTTTTAATTATAAGGGAAATATATTGTTGAGGGCTTAATGTAACTTGAACAAATACTAGAGAATGTGTCATTCTGATATATTAGAAAAACAAAACATATGCTGCTCCTATAAATGAAGCTAGGCATGAGTTTTACATATTTTTTCTTGTTCATACCTAATTTGTTAAGCCAGATAGCAAGCCACATACTTCATTGGGTGGGGGGGATAAGAGCTTCATCGTAAAGTTTTAGTTCAGGATCCCATATCCTTCTTTTCTCACACTATTACTTTCTCAGCCCATTTGCAATACGTGAATTAGACTTAGAGGTTACCAGCACCCAAAATGGTTTCATCCTATCCAACTTTATCTATAGCTGGGGAGGGGGGGGGGTGAAATTCATGCCTATACTAAGGGTATTAATACGAAGAGAACATAAACAGTTAGATTTTGAACCATACCAGTTCAGTCTACCACCACTTTCAGGATGTCACATTCAACAAATCATTCAGCATTCAGGTTTGAAAAAAAGAAATTGTGAAATATTTTGAACAGATTGAAAATATTGAGAGTAAGAGGTAAAAATTGACATAACATATCTAACTTTATTATAAGCTAATGTCCTTATGTTGGTTGTTATAGTCGTAATATTTCAACTGTTGTACCCTCGTGCCTAATATATTCAGTAACATTCTGAAAATTTCAATATATTTATTCAATCTACAGGGGTAGATTATTCTCATTCTGCTGTCCATGCTAGTTGATTCATCATCTGAACAGAAGTATACGAATTTCACTGCCTGATCCAAAAACTCATCACCATTATCAGGTAAACTGCATACATTCAACCAATGCTAAGCCATTGTCTCATAGATTTATACAGTGTTCATAATTCTCATAATGTTATCAAACTAAACAGGCCCCTGAAGAATAACTTAAGGTACAATGGCCGAAACGTTGAGACTACAATAACCCAGATGAGGGGCCCTAGTTCAAATAAATCAAACCCAAAATGGACATGATTATGTTCTAAGGAACTCTCCCGGCCGAAAATAGACCGAGGGATTGGCATTCCATGCCCAACGATTTGAGGGGGCCCCCTTATCCAAACTCTTCCCATATACAACACCCACCTAAAGAAAGCCATAGGGTATAATAGACAAAATATTATCTTCCGAAAGATGAACCACAATGGGGATAACAGTTCGGAAAAATATATACACATTTAATATTGTTTGAAAAAAATTATAATATTGTTAGAGATTAAAATAAAAATTTCAGAAATAAATGTTTTTTGCGTTGATAAGTTTGTAAATGGGGCATGCAAACGATGTCAAAGAAAGTCAGCTCTAATGAATAAGAATAGATTCATTTCTCCCCCTCACCCAATCATGACCTATTATTTGAGGGGATAAATTCACCTTCTCATTCTCTTTTAAATGAATACTGGCTATGTTTGGTCCAAAAACCTCAACATTTTCAAAACATACTTGTGAGTAAAGGTAAGGTGTCCATCCCTCAAAAGAGAACCACCCGGGGATAAAGTCCTGGATTCTGTTGCAGGTGCCAACCTAGTGATCCTTACGTGTCTCCAATCTGGTTGAGACCAGGACTTAATTCTAACAAATTTTTCTGACCACCCTGTTAGCAGAATGCTAATTCTCTGAAGGAATTTCTTCACCCTTATCACACAGCTTAAATTTTTCTAACTTAGCTGCTGAGTGCTAAATGAAATTTGTCAAAATGAAGAGACTTCCACTCACTTTACTCATACCAGGAATCAAACCGGGACCTGTGTGAAACAGACTTGTTAATCATTACACCATCCAAGTGGACTCACTACTCATGAGTACATCCTGTTATATATATGCTTTTAATAAAGTAAGAGCAAAAACTGTTCATGCAAAGGCATGTACATTTATTACATTATTTTCATTTCAATTTATCTGAAATCAAACATTAAGTATTTTCATTACTGTTTGGAAAGTTTCCCTTTCAATTAATTGTGTCTTTTCACTGTTTACCGTGATGTTCATAGATTATAACCACCAAGGACATTGTGATTAAGAGCAACAATACAAAAATGATGAAAATGAGAAAATAATGTAGAGCCATATACTGCTTTTTCTTGTTCTGCAACGCACAAGAGTTTCTTTTACAGCCATCTAATAACAATTGGAGTAATCTGTGAATGCACCACTATTACTCCACAGTTGGTCATTTCTCTAAGTTAGCATTCACTGGATATATTAGTACACTAAGCAATGCAGGTTGAGGTTAATGATTTTTTGATTATTGGCTTGAGAAATCTAATGAATTTTTTCAAAGATCAAGATCTTTCTTTATATTCTATAAATTATCCCCGTCTTAACAATTATTCAAATTTAGATATGAAATACCTAAATTGAAGAGAAGTAACCAAAATACTTTGAAGACTTAGTTTTGTATGGTAGCCAGAGAATTATTTTCATGATAATTATGGTAAGATTGCTCAACAAACTATAGCTCCTTCCAAACATACATTGCCTTAGTGAATGAAATTCAAAGAATATACCATTTTTTTTCTCCTCATACTGCAGCACGTTTTTTTTGTCGCCCAGCCTTCAAGGTATTTCAACAATTGAAGCCATAATCTAGCTACTACTGTTATATTATTTACATGTGTTGACAACTATGTTCAGATATGGCAACTTCAAATTGGAACTAACTTAACAAGTTTTGAGCTGAGTGAGATTCAAGTTCTGCAAAATCGAACTCAGAAATTATCGAAAGAAAAAATTTTCAGCAATCTGAATTTTTCATGTACATACTCATGTAGAAACAGATGTAGGTAATCTTTGTACAAAACAAGAACCGACTCTATTCAGAGCTTTGTTTATACAATTTTTGTCATTTGTTCCAGACATTGAATAATAGAGTTTAATACATTTTTTCATCAACATCATCAGAAACTGACAGAAACAAAGATATAGTGTGAGCATTGTCTTCTCTGATTTCAAAAAACACATTCAATATCAGGAACTGTACTTAACACTGTGTCCTTAGTATATCCACAGGAAAGAAGTCAAGAAGAGTAAAATCTGGAGACCATAGTAAAGCTTTATGCTTACCTTGTTCTTAGACCGAGATGTAACCCTTGTAGTATCACAGCTCAATTTCACATAGTGACTAGATCGATACAATAAACTAAATGTCTTGAATAGATTTTTTTTAAAACTCCAGTCCTCATCTGGGTCCATCTTTTGAAAGCAATGTTTCGTCTGTTGTATTCTGAGGCCTTCTTGAAGTGGATGTCATAAATGGGGAAGGATGCAGGGATGAATATTTGCGTGGCGGCTGAATTCCTCCTTTCCACTGACTATTTTTATGTTGCTGATCAAGTTGGTGTTGTAATCATGTCGATGTCCAAAACTGGTGCCACGGAAACGCCCCCTCCCAAGGAAATAATCTAGATGCCTTATATGAGAATATTTACCAGCAATTCTGACACTCTTCAACGAACACCCCCTTGAATACATTCACTAAATGGCAAATCAATTATTCATCGGCTGAATTCATACAATTTAAAGTAAAGTTACGGAATATAATCTAATATTCAAACGATAGCCCAGAATCTACAACACTCATTTTTTTTTTAAATCAAGATTTATATTCACACTTATGTCAATTTGTATATCATTTTCTGAAATTTAATTCATCTTTCTCTATTTTTATAGGACTTTTTTAAAAATATAAATGTAGTAACGGAACTTTAATAGTTATAATATTTAATTTTCAACAGGAGCTTAGTTTTCCACTAGTTCTACAATCAGAGATCATTGTATGAAATTTTCAACGAAGTAACATGTTGCTCAAGTCTGGGAAAGAATATATTGATTCTTACAATAACATCCTTCCATAGATTCTGTTATTGCCATCATAATAATTGAACATATAGTCTCTAATAGCTAAAAAACGAATAATACTAATTCATGGTTGTTCTCATAATAAAAACAATAATTTCTTTTCTTTCTCGTTGATTTCCAATATGAATATTCCCATACGATGCAGATTATAAACAGACAGTATGAATCAAAGGACTCATTCTCTTCATGTTTTCTATGAATAGGGAATAATTTCGTTGTATGATCAATGTGTTTATAGTTTTGTTATTAAACCTCATCTAGAGTAATGAAGGAATGATATTTCATTATTTATGGTATAACTAATTAGACTTTTCAAGGATACGTACTAAGAAAAGTAGTATTTTCACAAGTCTTTCGTGATGAACAAATGAAAAGATATAGAAGTAAACAGTTTGAAAATAATTGATAAATGAACACTCATTTGACAACGACCCATTTTCGGTCAAGTTAAGATACTCAAAAAAAAAACAAATGGATCTTTTCACTGGATTGTGGATTAGTAGTTTTCGTTTGACAATCCAACAATTTTTATTTATTTCAAATTACATACAGACTTGCTTTTCTCCTATACAAAAAATACTGAATTAGTTTCTATTTAGATGAAAGCTATGTAGCGTATTGTGATAGAAAAAGTCTGCATTTTAGCTGGAACCTAAACCCAAGGCAGTTATCATACTGTTTTGAATAACAAATATTTATGAATCAAGAGGCGTCGGATCGTTATTGTTAGATAAACCCATGAAACTCAGACTTTAAAATTTCATTAGTGTATGAAAAATAAAAACAAAAATATACAAGGAATAAAAAGACAACACACACAAGAACAAACTACATTAATTTTTTTTTACATTTCATGTCTATTTTAATTATATTACATACAAGATCTTTCTTTTTTGAGAGAGAGAATTTTTTTTTTACAAGAAGAATTTTCGCCTGCTCGTTTCCATTTCGTGTCTTTTATGCACCCATTCGTATTCTCCGTATTTGGAGTCAAACGTTCCCTTTTGAAGGGATCGCATTTTGAGAGTAAACCTTGGACCGAGTTCTTTAAGACCAACTTTCTTTTCATTACGAAACACGTACCTGTGATGCCGGAAAAATATATAGTCCCGCTGATTGTGGAAAGTAGCGACTCGCCTACCTTGAAACTGGGGATCAAGGGGAAACAAGGCCCCCAACATACGCCCCACAGTGTGTCCAAGTCGAGTATTGAAGTTATTCAGGATAAGTTCAGGTCGGTGATCAGTGAGATTGCCAGATCTTTTGATCTCCTTACACAACCTAACGTTACTTATTTTGAAATGAATGGTCGGTCCCTCGGGCAAGTGACTCAGAACCATACCGTTAGGGGTTTTGTTGTTTTCGTTAATGATAATCAGATCTGTGAAATCTTGAGAGATTGCTTGGGGTACAATCTTTTTAACGGGTAGATCTCTCCTGTAGTAATAGTGAGCATTTGGAATAAGCTTTTTGAGTTCCTGACAAAAGAGGTATGTCCTCAGTCTCGGACGATTCGAAGTTGTGATAAGGATCTTTGGAATTGTTTCCCGACGGAAATGTGCTGCCATTTCGTCGATAGACTCATCCATTTCCACTTCGTCATCTTTTTCTTTGATCATTGTTTCATCATGAACACGTTGGTTCTCAATAGTTTTAGGTACTCCTTTTGGTGGAAGTGCTTGTCCCTTCTTCTTCATGGCCTTCTTCTTTTTTCGCAGCTCGATTTCTTTTTTCTTCTTTTCCAGGAGCAACTTGTGGTACATCTTGGACCGCAAGATTTTATTTTTAACCCGTTTGTAATTCGGGACTTTGAAAGAAAGTTTTTCATCATCGCATTCCTTGACAGGAGGAAGGTCTTCAGGTTTAGCTTCCGCCATATTTGCTAACTTAACACGTGGTGGAAGGAAGTCTAAAATAGGAACAGAACGGCCTAGACTTTAGCGAACATTCACTTGACTATTATATTGCAGATCCCTACACGAACGCACTCATTTTTTTTTTCACTCGATTGAACGATGCTATTATTTATTGGAAATAAAGATATATTCAAGTTCAAATTTAACAGAACTAAAATTCCTCAATGATGTGTTTAAACTAATAGATATTCTAATTTGTATAATAAATAAAATATAATGAATGAAAATATAATTAATTAAAATACAAATTTGGATTTAAGATACTTTATTAAATATTTAAATTTTTTCTAAGTAAAAAACCTGAAATTATTTGAATACCATATTTTTATCTACCATGATAATATGAATATTGAAATAAAGAAATATTAACAAATAAAAGGAAAGAGAAAATATATCAAATTATGATTTGAAAAAGAACATCCATGGACTGTTTGAATTTTTTTGAATTGCTCTCCTTTTTGTTGTTTGTGTTGTTAATACTTTTCGGTTGATTCATTCTACAGCCTTCTACAAGTGTTCTATCCGAACAGGATGATGGTAAATACAATTTTTCACCAATATACCAATGTTTATAACATTGACTGGGAAGTAATCTGGATTATAGACTGAAACACTCTTGGAAACTGAGAAAAATCAAAGAAGCAGCACGTATCAACATGTTGACTGCATGTATATGTCTGACATGGGTTCAACCTGATGTGGCTACCGCATTTCAACAGAAACAAAGTATGGAAATCCAAGCCTAACAATGTGAGGAAAAGAAAACAGCTGAATCCAACATTATAAGCATCGCTACCACCGGAGAAAAGTTCTTTTACTACAATCATATTTGGATAGTGCACCTGAAGAAGGCCGTAGAATGGATTGGCAAAAACGTTGTTAACAACATATATAACAAGAATGAGCTCAATCATCCAAAAAATTCTTTGAATGTCAATGAGCCTTCTCAAAACTATAAAACAGTATCCATGGACTATTTCATAAATAATCTTTTTGAGTTAAGAAGTTAGATATATATTCAGAAATATTGTAAATAATGTGTTTTAGTTCCAGATACACTCCATCTGGTACTTTATGCTCTATCTTGGATGTACTTTGGTATGTATACTGGTAGCAAGTTTGTCTAAGGTACCACAATTGGTACTTAAATTAAGAAAAGGCCAAATTTTATGATAAGCATGACTATAACTACAAGATGAACACAACAAGGTCTTTAAAAAAAAACTTGATCATGTATCATACTTGGCCAAGTACGATCGAATCTATATACTTTATAATGTGTCTTTAAAGCAGTATCTTTCATCATTTTAGACAGAGAGAGAGAGAAAAAGCAAAGATAGCCAATAGAGAGAGAGAGCATAGACAGTGGATAGTAAAGAGAATGCAAAAATAGAGGATAGTGAGAGAGAGAGAGAGAGACAGGAAACTGACTCTATAATCAAAACAAGGATCAAGTAATGAAATAAATCACTACTAATGAAGACTGAAACAGTAATCTTTCAGATGGTTCAAATCTGGGTCCTCCAAAGCAGTATTGTGCAAAAATATATGAAAGCATCAAGTAGAGTTTAATTCAGAATCTGAGTGAAAATAATTAAAAAGAAAAAAATACAATTAAACAAAACAACACGAATATTTATTGTCTCAAAAAATGCTTGATCTGTCATGGTTACGGAAGCAAAATCCATGTTGTCATAGCAATGAACAAGCATGTCTTCCTTATTTAAAAATCAAATTACAAATGGGCAATATGAAATTTCCATCTGAAAAAATGAAACATTGAAACCAGGTATGAGTAGCCAAGTTCACATAATAAGCAAAAAGATAAAATAATTGGAAGAAAATTTTTTCTAGAAATATGGGGATAATACTGTCATGATGGTGATGATTTTCAAATAAGGTAAGATTCAGTAAATACATGGTTCAAATCCACAATCTCTTAATGGGGCAAAAGGTGCCATTTAGGCCTTCCGCAAGAATTAGCTAAAAATTCTTACCCATAGGGCAGATTTTCAGCTAGTGTATTAGGTTGTGTTAGCAAGGAATTTGATTTTATCATTTTTATAGGATAGGGAATTTCTCTGTGGTCTGCATTTTTGTATTTATTTTGTAATTATAAGAAAGCTGAAAATGGCTAAAAAATACCCTAAATAGTAAAAAAAAAAAGTACCAAAAATGATCAAAAACAAGCTCAACTTAATTGGGAAATTGAAATTAGGTTTGGGGAATTAGCCATTAAATGGCCAGTGATAACACTGGCAGGCACTTTGTATACATCATAACTTCTTATATCGTATAACAGCACATGGAACTTGTATTATATTAAAAATTCATTTTTTGATATTAAATGGTTCAGTGATTATTTTAAAGTACATGTCAAGTCAGCATTTTGAAACAATACATTACTTGATTTTGGAATTAGAAACAATTGTTCTAAAAATAAAGAGAGAGCAGCTTTTTTTCTATCTGTGTATAGTGCAACATAGGGACTATTCTTCTTAATCAGAGTTTTCTACATTGAAAAGTCTTTTAATTGTACAACATTTAAAAATTCCTGTGATTAATGGATACATATTGCACTGAAAAAACTTCATATACATAATATGGTGTCATAACATGTTGTGAATATACATTGGTATATGTAGTCGTTTCTGTTTGATGTGCATCTGCCAATCATGGGAATTTCAGTTTTCTATACATTACATGTATCAATTATCACAGATTTGTTAGTGCTAGTAACAATTCTTCATATATACAGTAGAGATCAAAAGTCTACAGTACAATAATTTTCAATTTTATTTACACTTTGAAATACTCTTGTGAAATACTTAGTGAATCTTTGTTTTTGTTAAAGAGGGCCAATAATTAATAATCATTAAAGTAGTTAAAAGATATTTATAAAAAGCTGGATGATGGTCCTAATAAGAGCTCAAAGACTGAAAAAAAAAAAAAATGAATACGACTGAAAATTGTCACCATTCAGGAAAACAAAAAAGCATCATGTAGATCTCATGAATATAAAGAAAAATAGAATTCAAAGCTCATCCTTTTTAAATGGATATTCCACTCCATACTCATTTTTCAGACCAGTCAAAACTTGGTACGGTCGTCTGGTCAGATAAGTCTGCAGCATTCGGATGATATCTCGCCTTGCTATTTCATAATCTGGTACAGTCATTGCTCTTTCATAGAACTCAACAATTTCTCTCAGAACCACCTTCCAAGGGGTAGGAGTCCATTTCAACAGTTTCACTGCCTTAGATGTATCTACAGGACCCAACTTGACCGATGGAAACAGATACACTGAATTTGAAGTAAGTGGTTCAATGATAATGCTTAGGTTGGTCAAGTTCAGAGCATTTCTCATGTCTGTCAGAACATCCATCAGAGTGGGATTCTCAGTAAGAGCCAAATTATAGGCCTCATTTTGGATATCTTCCCCTCCAAACATGTACTTAACGATGACATTGGCAACATCGTTTACATAAACAAGACTTATTGGTTTATTAACCAAAACATCAGGGATAGAAACTGGTCTCTCAAGATATTTTCTGAGTCGCATCCAACTCTGGTATATCCACCAACGATACGTATTGTCTCGGGGTCCAATAACATCAGGTAGGCGATAAATGATGTAAGGGACTTTGTTATCTCCTCTTTGTGATGTAAGAACTTCTTCACACTGCAGCTTCCGGTTGCCGTAATCATCTTTTCCATTGTATTCTTCGAGGACAGCTTCATCCGTGGGACGGACAGCATCGGTTTCTCTTGAGGGTTGGGAGTGTTCCTTAATGGAGACTTCATAAACAGAATCCGTACTGATGAGTACGTAGAACCCGATCCTATTCTGGAGGATGGACAGCACATCAGACACAGCCACTTGATGGTACGCACTAAAGTCAATGACTGCATCAAAAAATATGGATGGATTTGAGGCCAACAGATGATTCATATCATCACATTTGTGAAGAGACTGCATTCGATCACATCTGCAAAGAAGAGAGATTTAGATTTTCAGGAGCAATTATTGTACGCAAAGATAGTCGGGGGGAGGGATAATTTTTTTTCAAAGTCTAAACATTTTTCTTGTACAAAATTTGTTAGATTGGGTGTATTAATCATTGAAATGGTCAGACTTGGAACCATCATCCAAATGAAATCTCAAAAAAACATGATTGGTCATCCAATGCAAGGAAAGGCAACTCAGAATTTGACACCAAATACACAACCCTGGCATACAGGATGTACAAAACAAACGTGACATGTCCAGTCCGATTGCGCATGCGCTCTGAGAAGTGATTCCAAACTCTAAAACCAGTAACATCTGAAAACTGGAAGGTACACGGCCAAAATGCTGTGAACAAATGAACACATAAACAGGGAGAATAGTCCAACTATATCATATACAATGTATCATTATCTTTTTATTAGATGAAGCATTTTTTATTACTAATGAACAATAGTAGCCATCAAAGGTGACAAAGTTTTCTATCCTTTTTCTATGTGCGTGTGTTTGTGTGTTCCAGTGCTCCTGGCCATGCTGTTTTGTTTACATAAAATTCATTGAAAATTGGCACCAGTACTTATTTAATTTTTGGAAAAAAAAGATTTTTGTCCCTTTCCGGGCCTTATTTTGATGACTTATTAATAACAACTAGATTCTCCCAAATCTAAATGTCTTTTAGAATCTTTTTTAGTCTATGTTTTCCAGTGGGAATAGCATCTAGATGTTTTTTTTAATCTATTTAAGATTTTTTCCAGTGAAAAAACGCCAGAGTTGTCATGATTAGAATTTTTTCTGACCATTTTCATTCTTCAATGGAACTTCTTTACACAACTTCAAATTTTTTATGCTACAGTTGCTCAATTATTGGTGGTGATAGTGAGTTTTCTTTCATCCTAATTCTTTAATTGATTTTTATCACAATTGAACTCAGACCTACAGAATTGAGTAAACAGCATAGATTGAAATAAAGAATAGGCTTTCAATAAGATGAAAGAAAATGATTGGTAGTCAAAAATTATTGATAATGGTCGAAATTCATATTTTGAATATTACTTCAAAATTTGTATGATCAACAAAGTTATCAAAAATAAACAAAAACTCAAACAGATAAAATTTGGTAGAGATTGAATACCCCTTATCTGATACATAAGAAACCCAAGATTTCTTCCCTTACATCACAAGCCCATCTTCAATACGTTATCTACCTTTAACTAGAGTATTTACAAAAAAATGTTTTTGGAGTATGTTAAAAGAAAATGGGAGTGACAATGATTGTTTTGATAAGGATTTCTTCTTCGTCTTTCACTGTTCGTGATGTAAATATAATTTTACATTTCAAAATGGTTACAGAAAGATAACAAAACCTTTAATGTAGTTAGAATGATTTAATGGCCTTTAAAATTGGCCCAGTCTCATGCCTTTGAGTCATACTACAGTGAAGTCAGGTATGAACTTTCCATCTGTGACCCTCACATAGGCTTTTCTGAGTTTCAGAGAAGGGGTACTCAACATGTAATTGAAAATTGATGTATAAGCAGCTACAATGCACTCTTTATACTCTCTTTTAAAACATATAGCAAAATTTAAATATCTTCTTTGAAGGTTTAATTATTGTTATAATAGTAAGAAAATAGCATAAAGTTAGCTGTGAAAAACCAAGACAAAATGTTTATTTTTGAAAGAATTTTAAAACTCAACATTGACCTCAGAGAAATTCAATTGTGCAAAAATTTGTTAATTTGATGATTAATTGGCTGAATTTTTGGAAAATATTGCTTACTTTCTGGTTGGTTTTAAATTTTGATTTTTTTCCCCCTTCATGCAGAACTGATAAATTCAAAGGGATGTAATTCACATTTCTGAATTATACACAACCATACTAGCTAGAATGTTTTGTGGTTTATTTCATTTATTTATTTTTTTAAAACCAAAATTCTTTTTGAAAATAGACCCGTTAGAATTTGTGAAATTTGATATCTATCGATAAGAAAAACACTGGTCTCTCTCAACCCCCCCCCCCAATGTTTCAAAAGTATAAATGACAAAATTTTTAAAACACCATTAAAAAAATAAGATACTCCTGCAGATCTTTTGGGGGCAGGGATGTAAAAACAAAAGGTGTACACTGTATTTTATTGAGAAAATGTAACAAACTTTCAAAACAGAAAATATTTGGGTTTTATCAATTTTCTGATTTTCCAACTCGGGGTCCATTTAAAAAAAATGTTCTGAAGCATTGAATAGAATTTTAACATAATTTCTCTGGGGACTTATCTTTTTAGAAATGTCATATTCATTTCTTGCTTACCCCCAAAAAGAAGATATTTTATTGAAATTTCATAAATGAAAATGGGAGGGGGGGCCTTACAAAATATTTCCATAAGTTTTTCTTTAAATACACTTTTTCAAGAAAATATTCAAAATTAAATTTTTCAAAATTTGAGTGTGAATTTGGCTAAATTTTCCAAGTGCAAATTCTCATAGTTCACCCATTCACAAGTGTTAACAAGTTTTCAAGCAGGATTATCTCCGGATTTATATTTGTGTACACGAATCATTTTTAGATGATGATATTCTATAATCAGTCTTGAAAGATGGTAAAATTAGGATTAGTGTCTTAAAGGGAGGTAATCAAATTCAAAACATATCCATGTTAGATTTAATTGCACTATATTTGTTCTGGGAATCTCAGAACAGCATTTTTTTTTGTTCACAAATTTTGAAATTTTCTCCCTGCTCACAGTTTTAAAGTTAATGCATAATGAGGTCCCCCAGATAATCATAGTGCAGCAAAATCTAAGGCAGAAATGTTTTGAATTTCACACTGAAAAGGTAACAATCACCCAAATTTAATATATTTGAATCATAATTGCAAATTGCCCAATAAGATGCTAATCTTTCATCTAACCATAGTAATGATAATAACAATAGAATTGAAGGGACCTGTGCTGCTTTCAACATATCAAACTATTGATATTTGCTATGGAAGATCATAAATTCCTTCCTTTTCATATAGAAGACATACTCACTGAATAATTTGTTATGAAAAAAAGTTTTTCAAAGATCAAAATGTCTATAAGATCGGTATTTATTTGTAGTTGATATATTAAAAAAAAATTTGTTTCACTTCACAAAAAACTTGAAGTATCTGTGTAAATGATAAAATATATATCTGAAGATAATTGAACCTAATCCACCGGACAAAAATCTAGCCATCATTAACCATCAAGGGGGGTAACTTTTGACAATCTTTATATCAGTCGATTAGTAACGAATAAGCAAGAATTACTATAAATATTTTCTTGAGAGAACACATCGATATAAATTGACTTCCCTGAAAAATCCACGAGAGTTACCTCCCTTGGTTCATTGAAGTTGGCTGAAATTGCTGAATTCTTCTATTTTCTATTTCCAACTAAATTCATAGCCTGAAATTAGTTGGATTATCTGTTAAAAAAACAATACAGAGGCCCTAATAATCGATTCATGGGAGAGATCAAAGGAGATTTTTGTACGAATCTTTTTCGAGTGTACTAATCAATCACAACAGAAATCATACGAAGTCTGTATGTTTCTATTTTTTTTTAAATATATTTTTTAATTTTATATAGATTTCAAGAGCTATCGTACGTTTTGAGATTACTTTTTATTCCATAAATAATACACTTACGAAAATAAAAATCAAAGATCTGAAGATTTCAGTGTTTTCAAGCATACTTAACCATACAGTTAGCTGAAAGTATCCGGAAATGAAAATGGATAAATATTGCCATTTTTAGCCATTAAGGGAGACTACTCTAATTAACATTCAAGATAGACATGATTTTGCAGCCGTGCGGACTAATATTACCCAAAAAAAATTCTATTCGAAAAGGAATATGTATATATATATATATATATATATATATCAGTTCCCATCTAAAAAAAAAAAAAAATTCACACGTATGAACTTCCGTAGCGAATACCGCCAATCTTTCTACAATGCTCAAAACAGCATGGGTCCCTTCGACAATATGTTGCCCATTTATTTTCTTACAAAAGTAATCGTAAACTTCTTCCTCCTCATGTATCAAATATCTTTCTGTTTATTTGATCAATTACATTTTACATCTTGTAATAAAAGTGATGGTCTTGAATCCCTTTTTAAGCGGGGTAAGAAAATACAGGGGGAGGTAATTCAGTATTAGTGAAAACTTCGACACCGTCTTTTGTCGAAAGAAAAAAAAATTAAATTCGGGCCAAGAAGCCAAGACTAAATACTTAATAAGATTTTTTTTTTTTCAAGTCAGGATATTTTTCTAGACTTGAATTTTTCCTTTCTACATCAAAATAATATATTTTTTACAATACACCAAATCGCAGTTTTTGTTTGATACTTACAAAACCAAATTGATATTGTCACTGCAGATGTGTGAGTGCGTAGGAGGTTATTGTTAGTGTTAAAAATATCATGCATTTAGTCATGTTAAAGAAGAAGAAAATATGCTGAGATGGCATAAAAATCCATGCGTTGATTTAGAGGTTGTACATTTACCGGAGATTGCTCACGAAAGGTTTTACAAGTATATCTGAGTCCCAATACCAGTTTCCCCTGTTGACAAGGGTGACAGAATGGCCGGCATCTAAAAGACGAGTTACGGTTGTGGCACCAATAAAGCCATTCCCACCAAACACAAGTATCGTACGTGAACCTTTGTTGTCACGTTTGTGTTCCGGATAACAATTCACATTATCAATAAAATAACAAAACAACAATAAAGTACACAGCAAGACGACGTTGCAGATTCTACCGTAGAAGCAAAACATCATCGATTATTGTTGTATCAACAAATTGATGAAGTTTGTTTTACTCCTGAAAAGTTAGGAGTTAAGAAGTTCCATTTTGTCAAGTCGACCCAACTGGTAGTAAGGGAGATAAACGCGTTAGTCTTCAAATTCACAAGGGAAGTAACTCCACTGATACATCATGGATTTTACAACCGTAACTGGGCAGGATGATCATGCTTCTATAACCAACTACAGTCATCCCTTGCCATTCGCGGTCCCGTCTTGATCAATTTAATGGAAATATTTTTTTTTTTTGGCGTTCATGCAGAACCAAAAAAGTTTAGGAAATCATAAATGCATCGGTGGAGCACATTTGGTCAGGGTTATGCTCCATTGATTTCATGTAATCGATAATTAGTAATTTACCCAATGCCTCTAACAAGTAAATATGCAATGTTTATCAGATGGGCTATGGCTGCTAGTAGTAGAAATAGTAATAACATTAGAGCAGTGCAGATCTTATGCTCCATGTTGCTGCAGGTGTTGGATATATAGAAAGGCTATGGCTTATAGAGAGTGCAAAGAAGATTTGTTGATCGTTTCTTTCTGTAGTTGTAAGAGAAATAAACATGAGAATAAGGAAAATATGCAGTGCATAGAATTAGAAGCAGAAAAACAGACAAGGAAATGCATTGTTACGTAAAGAATATTAGATACAATGAATTCTCATTGAAGGGAAAAAAATACATTCCTAAAGTTCGGTTGTCAGTGTAAGTTATGAATATGCTAAGTTGAATAAAAGGTGCATACGTTTGTAAATGATTGCGAATATCTACATGTGCGACCAGAAAGTAGAAAAAATTTGAGAGTTAGTTTGTATGTTTATCTTCTAATGAAACATTTTTACCTGACTGTATTTCCTGAGTTTTAAATATTTAACTGATCAGGAAGTAAATTGTGTGGTTGCTAGACATTGTGATAATCTTTGTGTTATTAAGAGGAAGGAAGACTGTAGAATTGTATCAACTAAAAATTATTTATGTAGACAATATAGACCCAGTTGAAAACATTTTGGTTGATAACTTGTTTTCACTTGTAAACCGGTTAGTCGAAAGGTTTTTAAGAAATTTTTTTTTCCAATTCATGGTACTGTAAACAAATTAATTCATCTATTTTTTAGCAGATGAAGTATTGTAAATCATTGACAATTTCTTTCACCTTTGTGTTACTATTCACCTTGAGATTTTTGTTGCTTTTCATTGCAATCTTTCCAAGACCTGATGAAATTTTGAAGAAAAAAACCAAAAATTAACTAATGAATTAAGATGAAGGTAAATGGTAACATAATGAAAAAAAAAAAGTTAATCACTGCATGGTAGTTTTATGAAATCTATGATTTTCATTAAATAACTGTATATTATATTTTAGTGGCATTTGCCACAATTTTTGGAATGGTCTTTCAAAACCCATTGCAACAATCGAATATCTTCTTTGAAAGTTCAATTTTGATTATAAATGTAAGAAATTAGCATTAAGTTGTGAAAAAAAGTATTTTGTGTACTCAGAATTTCTGAGCAGATTGACTTTGTTTTTGACTAAGAAAAGATATTGATTCCACCATAATTGACAGAGTTTTAAAATTTTTTACTCAAGCTGGGAGTTAAGGCCTTTCTACCAGAAACATATGTGACAGTTCAGATCAAATCTAATTCCAGTCTTTTTTTTCTTATTGTTCTATTGAAGTATTTCATATAAAAACAGTACTTATTTTGCTCCACATTTCGAAAAATTTCAACCAATGATTTTCAACCTTTTTCATCTCACAGGACAATAAGCCAGGCAGCACGATGAGCCAAGTACTAAAATTGGTTGGGCACACCATCAGTATTTAAGGATAAATTTGATCATTTGAAAGAAAATTAATGATGAAGATGTGTTCCTAAGCTAAAAAAAATTATTAATGAATTAATTTTATTACCAAAGGTATATTATTGATCATGGTTGTCAAAAAAGGTTTTTGTTTTTTTTTTTGTTAAATTTTGGTAACTCTAAGCAAGGGCCTTTCAGCCATTTTTCACCTCAACGGGTTAGTAAAAAGCAAGTAGTCTCTGCCACAGAATGAAGGCCAGTAAAAAGGAAAAAGAAATGTTAAAATAGCTTATTGTAAAATTGGAAACACTAAACATGAGTGAAGACTAAAAATGGAAAAAATAAAAAATAAAAAGCAGCAGCAGCAATAAAAATCAAAATGACTTAGAGTTACAAACACTAAAAATGATGAGCAGTAAGAGAATCTCTTTTTAAAAGCCCAACATCAGGCAAGACACTTGTTCAATCTGGATTTTAAAATGTCGATATTGTACTCAGTGGGAAAACATTCAGAACGGAGTTAGTTTTTTTTTTTTTTCCACCTTGTGATGCCATTCATTATAAAATAATTTGAGATTGGTGGTTCTACACTAGGTAATTCTGCCACTCTTGCCTTTAATGAACAGCATTTATTAATTCATTGTATCATTGAAAAAGACTTTAATGCACACCATATAAGTACCAGTAAGGTCTAAATGTATTCAAATATTTTTGTATCCAAACTGGGAACACTGTTTCATAGCCCTTGTTTGTAGGAGGATTGACACTCTTTAAAACACCTGCAGATGCTTTGCAATACACTACTAATGTGCCATAGATCAGTGGTTTTCAACTAATGTGCTAAGTAGTAAAAAAAAAAAAAAAAAAAAAAAAAAGCAAGTAAAATTTTCAAAAAAGCAGAATTAAAATGAGAAGTACATCTTAACACAAAAATTCAAATAGAAAGACAAAAATGTAGACAAGTATGATAAGTAGACGAGAATTCAATATCTTTTTACTAGACTATTGAATTTATATGAACTAAGTATAAATATGAAAAACAGAAAAAATTGCTTTGAGCAATTCACTTTACTGTTTTTGGATGAAGCGTTTCCACTGACTAATAAGTGTAGCCCCACAAATGGCTCGCTCAACCAGCCAACCAAGCAGTCCACAGATTCTTCTGAGTGTCCGGGTACTCCTGGCCACATTTTTGGGGCAACAACCATGAAAATTTGTAGGAGTACACCACTAGGCACAATCAAAAATATTTTTTTATTGTTTCTCCCAAGTTCTTTTTTAGGACTGTGGGGTCATCTTGTGCTGATATATATATTTTTTTTTTTCAATTAGTTCAGGTAAACATGCAGGCTATGGTTATTCATTTATGCAAGGCATGAACATTATTATTTTATTACTCAAGTTACTCTATCTCAATATTGTTGCTGTTTATCACATTGTTTATGAATTTATTGAAGTTGCTATAATGAAAAATAACAAAACTTGAAGTTTTAAAGTTATATTATCTAGTGTGGGCCTCAAGAAATTTATTGAATCATAGAAAAGTAAGTTGGTAAACCACCCTTTACACCTGTTACTGTCACTAACACTGAGGCAGAGACAAGGCAAATCTGACCATAAGCAGATCACTTATGACGGTTGATATCTGCTCTTTCACAATTAAATTTAAATGAATTTATGTAAATGCTTCTGTAGCACCGACCAAAAAGACAAACACTTCTGCCAAAGAAACAAAACAAGGACAGGGGGTATTATTAATAGGTGGGGTTACAGCCTAACATACTTACCCAAGAGAATGTTTCACAACTTTAGGTCCTCTGCCAGTTGGGAATTTAAAACTAAGAATATAGCAGTGATCAGTGATTACACAAAATTTTGAAGTGATTTTGCTTTGTTCAATGCAAATGAGCAAAGAAAAATGCACAAGCTTTTTAAAAATTCCATTCTTTTTCATTTGTAAAATTTGTGTTTTAAAAGATCCTAGAAACCCACATCTCAAAATTCCAATTCAAAATCCACTTTATTTGGTAGGTTATTTTGAAAAAAGTCAAATAAAGACTCGAGTACCTTTAACATTTTTTGCAATTGCAGCAAAAGTCAGTTTTTTACCTGCTGTAGATTCAAGGTTGCCATCCCTCAAAGAATCCCACCCCTAAAGATTCAATAAACATCCTTATTCAAGCTAACAGTGATATTTTTTGTGCAACAAGTTTACTTTAATTGTAAGAAATCTTCAACATTCAGTTTTTCCCTCATGATGTCAATTACAAAAATGGTAACAGAGTTTGTTTCAATCATGTGCATCTGTAAATATTAGGTTGATGCGAAAATTGTGCCTGACCCCCCCCCTAACTTTAAAGCAGTATAAATAATAAAAGTTCTTGGAATAAAAGTTCTTAATCCAAGCAAAAACCATCAGAATCTATATATTTTTGCAAATTAGAAATAAGTCCATCCAAGTGGTCAAAACACTGAAAAAGGGGTAGTCGGAGAGAAATTCAGATTTAAAAAAAAAAAAAAAAAAAAAAAAAAAAGAAAAGAAAAAAAAAGAAGTCTCATGAACATAAATTATTCCAAAATAAGCCTCTAAGTTTAAAAACCAATAATTTTTGCACCAACCTAATACAAATAACTTGTCAACAAAAAAAATCAAATAGCCAGCAGGGGGGTTGGGCAGGTTTGTAGATTGTAGATTCTATGCTTTTTTGTGGAACAATCAAGTGGCAAATACTTGTTTTGATGTTTTTTTTAAAAACCATCCTTAGTAAAACTTTCGAAAACCATAACAGACACGATCTGTGTACAATGAAGAGTACAGTTGATTAATTAAAAAAAAAAAAAAAAAAAAAAAAAAAAAAAAGTTAATTTTTTTTTCACTTTCAACAATATTAAACTTTGTTATAATTACAATTGTTTTCTGATTCATGATAAACATGATATAAGAATAGAAGGTCCCCAGTCAAATTAACTGAGACGAAGCTAATCACAAAAGAATCACTTAACTCTTTCGTTCATCCAGGAGTTGCATTTTAAACAGATTCATGCCTCTCAGAGTAAAATTGTCAGACACACAAGTTGACATAGAAAGTGAAGATAATACTTACGTTATAGAATGGCAATTAAAAAAGACAGGACAAACATTTTGGTTAACAGATTAAAAAATATATCGTTTTTATTATTATTATGATCCAAAATTTTGCATAAAATTTAAATAATTTTAAAATGTGAACTTCTATATGGCAGTGCTAGGTGATTTAAAGAGAGCCATAGGCTCAAGTCGGCCGACTGCACGGGCTTTCATAACAGGTGTGCCATCCTTGAACTTTGCTTCCTTCCCATGGGCCTTGGCAGGACTGTGCCAACTAAGAGGAAGAAGAAGAAAAAATAAATAAAATGAAATAAATAAAATAAGATAAATCACTATGAGCGCATCAATATTTCTAGTGAATTGCTTGAATCTGGTCACAATTCTTTTTATAAAACAGCGAGTATTCAGTAGTTTTACACATTAGCTTATTGCCAACAAATGATTTTGAGTTACGATGCAAGTAATACTGAGTTAACTAATAATAGTGATAAAGTGTTTGAAAAAGAAATTAGATTCTGGTTAAGCAATGATATTAAGAATATAATATATTTTTGTAGAGGGGATTAGTTATTGGTAACATTTGTTGGATTGAAATATAATTATACAGTTTACCTACCAACTGAAAAAAAATTTGACAAATCAGTGAGACTACTGTCTGATAACTATTCATGCTGTCACTTGGGCACTCATTTGTTTCGCCTCTGAAAATCCCTATATCTTTTCCTTCTTTAAAGAATCCCGGTTACATTATGATGGCCAATATGCAAAATTGTCAACATCAATAAGTACAAAACAGATCAAAGAAATCCCATAGCTTGAGATAATTCCATTAATAGTAATCATAAGAATTTTCATGATTTTAATAGCTAGATAGAATGTCATAATACAAGTAGTTCATCATTTTACATAGGGTATTATCATAATGTAATATGGATGTGATTTTATACTACAAATTTAATTTTTCAAAACAAAGGGCTTGCTTACATAGGTTACTATATATATATATATATATGATGGGAATCGAGAGTAAAAAGAATATATTTGCAAAAACCCAAAAAACTTACGTCTTCTGTTCTATTTCTGAATATGATTCAACAAGTTCCAGCCATCTTGCAGTGTAAGGAAACTGTTTAGAATCCACTGGAACATTTTTTAAACAGCGCTGAACATCTATATCCAACTTTGTGGGAACAGATCTAAAGAAAAAGGAAATTCACAAAATTCAGAAGGAGTTAAGTGAAAGATTGTAATTTTTTTTTCTTACATATTTGTTTATGATTACCTTTTGGTTAAAATAGAAAAAAAAAAAAATAAATAAATAAATTTGTTTCTAATTTATTCAACACTTTCTGAAAATTCCTTCCACATTTGTGAGAATTATATCGTTCACTAACATTGCCACAATCAGCATTTACACCTTTACTTATTAGATATTCATGATACAACTTTGACCATCAGAAACAAGACAACACAAAGACAGCTTTGATACATAAAAGACATCACAACAGGCGGAAACTAGTTGAAGTAAGTGTCTAAACAGGAGGGGAGGGGAGAAAAAAAAAAGAGAGAGAAAGGAGGAAAAAAAGAGAAGAGAATCTTTTAATTATTAGAAATCATCAATTAGTCTAAAAACTAAAGGTTAAAAATAGGGATCAACCGGAATATTTCCTATATAGGCATGTATAATCAATTGACCTAGTGGTTATGAAATTGATAACCCAAGGACTCCTTTCCTTGAGTTTCATAACCACTGTCCTAGGTCTACTGATTATGCATACCAAATTTGGATGGGCTACACTAATGTTTAGGTGGCTTCCTCATTATTTCCTTCTCATTACATTCCATTTGACTCAATATTTGTCAAATGGGGTAGAATTTTTATACAAAGAGCAATAAAGAAACGGATTTGGTACAAAAATATACATGTGTAATTTTCCTCATTTAGATCCCGTCTAGTAATCCAAACTATTTCAAAACTAACATAAGTATTATTTTCAACAAAGTATCATCATACAGTCTAAATAATATGGCAACAGAGGAACTCTTTAATAAGATAAAGTGAAATTAAACATGATTAAGTTATGAGACAAAAGCTTGACTTTCCATTCATGGTACATATTGTCAAGTCAAGCCAAAAGAACCTTTACAAGAAGGTCTACTACAAATACTTCTGAAAAAAAAAAAAAAAAAAAAAATTTTAGATAAAAAATAACCCCACCTAAAAAAAAAAAAAAAAAAAAAAAACAACAAACAATGAATATATATAATAAAACGAAGTAATGATAGAAATCCTTTGCTTACCCTTGAATAAAGATTTTCATAGAGTTCCTTAATGCTGGTGGACTCTTCGCTGGCATGCCATTTATTTGTGCAATCAATTTATTAGGAGATTTGATATTCAACAATACTGTTCCTGCAGTAGTTGAGCTTTTGGGGGAAGCAGATGCACATGTCTCAGGGGAAAAACATGGGGATGTCAACTTATCACAGCTTGCTTGAGTCATGAAAGACACAGATAAAGGCTCTTGGTTCTGGACAGCACATAACATATCAGTAAATTCACCCTTCAAAGAAAACAAGCAGTTCATGTTTGTATTCATATCCTGGGTGATTTTCAAGTCCGGTATCTCTGTGGGGCCATTATCAGATGGATTTTCAGGGCTCATAATGTAAAGTTTTGTACCAAAGTCACTGGCCAAAGTGTTCATAATTTCTTCCAGGTTTTCCTCTCGGAAGGACAGTTCTTTTTGTTCAGGGCCATCATCCTGGTTGTATGGCATTGTCGTGCCATTTTCAAGTGGGGGACTAACATCCATTTTTTCCACTTGGCTTGAACTAGGCTTTTCAGATTGTGTTAATGTAGTTGGTGGTGGTAACGGTGAGCAGCCAAGCGAAGACTCTCCGAAACTTATATCATCATGATTACCTATGTCGTCTGGCCCGATTTCATAGTCACCACCATCACTAAACAAAGCCTTCTTCATGGACTGAAGTCTGCTGGTGGCAGGCTCCATTCTGGGACTGGATAAATTGTTTGCTGATCGTTGCATGGCTTCTAAGCTGCACTGAACATTTATGGCCAGGGATTGTTTCTGGAGGTAAGACTCTAATAATTGGATGCCCTCTGGTTTGGAGAGGTCGGTGAATCTATCAAGAAACTCCCAATATTCTGACCATGGTACACTGTTCTGCAGGGCTAGGTCTCTGTAAAAAGATGAGATTAAGAACTGTTTAAGAGAGGAGTGGAAGGCAGTACTCAATTGAAGAAAATATGAGTGCATGTCAGAATGAGTCGAGGATTCCAATGCATAGGTCTTCCTTATACTTGATATTTCTGTTAATACCCTTTCAATTCAATTGAAAAGGTTAAAAAACATGGATTTAACAAAAGGTCACACTTGATAATATACTGTATCTATTTCTTTCTCTGAAATAAGTCTAAAAATTCACTTTATACAACAGGCCAAAGATTAATTTTATGTTCATTTTTTTTTTTTTTTCAAAATGAGGGGGATGTCTTTGAGACTGGAGTGTCCTTAATATCTAGAATTATGATAGGGTATTTCAGCCAAGCAAAAGTAATCTTGCTAGTACACTACAAAGATGGAGACAAAAAAAAAAAGTAGTTGTTATAGATAGAAAGAGGTCATCAATTAGAAATGATGCTTGTATACTATAAGCTAACATTCGGGACTAACAAACAATTGGATAATTTTATTCATTTTATTTATTTATTTTTTTTTAAATACTAATAAATGAAGCAAGTTCCAAAAACTTATTTTACAAGCATGTCACAGTGCCAGAACGTGTTTTCCAATTCACAAGTGAATTTCATAAATACCAATTGCGAAAAGAACAAAACTGGCTGCTTCAGGGTCAAAGTTTACTGATAGAAGCTTTCAAGTTTTTAAGATATTTTGACTTTTGTAAAAACATTTTTCTTTTAACAAAAAAAAAAAAAAAAGATCTTTAAATTTGGCTTTGGAAGGGGGATTCAATAGAATAGTATCTAGATATTTTTCTAGATAAATGGCATAAAAATCAAGATAAGAATCTGTTTATTTGCCTTTCTCTCATTTTAGTCTTAATCGGAAGTCTTAAATTGTTAGGTGAGGAAAATTAGTCAAAACTCAGGAGCTCAGCAATAAGTAAAAAATATAAAGATTTTTTCTATAAATGCATTTGATTTATTGGACTAAAATGATCCCCTTTAGTCTGTATGAATTTTCGTAAATAATAAAGACTTGTCAATTTGGCTCAGTTTGTAAGATACCCACCTGGCAATCAGTTGGTTGAGAGTTCAACCCACAACCAGAGGATGTGAATTTTACATATTGGTTCACACCTAATTTTTGTGAAGACTGTTCTTATCAAAGTCGATTCCAATTTTGAAGAAAATTGTATTTTTAAATTAGTGCCAGTGTGTCTCTTCAGCTGAACATAGAGATTTAACAGTTGGTGATGTCAGTCAGCTGCAGTAAAACATTGAAGAAAAGCACATGTGTTAAAAGTTCTATTCCAACTAATAATTAGTTGAATATGTTGGTGAAAAACTAGAACCAAGTTCTATTGACTCGTGGGGTCTAGTATGAATGTAGATAGAAATAGAAGGAATTCCAACAAATTGTTTAATTTAAACTCATCAGGTAAAAGCCCTTGGAGAAATTGTGTTTTGTATTCCTTCAGTTGAAAATTTCCTCATATTTGATAAGACTCAATATCAAACTTCATCTCTGCTAACAAATGCAAGATCATCTAAGAATTATTTATGTTGCAAAAAACAATTGCCAGTGCTAGAAAAATGTCTTCCTAAGAACTGGGAGAAAGAGGAATTTGTCTTAGCATCAAGATTTGTCAGAATTAGCTTTATGAATAGGGGGGGGGAAGGACCAAAACATGTTTGTTTTGCCATTAGATTATATTAGGTTTTATTTAACCCAAGTCAAAAAGATCATTTTCAATTGTATTTGGACAGTAACCATATCAGCATGCAGTATAAACATTTCTTTATAAAAAAAATTGTGTATTTTTATTTGATTCAAGCATTGACATTGGGAGAAAAAACTTTTTTAGTATATTATGTTCTTATTTTAATAAAGGCAAATCCAACTCAAATGCAACAAAAGATTTGCACAATTTATGGAAAAAGTTCTGTGAATGAACACATCAAAATTGGTCTGGGAGGTTTTGTGCTGGTGATTTCCTGCTGAAGAATAATACACAATCAAGTAGATTCATTCCATTTTTTTTATAGAATTGTCTTAATGAACATTGATTTCAACTCCTGAGAAGACTGCAAAAGGCACCTAAAACAGTTCTTTCCCTGAGAAAGATAAAATTTGTAAGCAGATAAAATTATGAAATTACCTGAAAGATGCAGAAATAGAACACAACAGTTAATGTTTTCCAATAAAGCTAATGTTGAAAATTTTTTTAAGAAGCCTTATTCTTACTTGGTAAACCAAACAAACTTTTTACATTACCAAATATAAAATTGATGGCTTTCCAATTTTACCTGCCAAGACGTTCATATCCTTTTTCATGATCTTCTCTGACCACTTTGGATTGTTCATTCCTGGAACATGGTGAGCGCCAGAGTTTTCTGAACTGATCAGCCTGAAATTACAACAGAATAAGTGTTCACTTTGGAAAACTTGTTTAGCCACAATTTGAAAAAATACAATTGATTCAAACAATCGATGAAGCTGTGTTTTTATGACACTTCAATCAACACATTCTTCAAGGCTTGTTTAGCATTTTATTCACATCCAAAGCCACAGCCTGAATTCAAACTTCACAATCAGGCATTATCCTACACTTGTCATCTCTTAAAATGTAAGTATCCTTAGTCTTCTTCATGGAATTGAAGGTTGGCTTTTATCTCTATTGAACTATTGTCGGAGAAGAATTCAGTAGGCACTGTCATAACTATCATTATACGAGAAAAGGTGGTTTTAGAACTTGACTATCAATAATTTGTAAGGCCAGATTTTAAAATCTGCAGTTTCAGCTCAAAGAATACTTCATGTACAATAATCTAGCACACAGACATTCCTTTGAATAGATTGAAAATAAAATGAATAAAATCAACTGCACCCCACAGGCATGGAATAAATTTCTTGGTCTTCTGCATTGCAGGCAGGGATGCTTACTAAATTAGAGGACTCAGCCACACAACTTTTTTATAAAATACTTTAAATTCAAAGTTAGAAAAATCAGTTTGGGAGTATGCTATTATTAGCTGTTAATGTGTGTGTGCGCATGCACACCTTTGTTCAGAAATTACCAGGCTCTTAACTAAAAATCAGCAAACATCTTTGTGAAGACGTCCTTAGGTTTGTGCTAGAACTTAACATAACTAAGTATATAGAACTGTTACAAATAAATTTTCTCGTAGTGAGAGGGGAAAAGAAAAAGTAAAATACAATACTTTTATTATAAGTATCCTAGGTAAGAGATCAAAATGAAAAGAAAAAAATTTTTTTAAATTAGATATCAATATTTATTTTTTTTACTGCATTCATTCTTTCCAAACTATAAAAAGGGAGATAGAATAACTGAAAAATATATAATATCTAGTTAAAAGAAAAATCAAGGCTGATTTGATTTTTATGCATATTCATATCTTTACAACACAAAGTTTCAGAAATGACTAACGAATATTCAAATATCAATTCAATACTGATTACTTTGAATATTTTTTTGTCAAACTCAAGTCAAAATCTGGAGTCGACCATTTTTCTACCATAACAATTCATAACATTCATAAAATGAGCCCCTACTGTGATTAGAGATCACGACCAAGTGATTAGCAGATGGCTCTTTTACCATCCAAGCTAAACTACCAAGTTTTAAAAATAAAGAAAAAGTTATTAGAAATAAACAGTGCCTATCTCATTCTTGTAAATAGATTTAAAAGAAATATTTCCTTAATGCGATCTGAAATCACAACCTGGTAATCTGCACCAACTAATCTTACATATAAAGTAAAACTGACAAGTCTTACATTATCATGGAAATTTAGGTTTGAAATAATTTAATGTAAATCAATTTGGCTTCTTTACTAAAAATAGGCTAACATTTTTTCCAGGTGGACATTCTAAGGTTTGAGCTGCAAATTTTTCTACATAACTACATAAACTTGTTACCAATCGAGCCAAACTAACAAATCTTACATACCTATAAAAGTTTAGGTTAGAAATACAGAAGGGTTAATAAATTCTAATAAATAAATAAATAAATATACTTATAGTAGAAACATTTTTTTATTATATATTCAATATAAAAGTTGCAGTAATCATCTCAAGTCAAACAAGGCCTGTCAGTGTTGATGTGAAAAAAATCTATTCTATTCGTATTCTAATGTTAATTCTAATCTTTGATCTTACATTGCAATGAATCTAAGAAAAGAAAAAATTAAATCATTGATTTTGGTAGTTAATTTAATGTCTTCAACATATCCATCCCTCAAATAAAACATTACCTCTGAAGGTGACATAGGGCCAGCAAAAGCTTTCACAAGTGTTTGAGGATCATGGGGACTCTTAGGCGATGCAATTAGTGTTTCTGGAGAAAATGGTTTCATTTGCGTCACAGCAAATGGTGGGGAGAAAATGTCTGCCCTAAATATAGGGCTACATGGTGTCCCAACAGTCGGGGAAACTATGTTGTCTTCAGCTCGGTATAAAGGCACATAACGTCTTCCTAAAATTAGAGAAAAAAAATTTTAAATTATGTTTATTATTCAGTTCTGAAATACTTAGAGAAAAATGGCAGCTCATCTCTCAATGCAAAGGATAACTTTTCACCAATCATCTGATACCTAACAAGTTCAGGGGTAGATTTGCATAGACATGAAAAAATTACCAACCTACAGTCTAAACATGAGGAACTGGAAAAAAGCTTTCTTCCATTTTATGAGAGAAGAATACCTTACCTTCTAGGTACTCTCTGATCTCTCTTTCTACTTGTTTAGAGGGCTTATCTACTCTTTGGCATATCAGCTGAAAAGACAAGAAAATTCTCAGTAATACACATAAATGAATAGACTGATTGTAAGCAGCTGGTTTTAAAATAAAATAAAGCTTTCATATTTATGTGTTTACGTAATGGTCAATGAAGAAATACTTTTCAAAATCTCAAACCTTAAAAAACAGATAAATAAAGATTTTAAAAAAATAAAAATTGAAGACCAAAGAGAAGTGAACAGACACGATTTGACTGTAGATAGATGATAGAAATGCATATTAAATGCATTGTAGAAATGCAAATGAGCAAGAATTTCTCATACCCTTTATGACCATTTGGAACATGTGGGTGTCATGACTTCCAATAAAGAACTACAGCAGTTCCTCCCTCAACATTGTTGATAAGCTTGTGAGAAGTGTGACTAAGTGAAATGGTATAAAGTCAGGCAAATTTCAACAGACTCAAGAATATACACGAGTGATTTTTATAGTATAGCCAGAAAAGCATCAACTTAATCTTAGTTATCGTAGATGAGGATGGGAGTGTTCTAGCACTGTTCTTTTTCTATCCCTATGGACAGCAGTTGTGCATAATGCACTTAACCATTATTGAAACATATAAATCGGGGGAATAAATACTTGCAAAGCGAAAACTGTAAGGAGTACCTCCTACCATGACTCACTTCAGAACCAAAGACTTGTCACATGCTAGCAGAACTTGTACTGATGACAAAAGCTTGAATGAATTCATCTATGAAAGGATCACTATTGTTGTTGTAAGATGTTCATTTTAGAGCTTAGATATCCACTATTTTAAAACCTTGTTCAATTTTATAGCTATAAGATGGTATACTTAAGTTCATGTGAGCAACAATTAGCTTGTCAACTTTGTCACATGGATGGGTTGACCTGTTGTGACACTTTTGTACAGAGTCATTTTTGTTTGTTGTTTTATATGGTTATCATACATCCAAGAAACTTTGATTTTGCAGCATTTGGTTTTATTTTATTTTTTAATATTATAGTAAAACTACATCAAATGAGGAAATTCAGACCTGGAGGGAGTATTTTGCATCCCGTACCAATTGCAGTAAATGGATTTCACAGACTAATAAAATGGGTGATCATTAGAGCAGGAGTGAAAAGCAGGATCATGAATTTTATTAAAGGTAGTTATTATAGATCCTATGTACCTACACATCCGTGAAAAGAGGATGTAACACAAAGTCAGTTTGATGAGGGCGTCCTCACACTCGATCAAGTTAGGCAGGGAATTCCTCAAGAATTCTATTCAGTTCTCACAACTATTGATGCAAAGATATAAGAGCATCCCTCTGGTCAGAAATGATCTTCCAAAAATGAATTCGGATGATCAGCAAGTTAATAGTTATTATAGCCATTTCAGTCAGGACATTTGACTACTCTTCAAATTTCAAACAATTCAAAAATAAAAGTGCAGTAAATCCTTGCTATAACGAAGTTCAGTTCTGACCAACTCTTGGATCCATCCAAACTGACAAAGTATTTACCAAACGAAGCTTGTTGAATCCAGCAAGTCTGTGGACCATAAACTTTCTTTCAAGTTCAATAAATACAAGAACCAATCAATTTATAGAGCTATGTCTAACTTTAGTCATTTGCTTGAAAAGGTAAGGTCAGAAATAGAACAAAGGACAACTGAACTGCCTATGGATTTACTGAAGAATGTTTGTTGAATGCAGCAAACCAAACTTATTTACTGAATGAGGACAATCATCAGGTATAACAATCTTTCAGCTTTAATGATTAAGAAAAAAAAAAAAAAAGACTCACGTCAGCAGGTGTCTCTCCAAATTTATTCTTTGGATTCGCTTCTGTTAATGGGTGAGACATTAGCACTTCAACAACTTCTTTATGACCAAACTTGCAGGCAAAATGCAGTGGGGTTTCACAAGGCTTCATTTTAATTTTCATTTTTTTGAAGAAAAAAAAAGAGAAAAAGAATTGGAGAAGTTTGAGAGAGGAAAATGGTAACCAAAACAAACACTTTTTCAACCATTACCATTTATACAAGAGTGAAATATAGATATTAATGAAAATGTATTATACATATGCACAAGCTTATTTCATACATTTATATAAGAATAAGTTTTTCTTTTCAATTTTCTTCATTATACATACAATGGAAAACTGCAGAAATCATCTTCAGTCAGAATGAAAGTGGAAATGGAGGTTGACTCTGTGGCAGCCAGACTTTTATGTTATGCTTTTGTTGAGTGAAGTTTGGAACAAAACCACTGCACATATAACATGCAAGATAGGAAAGGAACTACTACTCAACAATATGAATCCTGTAAAATGCCAGCTGAGAAGACAACATCGGATTTTTAAAGAAATCAAAGATAAGATTCAACTTGACAAATAATGATTAAAAATACGAGATAAGAGGAAAAAAAGGGTAAAGATTATGATAATATCTATCACACAACTGCAAACAAGACAGAAAATAAAATTTTGTGACAAAATTATCATTTCTATGTATATCTAAGAGTAGGCACAGTTGAATAAATCACAAGAGAAAAGTATTCTTTAATATTCAATATCACATGATCAAACACTTATTACAAGAAAAAGTTACGAGAGGTTTACACAAATCAGTTATTTTTCTAATATGGAATAACATAATTATATAAATTTAAATATCAGACTGCTCTAGTTGAGAAATAACTGACCAGTTAAAAATAAACAATGAACAGTTAAAAGATCAAAAAACAGTCTGCATGGCTGAGAATGTGCAAGTACCATACAGTGGTTTCTCTAGACTTTGGAATTCTCATTTTGTCACAAAATTATTTAGAATCTTTTTCCATACTTCCAAATATCATTTGAAGACAAAGACAGGAGCAGCAAAGTGTAGAGAAAAGAAAAAGGATGAGTAGGTGAGCCTTACCCCTTTATCAGGTGTGTTCAGGTAAAGGTCCAACAACTTCCGGACACGCAAATTTCTGGCATCTTCATTTTCCTGACTCTGGCCATAGAGTTTCAGAAAGAAACTAGGATCTTCAATTGTCTGGATCCACAGTTTGATGATGTCTGGTTGGTTGTTCTTGGCTGCAAAATGAAGAGCATTGTACCGAGGACCTTCCTGGAAATCAAAAACAAAAACAATTCTTTTGTTAAAAAGGTTTTGGGGATTAATCACACTCATATCCTCAAAAATCTACCTCAGTTGACCTGAATATCATTTCTTACAAAGAAAAAGAAAATTGACAATCAAAGATAGTACTTGAATATCATAACCTCAATGGAATAGGTGAGAGAAAAACTGGCACAAAAGGACACAATCAACCACAAACATTGCAATAGGTGATATGTTGTTGCCCTAAGTAAAATCAGGTTCATAATCATGGCTCAAATGAAATCATATGTTGCTCATACATATAAATAATAAAGCAGCTCCAGAAATCATCACCTAACCAGCATCTTTCAGCAGCATGTTATGTTGGGGGGGCGATCAATTCAAAAGTTGGGAAAAGGAG
The DNA here is from genome assembly GCA_963457665.1 of Thysanoteuthis rhombus. Lineage (NCBI taxonomy): Eukaryota > Metazoa > Mollusca > Cephalopoda > Oegopsida > Thysanoteuthidae > Thysanoteuthis > Thysanoteuthis major. Next base: position 8,879,290 of record OY735200.1, read on the forward strand.
TGATCAATGAATGTTACCTCTCTTGCTTTTTGTTGGATCATTAAAAGGCATAATTTATAGTTCTTTTTAATGTCATGTTAAGTCAATAAGAAAGTTTTCAAAATGTATCCATTCAGCATATTGGGAAACAGAGATCAGGGCATCTGGTCCGTTCGGACAACAGTCTCAAGGACCATTGTGAGATTATGAAGATAGCTGGAAGTAGTCGTTTTTATGATCGGGGGTTTAGCAGAAGTGCTAGGCACTCTATAAAGGATAGAGGAAGTCGTTTCACCAGCACTATTTTTAGGGGACTACTATCTGGCATAGTGTTCTTTTCTTCATTTCTAAATTGTTATTTTCAATTTTTTTTTTTTTCATACTGACATTATAGTCTGCATGAATATCACCAAAAATGCATAAATAACTTCCAAGAGAGATCTGTCGAATAAATCAAGTAAATAGTACATTTACATACCTACACATATTTTTAAAAAAACACTTACATGTAGTATGGATGGAGTATCACCGCAACTGATGAGGAAGCGAGGATTACTATTGATCATGTCTTGTACAGTTTGGAAGTCACCAGCTTCAATACTTCTCCTTAGCTTCAGCAAATCAGGTCCTTTGGGTGCCTTCCAGTTGCTTTTTTCTAACATAACAGGATGAGGACTATTGCCAGCTGTATCTTCATTTTGCTGTTGTTATCAGACACAGAGAAGAATCAGTAGAGAAGGCAAAGATTCATCAATTAAACAAAGTAATCAGGAGGGGATCAAAGTGCACACACAATCCTTTTTAAGATCACTCATACTAAAATTTATTCAGAAAATATAGGCACACAATCTCTAATCAACATCCCAAAAATGAATTTCTTTAAGGTATTAAAATAATGCTAATAATAATAAAGAAAAAATTCTAAAAAATTGATTCACAGAATACAAGAAATGTCGTAAAATAATTCAATTTTTCATAAATGGCACTCAGATTCGGGCCAAATCTCGCCGTTATTTATATCAATTGACATTTCTATGATTGCTCCATTCAAGAGATTCATGCAGCAAGTAGATAATTTGCAATATTTGATTGAAATCTTAGGATAATGTAGACTTTTTTTTTCAATATACTAAATTATTAGCGATGTCAGCATTGCTTTGATTTGTTAAATGAAAAAATATTGCCAATTACATTCAGGCTTCTTGAACCATTAGGACATGCATTTTAATGACAAAATAAAAAATTATTATAAAATTGAAGCAAACAGAATGAACATTTTTTTCGCCAAATGAATAAAGTAACATGACTGCAATCTGAACTTGGGAAATACATGACATTTTAAACAGGCCAAGGTTTTTTATATAAGGGTCAATAGCAAATAACACTTTATAAAAGATTAAGTTAGGAAGGAAGAAGAAAGAAAAAAAAAAAAGTAGCATACATTATCTGAGTTTATAAGACTATGTATTCATACATTTATTCTAATAAGTAGACTCAAATTTTCCCAAGAATTCTACATGCAAAATTTCATAGTAAATGAATCAGTGCAATGGCATCTAGAGTTGTTTCAATAGAAATAAAATAGATACAAGTTAGTGTATGAGCAAAGAATTACACACTAATACTACAAGTTTTTGGCTGTAGGCAATTTTTTAGTAATTCTTTTTACAAGTAAATATTTAAAGAAAGGTCAACAGTTGAAGTCATTGAAAAGTATACGACATGCATTGCCAAAATTGCTGAACAGTAAACTTTGAACTTTACTGTTTGAGAAAAAAAACATTGAGAGTAGAATGACTTTGGTATTTTCTTTCGGAAATTCAAATGACACTGTTTAAAATGCTATTTTAATGCTTAAAAAATTCAAATTATGAAAATATTTTCATACAAATCAAGTATTACATGAACCCTTCCCACCTAAAAACAGTTTAATCATTTTCTTTCAATAATGACAAATAAACAAGACTGTATGTAAGCATTTCTTTCAAAATAAAGAAAAAGATTGAGTGTTGAAAGTAGGTGGAAAGAGCCAGATAGCTGCACATTTATATTATATTGTGCTAGGATACTTTCTGAGTGAAAGAAATACAAAGACAGGGATTTGAAAGCTTGTAACGTGTGTGTGTTCACATATGACTGGAATTAATATGAGAATAGAACCTAAAAAGTCAAACACTTTCAGAGTCACCTGCAAAGGTAAGACATTTTTGGTGAAACAAAGAGTACTAAAGGTTAAATAGATCTTAGCTCTTGTCATTTTTTGTAATCATTGGGGTTTTACTACAACTCAATGAGTTCATAGATGATTGAGGGGATTGAAATGTGACACAAAATAAGAATTCTGAAAGCTAAATTATCTTGCTACCTATATATTTTATTCTTGGTAGCTCTGTGCGTGTGTAATTGTACACAAGTATCTACACACTTGGATAGAAAATACACAGATCAACCCACAAAAGAATACTCTAAAAAAAGCTGTTGCTGAAAATAAGAGTCACTTAAGAAGGGGAACATTAAAAATAGAAGAGAAACACCTTTCATGATTTTTCTAGCAGTCAGAGGCAGCTGCTGAAGTGATTTCTGGCAGTGCTTACGTATAAGCAAGCAAAAGACCAGTTTTGCAGCTGGTTGGTTAGTCAACAAACCCTACCATTGTGAATAAAAGACCCAGTAAAGTCAACCTTCCCTTCCTCACAGAAGAGAAATCAAATACATTTGCAGGCAGGCACTGCTAAAAGTAGAACTCAGGGAAAATATTGGGAAGTGTATAAATGTCAAATCCCCTGAACAGCAGTAGAGTGCCTCCAATAACCTACAACTGTTTGACTGTTCATCAAGAGACATGTCAGGAGCTATTCCCATCTTCAAGACATTTTCTTCTTTATACAGCAATGATTTGCAACAGCTTAGTAAATGGAGAGAATGACAGTGATTTACCTTATTGAAAGAGACCCCAAAAGTACACATCCATCCATCTGCAAAGCAGAGGGTGCACAGGCACCAGGGATCATAACATATAACAGGCCGTTAACACATATGAAAAAAAATTACTATGATAAACCTGTACGTGGGAAGCGAGAGAGGAGCCCAGATGTGGCGAGAACAAGGCTATAGAAAAATGGGTAGCCGCAACGAGTCAGAGTTGGTTTACTCTAATCTGTCAAACGCAATGGGGTGGTGTATGTTGCAAAATCAAGAAAAAAGAGAAGCAAAGAAGAGAGAGAGAGGGGAGAGAAAGAGTTTGGAAGTCTGAGCGAATTCTGAGCTACAAATCACTGTCTATTCCCGCAGCTTATTTTATTTGAATTTTCACTACACAGTATGATCCTTTACGTGAAGAGTTCTGAGTAATTTTATGGTCAGCTTTTCATTGGTCATAAAAAGGAATTGTAGAAACAAAGTAAGCTTGCAGCTGAATATTTCAAAGTGGTAAATAAAAACCCATAGACAATAAAAAATACTTGCTTTTAAGATTAATAAGTATGCGTTTCAGAGAACTACAGAGATACCAATCATTGCATTTACTCCAATGGTTTATGGGTTCATTTCACATGTACATAAATTACATGCAGTTGACTTAAATTAAATTCCAACAGGATATTAAAATGTCTATTTTCTTCGAAATCTTTTTTTTATTCATGATAAAAAGGCAAAAGTACAATTTGAGAAAAATGCAAAAATATTGAACTTTCCAGAAATGAGTACATCAATTACATATGTTCATATATAATTTGCTCTCTACAGGTAAAATTGAAAGATTCAGAGTTTCTATTTTTTTTTATTATGGAGTTTTCTTCTTGCATATGGTCTCCGCACATGAAATACAACTCTGATGCCATTGAAGAGGCACAGAAAAGAGCCATCAAGATCTTTGAGTTTGGGAAATATACACTGAAAGATTAAAACAACTTGATATAGTGATTCTGGAATACAGTAGACAACTGCTGACCTATAGAATCCAGAACAATACATTATAAATATATATGTGTGTTTGAGAGTGAGAGAGGATACTGATATTCATGGCTCAAAATGCCCTGATAAGAAAATTCATTTATCTACAGTAGAACTAGGACAAAGCCACAAATTAAAAGTTCAGGCCTCCACTGGTGTTGGAAAAAAAATTCTCAGCGAGAGTAATAAACGCATGGAACATCCAGCGTGAAAAGACTGTCACATCTGATAACATCCATATTTAAAAAAAAAAATTTAAAAAAAAACACATTCTGATATCGGTCATACCAAATTCAACAACCAATTTTCTAATTAGTTGAATTCCACCCCAACTAAACTGAAGCTGGCTTAATGACGTAATTACCTGCTGTCAAAGAAAGCCTATTTCAAGTACATTATGTTAGGTCCTCAAAAAGAATGTCAACTATGCTATGATACCTGGCTGCTGCACACCGTAATAATAGTCTAAACTAGTCTATTTGGTGTAATTAATGGAACCAAAATTCTTTGATGACCCCCCCCCAAAACTTCTGGGTAATTCTATTCTTTCTAATCATTAGCTGCATCACCATAGATGAATTTCTTTTTCAAAGAGATTGCATAAAATATTGATATCAAATGATCCACAGGACTTGAAATGTAGAAATCCTGAATAAGTCTATGTTTATATTATTCATTTGAGGCAACTATAGCTTCAAGAATCTTAAATCATTTCTTAAATATAAAGGAGGAGAACAGACAATAATAGACTTTTAATAAAATCCCAGCAGATTCAGACGTGTTTTATGCAACTTATTTTCACTAGATTTAAGTGATACTTACTAATCACATGCACACACACACACACACACATATATATATATATATATATATATATATATATATATATATATATATATATATATATATATATATATATACACACACACACACACACATTTATCGGGGTGGGTGCGTGGAGTTAGGGATACTTGATAGCACACTTACAAATGCACTTTTGATTGGTGTAGTGACAGGTTCTGGAACATACTTTGCATAATCGATGGCTTCTTGTTCTGTTGGAAATGCTTTGAATCGAGCTCCTCTATACTTTTTCATTTCTTTCAGCACAACACTTTTTTCTTGAAATACCAACTGCGCATTTTCTAGGAGCAAAAAATATTGAGAAATACAAATAAAAATTTCAAAAAATAAAAAGTTACAAAACATACCAAAACCAAATTTCCCGCCATATAAGACACCCCCCCAGCCATAAAAATTCCTCCAAAAAATCACCCTGCATCTTATACCCAGAGTAAGCGGATTTGGGTAAACCTTGGGGTAGAGATTAGCAGTACTAGACTATCACATAAGACACTCAGAATGAAACATACAATTATAACTGGTTAAATAAGGATTACAAATCAAAATGTTAAAATATTAAGACAAGACATTAGCCTCATTTCATTACTTTCCAGGCACCTAGTGACGTACTGTATTTATCCACTGTAGCATTGTGCTTTACTGCCAAGTATGGACAGATCATCAGTTGATTAATAAAGCTAAAAGTCTACGTAAAATCCAAGATTTATACATTATCTTAAAAACATCGATACAAGATAGATGCATAGGCCTGTATCACTTCAACAATGCTGTGGGTTTGTGGGCTGGCCAATCCCCCACCCCACCCGAGTGAGATAGCCAAAGCAGATCAGTTACATGTAGATACACTGGTATTTTATAAGACAAATTGCAGGTTTCACTCGTAGGAGAATATCCAGGAAGCCTACAATTTTGGACCCAAACCCTATTGAGTGGAGAGCTACAAATTTCATTGGAAATTATGGCACTTATTTTTTCCCAAAATATTCCTCGCCAAATTATGGGTGTGTGTTACACAGTGATGTACATTATACATATATGGAAATACAGCAGTTAGAAAAAAAGATAGAAAAAAAATTAAAAAATTAAGGAACGAATACGGTTGACATGAGATCAGGAGTAACAATAATGAGCTTTTAATGAACATGTTACAAGAAATACAGGTTGAACTTAATCCTTTCAAAAATTTGATTCAATAAATAGCATGAAGCAGAGGAATGTAATTGGTAATGGACGGAAGTAGATTGTCAGACTGATAAGAGAGTTAAGCAACATCTACCCTTACCTACAGAGTTCTGATTGAGAGGAGCTTAAGGGATACTTCTGACAGTGGACAACCATCTGTGTTTGTTAGTTCACACTTACAAAATTAGAAATTTTGGTCAAGTCAGTAGATCGATGAATCAATATGAATTTTCTTTAGTCAAACTCCTGTACAATGTCTGAAGTTGATTTTGTTTTCCCACCGTAACAATAAGAACAATCCTCACCAAAATGAAGAATGTAGACCAATAGATAAAATCCACATTCCCCTACTATGATTGGAAGTCATGACCAACTGATTAACCCAGCTAAACTGACAAGACTTGGAAATCAATGAAGATTTACCAGTGATTTACATAGGCTTATTTTATTGTAATATTTTTTTGTAAAAATGTATTTACTCTTATAATTTTTCTATTATATCTACAACACGAAAGTTGCAGAAATCATCTTTACTTAGAATAGAAATAGGAGTGGAGTTTAACCCTGCAGCAGCTAGGCTTGTCCTTTTTATTTTGATGTTAATCCTCCCCCCCACCCCTATGTGAAAGGGGTTGAAATGGCCAAAATATGCATATTCAAGAAGATTGGTTTGTGAAACATAATTTGCAATGAGGATGGGTCAAAATTTTGAAGTTAAAAACCTACACATTTTCAAGACACACCTTCACTGTAAATGTCAAGAGAAGAATCAGAAGAATAGGTAAAGAAAAAAAAATAGAGTCAACAGAATATTTACCTTCCTTCCTCAAATATCAGCCAATAACTGATATCAGTTGTTAATCATTTTTGTGTGGGGGCCAGGAATTTGATTCCCCCGCAGTTTTTAATCGGATTGAGAAATTTTGAGGGCGACATTTTTGTATTTTTAGTCAAAGACAATTGGTCAGTAGACCTAGAACTTGGTGATAAGAAGCAGCAATAAGATACAGAGAGACTTGAATAACAAAGTAATACGAGATCCTCACTAAAAGTGAGGATCTAGAACTAGTAGGCAGGAGTGGTAACTGTAAAAAAAATATTCCTGGTCCTACCCCAAAATTTAATCAGTTCTCAGTCCATGGCCCAAACTTAGACATTTCATTGAAATTTTGTGAGAACCTTTGCAGATATTGTGTGGTGTGGCCATATACCTACGATGCAAAAGAGGAAAAAATTTCTCATCCATCTTAGAATTCAATCACTTTTCTCATAAACCATTGTAAGATTTGTGGCAAACCTTAGTGGGTGGGAGAAAGAGAAGACGGGGGGGGGGGAGACAAGGGAAAGAGTCATGGAGACAGTATTGTCTAAATTAGTCAAATTCGTCTCTCCAACTTGCATTCTGCTGAATAAAAGAAATTAGTGCCAAAATTAGTAATGTAAAATTTAACAAAACTTCAGCATGCGCCAAAGAATTTTTGCTTTCAGCAAATTTTTCTGCTGATAATATGTCCACTTGTTAGTCACTAGTAACTTGTTGGGGAGGAAGGGACTTAGGAATTGAGTTTAGGTTGGAGATATTTCTCAGAAATGGACATAATCAGTGACAGACTCCTAGGACCATGGGTGAATATCAGGAATTCTGGCCTTTTTGTCAAGAAGAGTTTAGTTTCTCATTGCTGTCATAAAATATTGAAAGGAAGGTACAGAACTTTTTTCCATTTGAGAAGTTACAACTCAGTTATGGCAACTTCTAAATATAAGTAGAAGTATAATTAAAAATGTGAGTGTGTATGAGGTCTGTTCAGAAAGTAACTTGCTACTTAATATTTAAAAAGAAATAAAAGCCTACCTAAGGCAATGGCATTTTGGTACTCTTCAAAGTATTCCCCTTTGGATCTCATTAACTAATCCCAGGACATTTCGGGATTTTTGAGATGAGGTATTATTATCATTTCTATTGATATTCGGACCAAATCTCCCAGATGATACCTGACGAAGGCCGTAGAGTGCAACGACCGAAACGTATGAAAAACAACAAAGATGAGGATGGTCCGAATATCAATAGAAATAATCCCAGGACCTCTTCCACTTTTTGAGACAGTCTGCACGGTTCTTTCGTGATAACCAGCTGCTTAGTTGCATTCTCAATTTCATCCAATCGGAAATCTTTTCAATGGCAAAATGACAGAAGATGCCGGCAAAAACCTGAACGAGATGTGAAGAATGGGCAGACCTAGTTATTGTGAATGTGATTGTCACACAGTAGACAAGCTCACTCAATATCACACTGCTCATTGAGTAACCCCACAGGAAAGAGTTCACGCATGCAGAATAAGGTCCTCTTTGACTGGTTGCCAAGTTAAATCAAAGCCATGCCCCTAGTTCAAAACATTCAAAACGGCTGGATACTTTCCGGACAGGCCTTGTACAGAATTCAATAAATAAGATAGAACAGAAAGCTAGAATAATAAGAGATGGATAGTTACGAGAATATTTCTAACTTTCCCTACTGCATTGATGAATTATCTGATAAGAAAGGTTGTAGAATGTCAGTCTTTTAAAAGAACCAGTGACAGAAATGGAGGAAGATGAAAGGTAAGTCACTCCAAGTCTTTTCATGTAGGAATACCACATGAAACTGGCCATTTTTGTTTGTTTTACTTCATTTCACAAAAATACAAATTGTTTATGATGAAGTAGTTATTTAAAAAGTATAAACTTTATATAAAAATAAAGTCGAAATGGAGTTGTCAATAACCAACAACTTTATCAAGTAAAAAATAGAAAGTTATTTGATTTTATGAGGAATTGATATTTTGATAGGGTGGCAATGCAGCATTAAATTAAATGATATCATTTATCTTCAGCAAAGCATTATCTAGAATAAAAAATTTCAATTTTTTTTCCTAATCAAACATACCAATATCACACCCAAAACTATTCCAAATCTATTATATATGATTAAATATCAACTGATAAGAAAAATACCCTTTTGATTAAAGACTCTCTCCCAGTACTTTTTACCATTTCTTCCATCTTATTACACAAATCTTGTGATGGATCCATTTGGTACATTTTGTCATAAGTTCAATAGATCCCACCCAGCATTTATTGCCCTCCCCTTGATCTCCCAGGGGCTGATATTGACCACTTTGCATCCCCTGCTTTAGATCAAGATATTCCATTGATAGTCAAGATTTGTTGCATTCTTAACACCTTTTGCACCAAAGTTTTGTTTGCTGATATGTGTAGGCCAAGAATAGAACAATTGGGATTCCCCCCCAGACACTAACATAGCATTACTGGAAAGCAAGTGGTGTGCAAAGAGAAAATGAAGACAATTCTAAACATTCATTTTTGCCAATCTGTGAAATATTTTTGCACGATAAATTAAAATTAATGATAATATTGGTATTACTACCAATGTTTATTCAAAGGTAGGACATACATAAGCTATTTTGGAAACATCTATATATCTTCTGTTAAAGAGGAAAATGTCACTGAATTTTTAAAAAAATAAATTAATTAAAAAAATAAGTGGATATCAAAGATCTATGGCAATGAGGGCTCAGTATGATTTTGTAAACCCCCCCCCACCTTCAGAGCAAACAGCATACATAAAACTTAATGTGTATCCTGATAATTTTTTTTTTTTCCCCTTTAAAAGTGAGAAACTGGTTGACATTATGATGTGAGATTTTGCAAAGCAATCAATGACATGAATTGTTACCTCACAACCAAAAAATTCTAGAATGCAAACAATATTTTCAATGAGTGTACAGATACTGCCCACTGTTTCTAGACAGAAGTTCTCATCCATATGCAAGTAATCATGTCTTTTTAGTCAGGTACTATGTCTGCATGTACTTGATAAATATTCTTCAAAATTAATGAATTTCTGCCAAGTAGCATTTCATGGAAAAAAAAAAATTTCCAATAAAATAAATATCTTATAAAACATCTTGCTTATGCACCTACAAACTAGGACTTTCAATATGAAGTGCAAGCAACAAATTCAAATTCATTACCAAATTTTATTCCATCACTTTCAGTTTGTTTTCATAATTAGAAAGGCCGCTTGATGTTTTAGAAAAGTTTAGCATCAAGTGAGGCCATGTGTTTTCTAAAAGCAGGCAGAAATACTTATTTAGCTGAATGTCAAAGAATAAGTAGTCTTTTTATAATGTATAAAACTATAAGGCTCACTGCAAAATATCAAAATGCTAATTATTATGCATCAATATGCAAAGGTCATTATTCAAAATAAAAACTGGACTTGAAATTTCATGAAGTTCAGCAATGTATGCATTTCTACAAGTTACCAACAATTAACTGAAAAGGTTTGAATTGAAGTTTATATTAACAACTAGATAATCAGATAAGTTCATGGAAAGCCAGAATGTAACATTTAGGTTAGTAGAGTCAACAAACCTAATTAAAAGAAGATTTAATCAAATTAAATGAGATTGAACATGAAAGATCTCTCCAACAAGAAAAAAAACCTAGAAAAGTTAACCCATTTATGCCTAAAAGAGATTTTGGTATAATTAGCAAATGAATGAACATATCATGGTATCAATTCACTTGTGAAGAAAACAAAACAAGAAAAAAACCCTGAAAGCATGCCTCTTATTTTAAAAGTGTTCACAAGTAATTTGATCCGCTTTCTTTCATGAATATATTTACTGTAACAATTTAAATTTTTTTTTATACATATGCTAATCAATTGGAAGCAGCCTGAAAGCTTTTTTATTCACTAACTTTTTGAATAAACTCCAAGCCCAAAGCTTAGAGTATACTCAGATAGCCGCCAAATGCACAGGGAAATTTGTCCTAGGGAAGATTTTTCCATGCTCTTTCCTCTTACCAGGAATCAAACCAAGATCTTTCCTTTGAGGTGAGGTGCTAATCATTACACCATCTGAGCAGATCCAATTTTTTTTTTCTTTAGGGAGGACTAAATATAGGCCTATGTATGTTAAAGGTAACAATTAGATTGAAAATTAAGGATGGCAAGTGCAGTCAGTAATCTTATAATCCTTATTAGTTGGTTAAGACAGATTATCAGATTAAAGGTTACGAGATCAATTATGGAGAATATAATGTACTGTGGAAAAATTTTAACTGATCGACTTATAATAAAATCATATTGTACTAGTGTTTATCAGCACTTACATAAATAAAGATGATAAATTCAAAATCACTTGGATGCAAACAAAACTATTAGTATGGCAACCATTGAATTTTAGGAAAGGATTTAACCTTTGTTGATTTCTCCATTCAACAAATGTTTCTTAGATTTTTCTAGTCTATACAAGTAACATGCAATGAGTAGCCATAATTTCTTGGATTTTGTGTGAAACATTTCAATGAGTGCACAGATACAACAGTCTGATCCTAGACATGAATGCTGATCAATGAATAAATAATCCAGTCTCTTTATATAAGAGATCAAACAACATCTTCATCTTGGAAAAAAAAAGAAAAAAAAAGGTCAACATCTACTAAATCATGAAATTCTCTGGCAAAATGATTGCATATCAAAGCAGGATTTCAGGTTTTTGTCTGCATTTCAACATGAAATATAAACATGCTTTGTGACATCTTGTGATCTATACCTATAAGCACCATTGTTAGTACCTCTGTAATGATAAATGTATCACAGTGAATTCATGTTCATATTCAAGTGTGTAGACCAGTTAAGACTTTTACATTTTGCATACATAGCCCCAACATAAGTCAGAATACAAAGATATAAGCATTTTTCAAATAAGCTTCACATAAACAAAAAGGTCTCTGTAGATGAAGCAGGGAATCAAAAGTGAGATTTCCTTTTGTTATGGAGCAAGATACTGATCCCTTTATGATAAAAACATCTTTGTGCAAGATATCCCTGGACATAAAGAGGGGGATTAGTTTCCTATCTGTATTTAGTAGAAAACTGATCCCCTGATAGATACACCCATGTTTATTGCTTTGATTAAAAAGTCTGTAGACTAGTTATGCATTTCAGATTTTGCATACAAATCACGTCTGAATAAAATGGTGTGGAAAGAAAAAATTTTGGGGTTCTTAAAATTTACCCATCCAATGTTCTTCATTTGGGTCTTATCCACAAAACTATAACTCATTTTAGACAAATGAGTTCATTATATACCAACAGTTCCCCCCTGACTAAGATTGAATCTAGTAATTAGCATAAATTTAATTTCTAGCCCCAAATAAATTTCAATATTTTAGCATACTTAAAGCAGGCTATAGACTGCTTTTAGACTATCTGTACTTCAAGTGGGGATCAATATGAGGCAGACCAGTTTTCTATCGATATCAAGTAATAAACTGGACTCTATAATGAAGAATTATTTATATCTATACCTATAAACGATGGTTTGCGGCTCTGCAATGCACAAAACAAGTCCCTGTTTGATTGTCTGTTGAAGAAAAATTTAAACCAATTCAAAATCGTCCATGAATAAAGGAGAAAAAGGTAATTAGAATTTGACAGAAATCAGTTGAGTAATTAACATTGTGAAAAAAAAGAGAAATATAGGGAAAAATACATTTGCTCATTATGCGTGTATATTACCAATAAAATCATTTCAAAGTGGTTAGTCAATTTTCCTTATCCATAAGTGATGAAAGCCCACTTCAATTTACAAGCTGTTTATAGGACAGCTGAATATGGATGAGCAAAATATAAAAAACAACTTGATATCATCTAAAATGTATAAGTATATTCCATCTTAAATGACAGGTAATATCCCAATATTTTATAAATCATACAAGACTTCCATAATTTATGATACAAAGCCAGGCACCATTAGCAAATAAGATTGCCTGTCAAAAATAACTAAGATATAGGGTGGGGAGCTTATATCATTGTAAATGGAAACGATGCCAAGTACATTTGGTTAATGAAAACTTGAAATATGATAAGCAAAATATTTTTAAGTTGAATATAAATCTGAAGTCAAACATTTGTAAATTTATTTGAATAAGAAAGACTATTTCTTCTGGAAAAAAAAAAAAAAAAAAAAAAAAAAAAAAAAGAAAGAAAAAACCTATAAATATTGCTTACCTTTAAATCATAATTCTACATACATATTTCATATTTATCATTATTGGACAATGGTACAATCATACCATGATCAACAACCCTCCCAGAATACAAAGATCTAAATCAAGGACACAGAACTGGAGAAAGTAGACCACTACATCTACCTAAAACAACGAATCTCTAGGAGACCCTTAAAAGAATAAATCAAGTGAAGAATCACCCTTGGATGGCAGAGCGAGCTCAAACTTCAAAAATAAGAAGATCCCATTAATGCTAAAAAGAAAGGTATACAACCAATGCATCCTCCCAATAGTCACTTATGGAGCTGAAACATGGAACCTAACTAGGAGAGACCCGCAAATTGAGAACCATTCAACCTGTACATGAAAGAAGAATTGAGTCAGGGACATCATAGAATCCATACAAAAACTCAAATGGCAATGGGCTGGCCATGTCACAAGAATGGCAGGCAACCGATGGAGATTGCAACTCATGACATGGATCCCCAGAGATCACATGTGCAACCAACGCCGGCAGAATATTAGATGGAGAGACTAGCTAGACTAATTCAGAAAGTACTGGCTCCACAATGCCTATGATAGAGAAGTGTGGCGAATCCTTGGGAAGGTCTATGTCCAACAACAGACATTAAGACACTGACAATGATGATATGCCAATGACTGTCCAAACAATATCTACAAAAGTTGTCAATAAAATTTCAATGACATTTTATGGAAGGCTGGACAATAGAATACGGGAGAAACGATTTAATCTCAGAGTGGATCTATTCACAGTCACTCCCCGACAATGGCGTTGGCAGATGTATGTGCTCTTAGAGTGTTTTCTAGTTTGTTTCATTTATAAGATAAAGTGTACATTACCGCAATGCACTACCAGCGAAAAGGAGGAAAAAAAAAAAAGAAAAAAGTCTGACTGCATTGTTACCATATAATGTGATTGCAAATGTCATGATAGTATTTGGTGACATATGCTTCTATGCAACACTAGCAATGACAAACAAATTTACTTGTTCTTATTTTTACTAAATTAAATCCTATGTAAGGATTTAATGTTATTAAGATATTTTTACAAATCATCAACAAATTTAATTGAGTGCGATTGTACTTCATACCTGATAATTGCACAACTCTAATTTTTTCCTCATTTGCCTTTCTTTCACATTAACCATTCTGAGAAAAGGAGTTCAGCCAACATATTTCCATAAGTCATGTATCAAATCTCCAAGAGCCACATGTGGTATGAAATCTGCGGTTTGGCCACCCCAGCACTAGATCATGGGTTGGCAACCTTTTAGCCTGGATCACATAATGAGAGGGCAAGGACAGATAAAGAAATTCCATCAAAAAAAACAAAAACATCTAAAAGCCTAAAAATCTAGAAATTAAAAAATTGAAAAAAAAAAAAAAAAAAAAACCCAAAAAAACACCTAATTTCTCCAGAATCTAGATATCAATAGACTCATGAAAAAAAAATAGAGAGAGAGAAGGGGGGGGGGGTCTAGTAGAGTATTATGCCAATTTTCAAGTGCATAGTCAAAACAGTATGGCCAGAAGCACTGGGACACATGCATATACAATGGTGACTATGGTGGTTCAATTAAATGGGTTACCATTTCAGTAAATTCATTACTGCCCTGAAGCCACACATAAAGTGGTAGGGATAAGGATTTCAATTCTTTTGTACAAACAAATGGTGGTGCTAAAATATTAGGCACAGTGGATAACTTCCAAATTATTTAACCAACATGGTTGAAAAGTTTCAGCTTTAATGTTCATAAAAGGGCTGGAGTGTGCAAAAACAAAAAAAGATCTTTTGATAATTGAAAGAGAAAAAAAAGAAAAAAAAGGAATTAGGGCTGGCAAACATTCAAAGTAAATTCAAGACTTCATAAATTAGAGTCTCTAATTTGTTCCGACATTTCATGCTCATATCCTCTTCACTTTATAGAAGAGCAGGTAAAAAAGACACTAGCAATAAAGGGAAAGATTTTAAAGAAAACCTTTTGGTTTTTATCAGTGTGGTCTCTACTCAAAATGAAAGTAAATCCAACAAAAATAAACAAAAGAATTGAGCTTATGTAAATTAACCTAGAAAACACTTTTGTCAAGCCTCTTCATGTAGGATGAAAAGTTTCATCCAAAAGAAACTTCTGATTTCACATCTAGAAGTTATTCTAATTTCTTGCGTAGGAGTAGTGCAAAACACTCATTTTTCTAGCAGCATTAAATTCAGATATTCCTGCAACATCTTTTTCAACTGAATAAAACCAAGATCCAAAAGGAATGTTGTTAGCTCAAAATCATATTCGAGAATACTGCATTCGAGGAGAACAATTGTTCAGAAATCCGAATATCTATCCTTGATGCCAAATCAATAATATCAACTAAAACCAGTTCTAGAAAAGGAAATATTCTGAATGGAAGCAAAGGGTTCTTGGTAAATTCTATACATGTAAAATACAGTATCTACAGAATACGTTTAAAGTATCACTAATAGTAACAAATATTTGAATCTGAACTGTTAATCTATTTGGTTACAAACGCCTAAGAATAACAACTGAATTCCCACAGCTGGTCCTGTTATTCCATTTGTATTTCTCATTATAAATTGGATTTATGAAGATGTGCATCTAAATATGAACTTATAACTGAAGACAATTCCCAACTGAAACAGAAAAATGGAAAATAAGGTCAACATTTATAGAATACAAATGTGACGGGAAGTAAGTGATACATCAATAAACAGGTTCGGGGAAGAAGATGCGCCTAACTTAATACCGAAGTATTGTTGACTCAATGGTTTCTTCTTCTTATAGTTAGTAATGAGGTGCAAATGTACTAAATCTGCAAATAATATTTGCTGACACCCCAAACCCTTATTACCATGATAAATACACAAACAAAATACTTATTTGACTAACCAGTTAGCAAAAGTAAACAAGTTTTCAACCACGATTATACCCAGATTTATATTGTCTACATAAGTGATTTTTAGTTGATAATTGTTGTACATCTTAATAACACAGATTACGTTCCAGGTATTTAATTGACATGTCACTTGTCTGAAGTCTGTGGCACTTACTATACGATAAATATAGATGCTTTTATGATTTCCAAAACTTTGTTTTGTTTATATTGTGCAGCTTATTTTTCATAATGTGGTTCTAGCAGCTCACTGCAAAACTCAAAAATATTCCCATTAATTTATTCAAGACTGAATCATCAAAATTGTGAATGGAAAACACGCCACGGCAATGGTAACTACACTTTTTACAAGTTTGGGAAGGGAATCTAAGGATGTGTGTTCTACAATCTCGAATGTTGAATATACAAAACTATTTGGCACATTAGCATGTGAATGTCCCACGCAGCATTATCCCCCCCCCCAATGCAGGTGAATTCGGAACAGAGCTCAAAGTGTTGTTTTATTTTCACATCCCATACTTTATGGTGATCTTGATCTACAAGTAATAATCATTGATTTATTCTAAAACATTTGAAGGTGTTACAATGAAAATGAATTTCAAACTAATTATCAATTTACTCATTAAATTGTAAAAACTAATCATTGATATACTTGAATTCCGATGAGATGATTTTTCTCTAAAAAAGAAATTAACTCGCCATCATAGTTAAGTACTTGCAGCATTAAAATTTAAAGCTACGTGAAGAAAAAATTCCACTGAAGAATAAATTCTAGACATTCCTGGCATTTTCCACCAGAAAACATCTAAAATAGAGTAAAAAACACACCACCACGATTCACAAGAGTTTAGATGTTTAATAAACTCATCAACATAAAGTCTCAAAAGGCCAGAAAATAAAAAAATAATAAGGAGTTCAGCAGAGAACAGATGCTAATTTTCAAGTCTGTAGACAAAATGGTATGGCTAAAAGTGCTGGAACACACACACAAAGGCACGCACATATAAAAAGAGGATAGAACCCTGCACCATCTTTGATGGCTATGCTTGTTCAACTAAATAAACATTGGACGCCGTAATACATTTGGTAAAAATATCAACCAATGTTTCAGTGGAGTTCCAACAGTTCCATAATATATTATCTTATTTTATGACTTCATAATTCACTACTTCAGAGTTTTTAATAGTATCGGGTGGGAACAAAAATTGCCGTTATGAACCATGAATAATAAAACCCGAGTTCACAAGAGTTGACATTTTCCTAGAAGGCATTTTAGATCAGGCCCACAGTGGTATGTACCTGTTAGCACATATGCAAATCTAAGGCCTAGGAAAAGTGTTGATCAGTAGGGGATCATGTCCAGTGTATAGGGAGGGTGGGGCAAAACTTCAATGCTTAACTGCATCCGGTTTCCAGGGGACACACATAAGGTCTTGTGTTATCCTGCATTTGTTCCAAATCAGGACAATAGAACTCTGCTGTGTTGGTCTGAAGGTTCCAAGAGGAGTAATCTATTACAGCACCAAACAGTTGAGAGGATCTCCTTAAGAAGGAGCAAGTTTGTCGACTCAAAGGAAGCCACATTTCAGATCATCATACAGAAACCACTTTTCGTCAGTCAAAGAGAAAAAAAAAAAGGTTATTTTTACATGAGCAAGTAAATTACTGCAAGTGTCAAACTGTACAAGTGCTGATCAGTCAAATTCATTGGTACCAACTTCTGCACATGCTTCACTTTGTAGATTTGTGCCAAACGTCTTTCAACTGTAGCATTGGCTATCCCCAGCTTAGCTTCCAATGCCTGGGTGATGATTTCTGGATTAAAGGAATAATTACTTTCTCCATAGATTGATCTCTTAAAGGTGCTGTCTTAGAGTTTCATTATATCAAAGTCTTTCAATCAGATTTGGTACACAGAGTCCCAGGAGAATGTTTCAGAACCCAAACAGTCAAGCTTGACCCTAGGCAAACAAAGTCATGTTGAAATACAATGTATTTTTGTGGTCAACTCTCATGGTTGAATGATAACATTTAGCATCATTCAGTACTCAGACGTTGGAATTGACATTATTCAAGAGCCCGCACACACTCCATGTCAATCCAGATTCGAACAGCTTTTTAGTCACCGACATGAAACCACACAACTTCCAATAATTCATATTTTTTTCTTAGAAATAAGAACACAATCCTTGTATCAAAAATGAAGATAATATAAACAATTCATGAAACTATATAGAAATTCTTTGCATAGAGTATTTCTTGGGATCAAAATATAAAGATGAAATGCAGTGGGTGGATATTAGCACTTCTAATCATGGATGTACAAGAGGAAAGGATTTTCACATCTTGAAATTAGGGCTTAAATTCTTTTGATATTAGCACCCAATATAATTTATCACAGTTGGTTGTAAGGGCACTGTACAGTCAATTGCAACACAATACTAACAGTGCAGATATCAATTCCACTGAAATCAAAGTGAGGATAAGAATATTTAAAAATAAAAGTGAACACCCCATCAGCTATTCTATCTAGGAGTAAAGCACACTAAAGTTCACCGTTTTTAAAGCTGGTATGTTTCCTTTTGAAATTGTAAAGCGTTCATACGGTTGAAGATGGGGAGAAAAAAAAAATTATTTACTTTTTATTAGATTTAGTTGCCACGTATCGAGAGCCCTCACGACAACCGCAATATTTGGGTGAATCTTGACTCGAACTATGAGATCACTCAGTTTGATTGCAATTTAATCAAGAAAGAGACTAAAATTGGCAACTTCCCTTCTTCTCTAGCCAAACCACACCAAGCTGAAAATGAAAAATACGCAGTAGCAACATTGACTTTTTCATAAATTAAAGTCACTCAAAAACAACGATATGCTATAAGCTTTTTAATAAAATTCTCTGCCATAAAAATCATTTGACCAGAGTCAAGTTCTTTTTCCAACTGGATATAGCGACCGGCTCCAATGAGTGATTTTTTAATACAACCCAATCGAAAGCACTGCGTTATCATCATCCAATATCTCTTTCCTCTCTTCCCTATAGATACATGTAACTTTTTTCAGCTACCCACTCACTACTCAAAATTGAAAAAAAATAAGAGAAAATAAAATATAAATGCTGTTGTTTTCTGCACATGTAATTTCGCGTGCCTCTTCCAGGAGGAACCATAAAATCTATCTCTTACACCTGGAAAGGCGGAACAGCAGCAACCACAATAATTCGTCGTAGTGTGGGGGGAAATAATGAGTCAAACAAAGGCTATTTCGATTTAATTTTCCACAGGCAACCAGTGAAATTTCTGTCAAAGCAGTCAAGAGAAAGAAAACATTAGAAGAAGCTTATTGATGCGTAGTCGTAAGTAGGTTGGTTATTTCGGTAAAAAGTATTGGCACCAAAGAAAGGATAATGTTATCACCAAACATTAACAATACGAATCTATGCAGACAGCGAAAGGTTGACACTGACAGGTAAGCAACAAGTCATTTATTATTATATAAAGACAAAAACAAAAACTACTCCTGTGATCTAATCGGAGTGTTATTTAAACCCAATATTTTTCAGTTCTCATATAGTGAACCTTTGATTTGGTAGGCTACTCTTGTCAGCAGATAAACTGCTGATTTTTTTTTTTTTTTTTACAATGAAGATTCAGAGAAAAAAACGAATCCCTCTGCAATAATTCAAATTCAGTGAAGCTTATTACTTATGATTTTTTTTTCCAACTCGTGAGCAAACACCACATTCCATGTTTGTAGGTTTTTCTTGGGTTAAAAAATTCATAATCTCCAAGTGAAATAAATTCTTGGTTTCCGCTAAAATTTCCTCTTCACTGTGCAATGGCTTTTTTTCTACTAGTCATTAAGTCAAGTAATGATACCATCAAAAGTTTTAAATCCAGTTAGTGTATACTCTATGATGATGAGTGAAGAGAAAAATGAACTAATGAATTGCTCAACACAATAAGTTTATAATTGTTTTGTATAAAAGTAGTTGGACGTTACAACAGGATTATTCACTCCGAAACTCCAGTCCAGCAGGCCTGTCTATTTTTTTTCTTTTGTGGCCGCAGTGGTCAGT
The DNA here is from genome assembly GCA_963457665.1 of Thysanoteuthis rhombus. Classification (NCBI taxonomy): domain Eukaryota; kingdom Metazoa; phylum Mollusca; class Cephalopoda; order Oegopsida; family Thysanoteuthidae; genus Thysanoteuthis; species Thysanoteuthis major. The sequence continues at coordinate 8,899,349 of OY735200.1, forward strand.
TGGTTACAACATTCCGTCTAACGAGATCATGTGGCACCAAGCCAGATTCAAGTATTGACCGAGCGAAAGTAGGAGGGGGTGGAGGTAAGCAAAAATAAGAAAGAGACAGACAGATGATGACATAGTCCGAACTTGCATTAATCAAAGCTAATGACACTTGACATTTTTTCAACTAATTTAAGTAGATTTTCACTCAACGCTGCCATATGGTGTCAAAATAGCGAACAAAACATAAAAAAAAAAAAATCAATTTTGAAGCCACCCCAGGGTGGAAAAAAGCCAGATTTTTTTTATCTGACCGAACAGCCCTACTTATGGCATATTACAAATCACATGACCAACTCGTTTATGAATCTAGTAAATGACGTTATTCAGAAATTAGTGTCCGAGATCACTACAGGCATTCCTTGCAATAACGCATCCCCAACATTAACATTTTGTTCTATTACTTCACCTGTAAGAATGTTTTGTCGGTATCTTTTTCAATATAAAGCTTTGAGTTAAACATTTTGGTGGAAGTTCGTAGGGGGTGGGGAAGTAGTACTGGATCATAAGTAAATATTACATCATGAGTAGATATTTTTTTATAGAGAGAACTGAAGGTATTGTCTGAAATTGTTACCTTGAAACGAAGGTAATTAAATTAAGATTAAAAACGATTTTATTTTTTTTTTTACCAAACCGATGTAGATGCCAAATGGCAACAACTATATAAAGTTGAAATAAAACAATGTATCGTTTTCAGTCAAGTTTCAAGAAGTCAGTCACGTCGAAAATGGTGAACTTGAGGGTTTTAAGTAAACAACCACAACCGAGAGAGACAATGATGGAAATTTAAAACTCAATATCCAATATTAACGAAACCACGAACTGTTTTGCTTCGTTTTAAATACGTGGTTCATTCATTCACTCATCCCAGAAGGCTATACACCGAGGTTACAATATATAACTAACTATATAATTATCTCACATATTCATTTGCATTAAACCATCAACAGAAAAATAAATAGTATGATCAAGGTGGGGAAAAAAAAAACATGGGCCCTGACTTTTTTTTTTTTGTGAGTTTTAGTATTTTAATGTTTTCGTTGTAAAAGTATAAAAGGCGGGGGGATGTCTTTACAAAATCGCGTGGTGGAGACAGTTATAACACCTGAAGTGTAAAAAAGACTTTGGTTCAAGTTTTTCTTTTCGATGAAATACCTGGATAAAATCTAATTTGTTTTCTTGGAGAAGAACTAAAACATTTCAAGTAAAAAAGAAAGTTTGTTCAATTTTTCAACATTTCCACAAAATTTTCCATTTAAAAAAATAAAAAATAAATAAAACGAAACTAAAAAGCTCATTTTAGTTCCGCTTTTTTTCCGTTCTGAAGTTCAATTTTAATTGCTGTCGTAAAAACAACAAAATAAGGGGTGGGGTATTCTATTCTTTGTCCTATGATAAACAAAACGAACATGTTCATTAAAAACTTGGGGGGAGTGTTTCATACAAGAGTTTAGTGAAGTAAAGAAAAAAAATGTTTTGTTTTTTTTTAAAGACATAGAGCAGCATGAATAATGTAATTTATATAGGTAAACACAAATCTTTAAATACGTTATGATCACCAAGAAGTGTTTGTGTTCATTAATCAATAAATTATGGATTCAATGAAGCGAAGAAATAAATGACGACTGTTTCAGTTTCATCATTCATTGAACTGTCAAAAGGCCACATAATGAAAACGCCACGGCATCAAGTACGTTAAAGAAAGGAAGTTGAGGAAGACCGGAAACAAGAAATAACTGACTGCAAATGTAAGAGATAATAAGCAGACTGAAACCAAGAAAAACTTACCAGCTCCTTCAAGAGCCCTGGGGGGCACATTAATGGCATAAAAAGTGGCCGGTAGATTTTTGGGTACCGATGAAGCTTGCAGGTTGCAATCCACTGTGGGTAATGGCCCACCACCACGGAGCACTTCCTCATTACTCAAACCTTTTCCAGACGACAGAGTCTGGCGATTCCTAAATTTCAGGTTGTCTCCATTGTTGAAGCAACCGTCAGCCTGTCCCATTTGTTTAATATTATCTCCATCAGCAGCAGAAGAACCATCGTCGCCATAAGCGGGTGCGGTGCCACCACTTATGATCGAGCTTCTTCTGCGATGGTAAAACAACCATCGCAGCAGCTGTCCTATGGCGATGAATGGACTGCTTACCCCACGCAGTAGCAGCAAGACAGGCCATATAAAGATGACATGAAAGACGTGTAGCAGACCCATCGACTTGTCGTCCAGGGGTTCACGCAAAGTTCAAATCAAATACGACAAAATTTACTGAATTTCCCGCTCTGTCTGCCATAGAAGCCAACAACATGCACGGTTACTGCAGACGAACCGTGGCATCGATGCAACGCCTTCGCCCATTGGTCCTTAACGTCCACCACGGACCATTGAATGACAAGATACTGGATAGACCCGTGTGACTCTCAAACCGATTGATATGAACCTGCGTTTGATTGGTTAAAGCGTATAGGAAGTAACCAATCGGAATACATGTAGTAATGTTTTGTGCAATCTTTGAACTTTGACACGGGGTCATATTGATATCGAATCACTTCTAACAGGGTCTTTCATTAGTGCAATTTGCAAGATGTGGCCAATCAAAAAGCGAGTTAGAAAGTCGATATATTGACCTTTAACCTTCAACATTGTCAGTCTCATGTACATTTATTATGAGACCAACGGCGCTACGTTTGGAATAGGTAGGATGCTAACTTTTTTTTTGTTTTACACTTTACGTTTATATTTACTGATTGCTTACTTCGAAGATGCCTCTCCGTATTAGGGACTTTCATCTTAGTATTTAAAAATGATATGATCCGGGCTGCCTGAATAGATAATTTATTCGAGGGGCCCATTTAAAGAAAATAGGGGATGAAATTCATGTTTTTTGTATGAAAATTAATTCATTTCAAACAGATGTCCCGTTCGAAAAAGCATGTTTTTAGTCGGACTTGTTTTATATTGTTTAGTGTGTGTGTGTGACACAGTTGGGGCAACTCCCCCTTTTCTAACGGTACGTAACAACTGATGCAGATGTAAAGTCGTATTCATTCAACAATAAATATAATTTCTCATTAAATGAAAATAGCTTCTTTTGTGCGAAATATTTTCAACAACCAACAAGTATTTTGGCATTTGGCGAAAATTGTTTATCTTAGATTTTGTGCTTGATTTCGGACGAACAAGTGATGTTGGATTTTTCTTTCTTTTGTCAAGTCCTTTCTTGAGTTTGGGTTGAGTGGTTGGTTGTCATTCATTTGTCATTGTCATTATTTTTTATATTATTAATTACCACATGACACTTAATTTTTACGTGTAGAAATGATGCAGTGTATCCTGTGATACATAAAGCACATGCAATTTTATTTTCAATTTTTGCTTGCTGTGCAATTTTTATAAGATCCGACAGTCATTGTGGAATAGTTATAAAATCGAATTGGAGATTGGAATCTGAAAATTATGTAATTAATTCGGAATTCATCTGAGCTTCATCTTGTGTAAAGTAAGTAAAGAAGCTTGTAAGAAATGAAATTTATATTTAAACCGTTTTTTTCACCAAATATTGATATTTGTCCCCTCATCGCTATTATTGACCCCCGCCCCCCGCGCTCTCATTAAAAAAAATATGTCCAAGTATTTGCCCCTTTTTTTTTCCAGCAAATTATTCAATCAACTGATTGGACGTTTTGTTGTAAACTTGAATAATTTTAGATGCAAAAAAAAAAAAATCTCACAAAATTATGTCCAGGTGAAAGGAAAAAATGCCAGAGAAATTCTAGCATCTTCTCCCTTCCACTTAAACGAATTCTGGTGGGATTGTTTTCAAATTTTATTGGGGTTTTTTACTATTTTCTTATTTCAAAATCAGCCTTATTTCTCCCTCAAAATATTTAGAAATATCTCTTTGATTACCCTAATCTTTATATTGATCGTTTCTCCTTTTCTGTAAAATAAAAAAAAAACACGTAGAAAAGTCAGATAATTTTTTTATAAGGAGGCGGTTTTGATTTTTAAAAAGTAAATGTTTTCATTGCAATAACTAGATTGTTTTGTTTTTTTTCAAAAACCTCATTCATTCTTTTGAATTCTCTTATTTTCATTGACAAAGTCTCTGAAAAGGGGGTGGATCATATTGTCAAATATCGTAAACAAAACACATGATATTGCTTTCGTTTTCCTGATATTTCTTATCACCGTGAACCCTTGTTCCTTGGTGATACAGCTGATTTTCTGAGTAGTTCAGGAGGGAAAAGATCAGTTTAGTTTATAATCTCTTGGTACAAATTTGGATTTCTGGTTCCACCTATAGACATTCTCTAATTATAGCTATTTTATTGGAGTGTCGTCTGCTTTATAATTTTCTATTAATTTACTTGTGACTTCTATCAAGTTGCTTCATCTATGACTTGATATCAGTTGATTTTTTTTTTGAAATCCTACTCACACGCGCAGGACCAATTAATTACTGTTTATTACTTGGAATTAATTTTCACTTTATAATCGTGGCCACAAAAAATAAGGACTGCACTTCTGGATTTGCCCAAAATTTAACATGTTTTGCTCGATTGGGGTGAGTTATTTCTCTGCCCCCTGGTTCGTACGTCTATGCTTGATGTATCTTAGCTTCTGTTAGATCGTTATCATTGTCCCATAAAGTCCAAATGATCTACGATCGATTCTGAAAGAGCCAACCTGATCATCATTCTTTGCTTCTTTTTCTTATCGTTTGTATGCAAGATTTTCGAAATCCTGTGTCTTTGGTCCCCAGGGTTGTACTCGAAGAGAAGAGATTAGATCAGGGGCGCAGCTAGAGATTTAGGGGCGCAAGGGACTTGGATCCCTGAAAAACATTTAGTGAGTTTTTTCCTTATATAATGTCAATCGGAATGTAGTTGGTGAACTATTATTTATAAAGGATTTTGGGGGGCGTTTTTTTTTATTTTTATATCGATCCCTCCCACCCTATCTCTTAGCTACACCCTTGGACTATAGCAGTGCTTCTCAGACTTTTGGGAGTTGGATTCCAGGAACAATTTTTTTTTTATTGAACTATGGACCAGTCTGAAAACTGCCCATTTTGGTAAATTTGAAGTGAAGAATGGTTAAACAATTGAATGTTTTATTTATGTATATACATCACTATTAAAGATTGTTGAAAGTCCATTAACATAGAAAACATTGAGTGCACACTCAGTATAGGAAATTAGCCTGCTTGTTATATTAGATCAGAGTGCAACATGCAATGGTGCTGAAATGTCCAAAATGCTCCTGTGCTTGGTTTAAATTGTACTCACTGTTGAGACGGCAGTCATATAGGTAGGTTGATGGAAATGGTAAGTGTCTTGAGTGATTTCAGTTGGCTCAGTATATTCAGCTTTAACTTTTATCCAGAAACAAGTCAAGGATGATGAAGATTCAAATAATATTTTCATGCTACCATCAGCAGCAAGTTCCAACGATTGATCTTCCAATGCAGCTAAGAAATTGTTCTCTAATGCCAGAAAAAAGATATCTGATGCGTCCCTTATCTTTTTGTGGGTCTTCCTCCAATGGAAAGAACTTCTTGAAATGTTCTAACAAAACTGTCAAGTGTTTGCCGATGATATCTTTCAAGATGGACGCTTCAAACTCGGCGACAATTGTTGACAGGTTGTAGAACCTATCGAAGCAGTCTTTCAAAATGTGACTCTTTCACAATTCTAATTTAATCTTCATTCCAATAATTTTGTCAGCCATAGTGAAGCACGGAGCATTTTTTCCCTTTCATTGAAACTTGGTGGGTATATAATTCTTACCGTGTTTTATTCATCCACTATATAACTACATATTTCTTTTCTGACAGAGGGAGCTATTCCACACCTTTGCTCAAAGAATATAACCTGGGGTGTAGCGTAGCTCTGAATAGGGATTTTGAATCTCCCTTAGGCCCCTCAAAGTTTTTCTGTATAGTAGTTCATCTTCTGCAGTTTTACTATAATCAAATATAACTCTGGGGATCAGCATTTTTCACTTGGTGGACCAGCGGTGAGAAACACTGAAGTAAAGGACAAATCATATCCATAACCCTGTTCTTTCGAAAAGTTTGACCATAAGTTGTAGCTAGGAGACAACCTAGCTTCAAGGATATTATCAAAGTCCAATTAGAGGCTGGAGTTGACTTCTTTTTTTTTTTTTTTCTTCCAAGGGTAACAACTACAAAAACAATCCTCACCCGATTAGAGGGAGTAAACTCATTATTTATATATATATATATATATATATATATATATATATATATATAAAATTTACATTTCCCTACCATGATTTGAAATAATGACTTAGTGATCAGCAACTGACTCTGTTACTGACTGAGCTGAACTGACAAGTTTTATATATTTAGGAAAATTTATGATTATTATACCTACAATGCAAAAGTTGTTGTAATCATCTTCTGTTTGGATAGAGGTAGGAGTGTAATTTGACTCTGCTGAAGCTAGGGTTTTTTTTTTTCTCCATGTTATGTTGTCAGTACCATATTAAACCAGAGGTATAGGCCTCAGGCCCCTATACTTTAGGGTACCCTGAGTAGGCCATGGCCTGACAATTTTTTTTTTTTTTTTCTATCAACCCTTCGGCTATAGTGGTCAGCTTGACCCGATTTAAACTTTTTTGCCAATCAGCTCATTCATATGAAAATGGGATGGGGGCAAATTGATCTGTGCCTGAAGCCCCATTAGGCTTAATTTGTCCATGTTGTTGACAATTTTTCATCATCATCATCAGTCTTTTAACGTCCGTCGTTGGACATAGACCTTCTCCAGGATTCGCCACAATTCTTTATCATGGATGTCACGGAGCCAGTATTTCCTGAATCTGTCAAGTTCATCTCTCCATCTTGTGTTCTGTCAGCCTCGGTTTCTTATGTGATCTCTGGGGATCCATGTTGTGAGACGTGGTGTCCATCGGTTGTCTTTCATTCTTGCAACATGGCCTGCCCATTGCCATTTGAGTTTTTTAATAGTTTCTATGATGTCACAGACACCTGTTTTCTTCCTTATATACTGTACTGTCTTGTGATCTCTCCATGTAAAGTTGAGCATGGTTGATGTCAATTTTTGATGCAACCCAAGAATTAATTTCTCTTTCGCAAAGATGACTCCAACAAAATTTCAGAAGTTGAAGTACGGTGAAACGAATCAGGGTACACTGAACTTTCTGCAATATTGCAAAGTACATGGCAAGAATTGTCAAGTCAAACAGAGTTGAGTCCAGAAGATCACTGCCAACTAAATGCGCAGGACACTTCCATAGCCTGCATGTTCACCTCAAGGTTGTTGATTTGATTGATATACTTAATAAGTCTAGAAGCAAGGTAATGGGGTTGGGAGATAGAAAATGACACTCTTTACCCTGTGATGACTAACCTGGATGTTTCCCTAACCAAGGTACTTTGATTTATTTGGTGCAAATACAGGTCCACTGGCAAGATCCCCTGTGGATCAGTCCTATGTTCCTGTTGGAAGGGTGGACTGACATGCTTATAGCTTTCACTAAGTACTGGGGATAGTCCTGCAATAAGGCAGGGATTGTTGCGACCTTGGTAGGTGGTGTTCTCTATGTATGACAATTCAAACATGATGGTTACAAACAGTTTAATGTCTTGGCAGCAGTCATATTCAAATTTCTGATTGGTAGCCGACTTGGAACCTATGCTTAGTAACAATAAACACTTTTGATTTGCTGCCTGTTAAAACCAGATGATCCCCTCTAGAATTGTGCTGACATCATTCTTTTTGTGGTTACATATTCTTTAACAATGTGCTTTAGACAACTGTGGTATCATTGGAAATAAAGTGGAATCAATTTAATTAGGGCTTATTCAATCAGACTCAATTGATTATCTCAGAATCTAATCCTACCATTTTTGATTTTAAACAAATCACTTAGTTTGCATAGAAATGAAATGAATCTTATCAAGTTGTCAAAAATAATGCCATAATATGCAATACCCAAAAGCGTAAATAAACATGCAGCATTTGAATGCTAAAAGTAATATGCAGAATTACATGCAGAATAAAGATATAAATACATTATAATTTAACAAGAATGTATTTATCATAGATATGCATTAACTAGATCATTATAGTTTTTATTAGAGAAGAAATGAGCTTTTAAAGTTTTGTATCTATGTAGTTATGAATAAAGTTATTAACATTCATTGATATGCAAAGTTGAATAAGGTGCATATATTTGTATATGATAACGTGTATTTATTTGTGTAAGTAGAATTTAAGTGTTATTTTGTGTGTATATTACATGTCTATACATATGAATCGAAATGGATGGTGTTGAGTGGAACAGAATGAGGACTGGACAAAGATCCATATTGTTTGTGGCTCTATACAAGGGATGTGAATTGCCAATCATAGTTTTTGGCATGGTTTGTGTTACACCTTTAAAAGATTTAATTGGTGGCAAAAAAGAATTGTGTATTTCCAGACAACGTGTCTACAATGAGAATCATATTACACTATTTTGGAGTGAATGTGGCTAGTTATCTGAAATATACTTGTGTGTATAGATAAAGGTTTAAGAATTGTGTACTCGGGTGTTCCAGCAAAATGTTATTTTTTTTTTAATGAAGGACAAGAAATAATTTTATTTTAGGTTCACTGTGAAAGTGGTATGTACCTGTTGAAAGTTTTTCTAAACAAGATGTGTTTGCAAAACACAAATGACTCTGGCAGGTCAGTCAGTAGGGAGAATCATTTCAAGTCAATAACAAAAAGATTAATCAACAACAGATTTAAACAGAAATGCTTGATGTTGTATTGACTTCATATAAAAGAAAAAAAGAAAATTCACAAGCTGGAATTGGTTAGATTTTCTATTGTCAGTCAAATGCTTTCCAGGTATGATGCTGAGAACTTTCCAAATGATAGTAGGCTATCTTATAATTCAGCATCTCAAATTAATATCTTGGTGGTTGTAAGCAAGCAAATGCATGTACTGTGAAGCGTAGCATTCTAAATTTGAAAAATTTAAAGAACAAGAACCATATGTTCCATGATGTGTCTACCATATACCAAAGGGATTCTAAGCCAAATAACCGTAGCATTACTAAATGTGGTAGTAATAGCAGAAGTAATAGGAAGATGAGCATGGTTCATCTGAAGGTCAAGTCAAGAGACTGAAGACCTTGATTATCATCAGCCCTTGAACTGTCATCAGGATGAGTCTCAATTTGTTGGCTGCAGTAAAAAAAGAATTTGAATAATAGCTTACCATCACAGTCAATAATTGAACAACTGTAGTATCAATATTTAATGTCCTGTAAGAAAATTCCATCAATGAATAAATATAGTCAGAGTAAATGCTATTTATGACATAGTTTGTATTTTCCAATGTGAAACATCTAAAATAGAGTTGGAAAAAAAAGATCTGGAATCTGGATGTTATCAATAAACTTGTCAGAATAACGGCCCCAAAAGGTCATAGCTTTCTTTCCGAAAATAAAAAAACGTTTTTAGGTGTCTAGGGGAATACCGATGTCAATTTTCAAATCTGTAGACAAATCAGTATGGCCAAGAGCATTGGAACACCCAAAGACATGCATATACAAAAAAAGGATAGAAACCTTTGTCACCTTTGGTGGCTATGGTTGTTCAATAAATGGACATGAAACGGAAAAAACTCCTTTTTTTTTCTTTCTTTTTTTCTTCCTGTTCTGAACAACAGGTTTTTAATTTCTTAATAGTTTGACATTTTCTTTTAAAACTTTCAGCCAAGTAATGGGAGTCATCCTTTTCTCACCTTCCAGCCAACATGTTTGGAATTCCACCTTTTATTCTCTTGTTCTTTTGTCACCCTTTTTCTCGTGTGTGTGTGCTTAACCCTTTCACATAACAAAGAGCCATTTCTGAAAGAAGGTACAAAACACTTCAGTTTATTATTTAATTTGAAGCTGTCAACCAAAACTGTCACTGTAGGTTGATTCAGTTTTCAAGTTGGTCTGGCTAGCTGGCTGTATCACACTTACATGTTGTACCAGTGGAGTTAGAGGGTTGAAAATTTCAACGTGTACCCCTTATTATGTGTACAAAAACCTTTTTCTTTTCTAGAAAATGTCCCTTCCCCCTGAATAGATTTTTAGTTGGAGGGGGGTTCAATTTGCAATGTAAGTTCATGTTAAATTGATCCTTTAGTTTGTGTCCACTAGCATTCATGATAACTTTTTGAAAGCTCAAACATTTTCAATAATCATTTCCTAGTAAAAAATAAGAAGTAATTAATTCATTGATCACTGCTTTTCCAGTTCTTAATTGATCACCCGCAACTCTGCATGCTGCCCAAAAAATATTGGTCTCATGATGGTTTCTATTGAGTGATTAACCTAACCAGTTTTTTTTTTTTTTCAAATTCTTTTAACCAGGAGAGTGGAAAAAAGTAAAACTACTTTTGTCTTCTGAAAACCAGCTGCAGGCGACCAAACGTCACTCTCGTTCGTTAACAACCAAATCATTACTTGCATGTTTCTTGTAGCATAACAATGAATTACATTCAAATAGTTTTTTAGATAACTGAACTCTTCCTCATTTATGTTGTCAAGACAACGTTTCAGCGGATCCATTCTATGGTCTTCTTCAGCTGTACTATCCGAATGTAAGGTTGGTTAACAGAAAATCTTTTTCCCAAAAGTAGCAACATTTATAACACAGGATTCATGTGCTCTTCTCTCCTTTCCTTGTTAGGCCAAGATTCCCATACCCTATTGAGTAGCAGAAACCATATAAACTTGAATTCTGCACTTGTCGGACTTTATACACTCTGCTGACATGCTGATGTATGCTGCTTCTTTGATTTTTCTCAGTTTCCAACACCGTTCCCTGTCTACAATATGGACTTTCTGCCATGGTCATTCACAACAAAAAAATGTGAAGAAAAACCGGCAAACAACACTGTATCTGGTAGCTACAAAAAGATAGACCTTGCTTTACAGATAGAAAATTGTATTAACTCCTAGAAAAAACAAGGAGCATTTCACTCCACAAAAATACAGATAGTTGACTCAACATCACAGCAAATAACCCCTTATATATGGCCTCCTGAATATACATAAAATAGACATACAGTTAAAACCCAGTCAACTGCCTTGGCTCAGCATATCACTCCAGGAGTCGCTTTCTGGTTGATATTTCAAAACCACTGTCTGACAAAACACCTTCATACATTAAGAACTGCTCATTTTGTAGAACTGGTTGAAGGGGTCCACTAATGGTGAATTTTGATGTGGTCAATAATTTTCAACATAGTACCAAGGACGCGTTTCAAATCCTCCAAGACAAAACGGAAACTGTGTAGGATTTTAAGAACTGCTCTAGCATCTCCTTAAATATCTCATTAGAAATGTTAAAATTTTGTGTACGGACTACACCTTTTTAGTTTGGACCCAATATGTATCAAGAGAAAAAAGGCTTAGCTATGGGTTCACCAATTTCCATGGTTATAGCTAATATTTTTTTTAGTTTTTTTCCCCAAGATCTGCCCTTTAGCTCATCACCATCGAAACCCTCAGTCTGGCTAAGGTGTATGGACAACACATTTTTACTTCAGCCCCACTATGATGTAAAAATCCTTTTCGACCACGTGAATTCATTATTTCAAATTTTTGCTACTATTTACCTTCTCCTTAATTGTTACTTTTATTCACAACTAAATTGGGGTGGGTACTCCTCAGCACTGAGTAAATAAATTAATAGATTGGATCTAAAGGAAGAATAATTATTCAGATAATTTATCTACTTACTACTGAAGAGTATCCAGCCTGAGTATAGTTGCAATTAAAAGCAACAACATTCAAGATGAAAGTAAATCGTAGCAATAATAAAAAATAATGAATTATAATACTTAATCTACTAAAGTAGTTTAAAATAATGAGTGAATTCAGTCAGACCCTTTATACAGTTCACCATGTGAAAGAAGACAACAAGGAGTTCCCTCTTGAGGACATAACTAGTTACCCGCTCATAGGTGGATATAGTACTTCAGTATAGAAGAAGCCGACGCATACAGGTCTATATCAGAATTTTAATTCAAACCATTAGCTCAGTGTGAAGAATAGGTTACTTTTTCCCCAAAATTAAGAATTTCCAAAAGAAACGAAGATCAAATAGTTAAAGGAGTTTTTTTTTTTTTTTTTTTTTTTTAGCTCTACTCAGAATGATTCTTTCAAAAGTTCCAAATCTGAAATTAATTCTATCTCCTGTTAAATTCATTCAGTATTCAATTAGGGTAATTAGACCCTTTTAATAAGGTTAACATTTTTTTATGAGGTGTGTTCAAAGTGGCTGGTTTTTTTTTTAGTGTTCTGTAAGAGAAGTTGCAGCTGTGCTGAGTCATTATATTGCAAATCCTTTGCTAACTGAGCTTTGAATGTATTAACTAATGGTGTGTCCACTGTCTCCTGACTCGGACTGAAGTGACTCTGCTGCAAAGAATAATGCTCTTGAACCTGGCTAGTATTGTGCCTTCAGTCTCCATCTGTGACCTCTTGATCTTTGTGCTGTTTCCATAGTGCAATTTATTAACACTATGGATAATTTTGTATGTCTGGATGAAGTTGGCTCACTGGTGACATGTCTCTAGGTTGGGCAGTTACTAACTGAATGTTTGGACTAAGGAAGGTGTGTGATGCCTTATACTAGTCTGGTGGCTCTTAGCTGTACTTAATCAAAAACATCTTTATCCCTCTTTAGCTTTGGGGACCAGATTACAGAAGCGTACACTAAGTGGGGTCAGATGATTCTCTCATAGAGATGTAGAATGAAGTTCAGTCCAAAGCCTTAAAGGGGTTACTCCACAGCTCCCAACACCCAAATAAATTATTGTCTGAATATTTATGATTCTAAGTAAAAAATGAAATGATAAAAAATTTGAATCGAAAGAGGATAATATCATGAATCTTTCTGTCATTTTTTAATTTTGTAGCTTTAAAAAAAAATCGTTCGTCCTTTTATCCATGTGTTACTTTTAAGTCAACAATAACAAAATTGACTCTTTTGAGAAATCATGGAGAAAAGTATGTCACTTGTCATCAATTATCAAATAACTGTAATGTTCATATAAAGTGTGAGAATGTTCACAATCGAAAAAACATTTATATTGGTGTTGTGTGCTTTCAGCATCAGATTCATTAGGTTATGGTGTTGATTGGGGGGGGGGGTCTACCAATAATCTACAGCCCACAAGCTGAAGCACAGAATTCTCAAGGTGTTGGTGAGATGCTCACATCTCGGTAGTTGAGCTGCAACTGAAAAATCGGTTGTTGATTTTTGGGGCTCGATTCTTGTCACATCAATATCTTTTACTAATGTGTCCTCTGTTATTTCTAATAAGCATATTTTATTTCTTTTCATAAAGAAAGATAATTTTATATTGTATTCCAATTAGAATATTTCATTTCTTTTCATAAAGGATGGTAATTATATTTTATATTCCAACACCTGTATTCTTTTCAACTTATTTTCTAACTTATCAATTTGAATAAAATCATGCATCTATCATTTGAACATCAGAGATGACCTCTTGAGACATGAAACATTACAATTGTTTCATAAAAAAATCCTTTAGATTTTAATAGAAAATTTTTAAAAGGTCTTGAAGATTTTTATGCATTAATTTCCAGATATGTTTGTGAACTCCTAGGCAAAAAAAAAAAAGGGTCAAACCATATACATATGCATTTGAGCCCCTTTTTCCTGCCAGGAGTGTATGTAATTCAAAGCAATGGTGGAGTGGGTCGTTTTTCTTTTGAAACTCCTAGTTGAGCATTTTCATTCATTGATTTTCTATTGTTTTGGAGTGTATAAATAAATAGACACCATGTAACATTCTGTCTACAATGTCATCAGGACATGATATAATCTACACTTTTGCTCACAACGCTGAAACAATTATGGCCTCTTTTCTTTTTGTTTTCAAATTTTGTGTGACTGCATATCTTGAGACAAGTGAAATGATTCTGTTGAATCCTGAGTAATATTCTAGCTAGTCAATTTCCAGATGTAATTAGTGCGGTATTTATCTTTACAGGAAACAGGGATGATGATATTTATCTTTTTGAATGTTTTTTATCTTTATTTTTCTCCAAGTTTCATATTGCTTTTCAATAAAAGTCAAAAAGTTTTCAAAAAATACACAGATGACTTGCCATCAGTCAATAATGGAACAATTGTTGCATCAAGATATGAAGTTTTATGAAAATAAGAAAAATCCAAATAATCAAATATGGTCAGAATAAATTCTTATGTCGCTGTCATCTTCTACTGGAAAATATCCAAAATAGAGTAAATGAACATCTAGATTATGAACAATCTAGATGGTGTTAATAAACCCATCAAAATAAGGCCCCAAAATGGTCAAGAGCTTTTTTCCAAAATTTAAAAAAACACTTTTAGAAGGGGTAAAATAGAGTACTGATGCCATCTTCAAGTCTGTAGACAAAATGATATGGACAAAAGTGCTTGAACACACACACATGCACTTACAAAAAAAAGATAGGATCCTTGGTGACTTTTATGGCTATCTTAGTCCAACTTGTCCTAATCAGAACAGGAAATAAAATTCGAAGAAATAAATTATCGGTGTTGTGAGTTTCAAAAACCATTCTTGACAGGAATTTTACGATTATTGACATTTTGGGGATTTTGAACACCAATCTTCAAAATGTACCCAAACAAAGTATAAAATATTCTGTCCATAATTTTGTCAAATATATTGAAAACAAGTCTGGTTAGTCACTTGACAGAAACCATGCGGTCAGCACCCTTAAGCAGTATTTAAAAAATCAAAACAATGGAAGAAGGGATGATCAATGAATAAGTTACTTCTCTCATCTTTTGTTGGGCAGTAATCACAAGAAAGTTTGAAGTTTCAAAAAGCACAGGGTATGAATTAGGGACCAGTTTAGCATAAACTTACGTTAAAAATTGACTCCCCCCCCTCAATAAAAACCTGTTTAAGGGGGGAATTTAAAAAAAGCAAATGTTTTTGAAGACATAATAAAGAGTAAATGTTCTAATTTCAGCTTTCTAGCCCTATTGGTGTGGCCTGTACACATGTTACATACATAGCTAGCCAGATCAGCTTGAAAAGTGAAGAAACCTACTTTAACAGTTCTGGCTTACAGTTGATAAGATTTTTAAGAAAATCTATTCAGCTGCTTAGTGAGAAAATAGATCATAATTGAAACATATTGGTGAAAGAGTGACAGTGGTTTTGTTGGAATTTGAAAAGGTGTCATTGGTTCGATATGTTGCCTCAAGATAAACATTGCTTTTGTTATTTTCAATTATTATCTCTGCTATTGCACCAAAGATTCTCTATGAATAAACAGATAACAAAGGAGAGCTAGTTGCTCCAATAATTAAGATAGATGTCAGTTGAATCTAATTTCTTATATCATGGAAAGTTGATTCTTGTGACATCTTGTTCCTCTAGCCGTTTGTGGTCAGAAAATAAATAAATTCATGAAAAAGTTGTATATTTGCTGTTTGAGTTGTAACATAGACTCCATAATATATGGATATTTCTATTTGCAGTGACCCAACATAAGTAAATAAGCACCTTTATTTTCAAATAAGAGCCATCATTCAGTGATGTATATAAAAGTATTATAAAAATCAAAATTTGGTAGACTTTTCATTAGCATTCTTCAAAGTTTTGAACATTGAATTTATCTGATCTGCTATCTTCTCTGATGGGATACCCAGCCAGTCAGAATACAAGGCATATCCATTGTGGAAAACTTTCTGGAAATTCACTTATTTCGGGATCCAAAATGGTTTAGACAGGTTCAAGAGGATTTATGACTTGAGTTTCTTGGATAACTTTTCAAACTTATCATTTTTTAGTCTTTCTTTGCTGTATGGCTCAAAGCTCCATCTTCCATGGATACAATGTTTTTGTCCAAATAACTATCAGTGAATATTGGGAAAAGTCCCTCCTATAGAATTGATGTATATTTCATTCAAAATTGATGTTTCCCATGTACTTCGGAATCTTTGATCAATTAATGCTCTGAGTTACTCCCTACACCATAACCAAAAATCTGCAATATTTGACATTTGAATTATTAGCTTGGTAATTTTCATATACATTGGATATTTGGAAATTGAGACATCTGAATAAATAACGGTGAGCAAAAACAGTCTGTCTACTATTTCAGTTGTTTACTTTCTCTGCTGAATGTTGTTTGATTTAAGATGTAACTTTCTTTTGGCTGCTCTGCTATAAATGTCCATATGATGAAGATAGTGTATTGCTATATCTATTGCCTTATAATAGGATTTTTTTCTCAATTTCCAATCTAATCACTCACTGGCAATTTTTTTAAATTCTCAGGTCATCCAGAAAAAGATGCAGTGGTTTCGTTTCCATTTGTGAATTGTATGATTATGTGGTTCACAGTTGGAAAGTGAAATCCCAATTTTGTTGCTGCTTAATCTTGGTTCATTCTAGCTTTAAATTGGCTAACATTTGTGTCCTTCACCCAAATCTGACAATCCCCTGAAGTTTGGGACATTGTGAAGTTCTTGCTAAGCTACATCACTTGTTTTTATAGTTAATTGAATAATTGTCAATGAGTATATTTTTATCAAACGTCCAATCTGAGAAAATAAATGTTGTCTGTTTACTTTTCCTACCTCTTTATCATTGTATGAATTATTTTACTTCCTTATAGATATGGCTACTTATTAATGTTTATGACTAATGCTTAATTTGTGCTGAAAAGATCAGTAACTTGAAAACAACAAGTCTCAAACTTCACGTTTTATACGCTGCATCAAGACTTGGGCTTGAAATGCAAGTGTCTAAATGTGCTTGCTATCAAAATATGTTAGAAATATTCTATGTGATATAGAGCAGAGCTCTCCAAATGTGTCATGACACTTTGTCATGTTGCTGATAATCTGTAGGTGTGTCACAAAACTGAGTAAAATCCGATGAATTTTCACAGATATTTGTACTGGAAGCAGCATTAATTCAAATGCTGCTTCCAGTACAAAAATCTGTGAAAATTCATTGGATATATTGAAACTTTAATGAGGTCTCAACAAAATTATTTTCAAATTGTGTCACCAAGTTAGGAAAGCTCTGGTATTGAGTTACATCCTGGGGAGCATGGATATAAATGGAGTGTTTATTTTCTGTTTTTTAATAGGTTTACATTTTCTGTCTCCTTTTCCTTCTTACTAGGATTTTTTAAAATGTTAATTCATTAGTATCACAAGACCAAATATTGCTTTATTTCAAGAGAGGGAAGTGAGGTTTTAGGACCCAATAAATGCTGAAAGCTTATTTTCTTCTTCTTTTTTTCAATTTATCTCCATCGAAAATACCTATTTAGCAGGAAATATCCAATTTTTCTGTGGCTTCTTTGGAACAAATGCAATTGAATATTTTTCCAAAAAGAATTTGGTTTGAGGGTAAAACCAACAGGCTACAAATTCTCTCTTAGTTGAAATGGGTTAATGTCCTTCATTTCTGATTCAAGACAGCAACGTTTGACGACAGAAGAAAACAGGTTTGAAACTATATGTCCACAAATACAAGTTGGTAAATCAGGTTTCTGTTAAAGAATAAAAAGGTAACCATAAAACAATTGGGTTTGTATTTGCAAATGGTCTGTTGTGCCAGAGCAGACAGAATTTGCTTTTCACATATTTACTCAACATGTTCACAAAGTCAGATTTGGTTCTTAAAAAACAAAATGAAGCAAGGTGTGTATGAGGACTCTCCTGATACTGGATCGCAGACCACTGTTCTTTTTTACTAATTTATATTTTGTTTCGCCTGATACTACAATTTGTACATCGGGGTACGTGACAAATTCATACCAAGCTGGAGTACATGGCGTTCGAAGTTCACTCTCCATTGTCAGAAAGCTTGTTCTCCATAGTTCATATTAGATAAAGAAGGATCTTGAAGAAATGTGCTGAGAGCATCTGTCTAATCAATAAAAGAAAGACTTTTTCTTTCACAATAAAATCTGTTTCATTAACTTAGTATTATCTTTTGGTTAGCTGTTTTTTTTTTCTTCCAAACCAGCAGTGATGATGGTTTTAAACTTAGTTGTGCTCACCTAAAAGAAAACTATAATCGGTCTGGTTAGTCACTCAATAGAAACGGTGACATGACCAACATCTTTTGGCAGTATGCCATGTTGGGGATAATTAATTGGAAAAAAGTGTGATCAATCAACAAATCACTTCTCTTACCTTCTATTGGGTAGTGATCACTAAAAAGTGTCTGAATTGAGAAAAAAAAAACAAGCATAAATGCTGCCAAATACAAACTAAGGGACCAATTTAGTATAGTCTTACATTGCAAATTGAATCTCCTACTAAAGACCTGATTAGGGGGCGAATTTAGAAATTTTCTAGACGTAACAAATTGTAAACTTTAAATTTTCAGCTCCCCAAGCTCCATTGGTGTGGCCTGTAGACATCTTGTATAAGTAAGTTCATAGCCAATCTGACTGAGCCACTTAGAAACTGAAGAAATCTGATAGTTTTGGTTGACAGTTTCTGATACAAACGCATTCTTGAAATATCCCTAAAATTATCATTAAATGTATTCTTTTATCAAAACTATTTATTTGATATTAGTTGTGGATTCTGGGAAATGTATATAATCAATCACTATTTTGCTTACATTGTTTTATGAATTTACCAATGCTGTCAAAAAATGACGACTATTTAAATAATTTGGCAGTTGCAATGTACTTACAACATATCAAACATTATTTGCTCTGCATTTTCTTGTGTATGTTCGACCAGGATGAATTGCATTTGTAACAAAAATCAAGGGAGACTACCCTACTATTAGAATTTAATAGTTATTTCCATTGACAAATGTTACAGATGAAAATATAGACAATCACGTGGCTTATCATATAGATAGCTAATTGTGTTATTCTTGTGTCCAGTGGTGAGGGCGGGCGAAAGAAATTGTTGCCAAAATGGTGGTCTAAGGGAGAGTGGTTATCAGTTTCTATAATTAGGAGTGAGGAATGGGAAGCTTGGACTTATACTAAGTTAAAACTTGACAAGTACGTAGGAGATATTTTTAATTTAAATTTTTTTCCTTTCCACTAGCTCAGGCTGCTATGCTGCCAGATCACTCCTCTGAAGGTGTAGCAGACCCCTATAGTCAGTGCACATCTGCTCCTGGTGGAATGTCTTGGATCTGTTCTCAAAGTTTGTGATAGTGGCACTGTCCTAAGGATTGGTGCTGGGTCACAGACAACCATACTCCTTCAAAGGGGCGATAGAACCCTATAGCCAGTCAGGCATCTATCAACTCTGAGATGTTCTCATTCTGTGGTTAACCGCTGGTCAGCCTTGCAGTCAGAACACTCCCACCAAGGGAAGGCAGACCTCCATAGTTCATTCGCATCTGCCAGGGGAAGGATGTTCCTGTCAAACCTTCAACCTTGTTCCTGCTTTTATCAGTGCTACCCGGTTGAACCTTAGGATACAAACTCTTGGTTTAAAGAGTGGGATTGGCCCTGGGCATACTGACTTCACCTTCAAACTCCCCTGCTTGAGGCTGGAGGGTTATTCCATACACAGGCCCCACTGTCTATGGTCCTACTGCTGTGGAAATCTCTCTCAACTGATAGGAGTGGCTGTGCAGAAGTACCTAATGAACCATTTTTAAGAAGTTGATTTTTTTGTTTTTTTCAGAGCTACAATGCTCAGTTTTCATTTTATTTAGAAGTTTGAACACTTTATGAATATAAATGAAGCGTGTTCAAGCTTTGAAATAAATAAGTGACCATAGTAGCTCTGAAAATCACAAAAATATCAACTTTTCAAAAATGGGCACTTATCATGTGTGCTCGTTTGTTTGTGTGTGTATATATATATATATATATATATATATATATATATATATATATATATATTACGGGGTGCTAGGGTAATAAATTTTTTTTTTTTTTAAATCCTTAAAACGGTTACATGGTAAACAACTGATGATCCCAACTAGAGAATATTTATACATTGTACCCTAAAAACAAAGTATTTGTAAAACAGGGAAAAAAACATTGGAAAAAATTATATAAACTGCATTGACGGGTATTGGGAAATGAGTGTCTGATACAAAAAATTTTCTTTCAATTTTTTTAATTTTCCAAGTTTAAAGCTGTTAAGTATTCTAGACTGTATATACTTATACTTATGGAATCCTTACAATGAATTTATTTCACACTTCATGTGCACATATTTGAAGAGGGCTTTTTTTTTTCTTTTTTTTTTTTCTCTCTCCTCAACCAATCAAATTGTAGCTTTTGTTGGATGTTGTCAGAGGACATTGCTGTTAGTCATGGGATCTCATCTTCTGATGTTTTTTTGTGGTTCCTAGTTTGGGATTGTGCAATAATGATTACTTGCAAGAAGACCTTTAGACTTGTAACATTGGAGACAAGAAAAGTTGAAATATATATCTGACTTGTTGAAAAAAAACATCTTAGTCATTTAGTCTTTATGCTGGATGTTATCAGTCTTGATGTAATTAGTGTGCATTGATAAGATAATTTTTGGAATTAAAATGAAAAGGAAAATGTTACTCAGTATAAAAATATCATGTGAGGTCAGTACTCTTGCCTTTCTGTTTTCTTAGTGGGCACCTTCAGTGACCATATTTGACAATATTTCTGTTCATCATGGGATGTATTCAAAATACTGAATGCTAACATGCTGCAAAAACATTAAGTTTGAATTCTATTCCATTTCTTGAACTATCAACTTAACATCCATTTAAATAAGAATTAAAAGATAACAAGTATCAAAAAATTTTGGACAGTCCAAAAAACTCTTTTAAGTTAATCCAAAGGAATGTTTTCTGAGTGATTGATTAATGTTAAATTGTCATTTTAAGAAAATGTTAATGAATCTGATAGAACCATTTTGATAAAAGAGTTCAGATATACTGTTCATGTATATAATAGCCTAGTATATACACTTCTACATATGGATGAATTACATAAATATATATTTTATTATAGATATGTTTATTTGTTAGGATTCAATTAGCTTACAAATGGTTGTGATTTGGGAATTGCTAAATGGCTAAAATGTTACAGAGGCTCCTGAAAAATGACCAGATTATCTGACTAAAATTGTGGCCAAAATCTTGATTTCAAAATTTGCAATGTAGATTAATTGAACTTTCAACCAGAATTATTCAAAAGACCAAAAACAGGTCAAAATGTGCATGCTGGTAGATCTAAAAACAGGACATGCATGATCTGACTGCCATCTTAATTCCAAAATGGCTACCATATGTGAACCATCCTGTCATTTTTGATGGATACTTTGCTAGTATTTTAATAATGTACAATGAATGGAAAAAATTATTTTCGTTTTTAAATATTATTGAGTATATAATGTTGGATTAGAAAAACAGTATGGTCAATAACTTCACAGAATAGTATTCTTTTTTATTTGCTTTGCTATTTTTTATTTATTCATTTTAAGTTCTGGCTGTGGGAAAAGTGGCACAATATTATCTGTGGTTATACTAGCTTGTTCGAAGGTTGGCCTTTAGATTTGTTTAGTTAGGTTAAGAGTGTACACAAGTCTGAACAAGAAGAGCTCGCGAACACCCCCCCATTTCATTTTATGAAATCTCTATAAAACATTAGCTTTCCTGTATTGCTGAAGGGTAATTTGACACAAGACTGAACATATGATAGCTGGTTCTGATCTTTAAGGTCCCCTATAGGTTAATTTAGGGGCAAAGCTACTTTTTCCACCCTTATTTGTAAGTTTCTATTTGAAGATTCATTTTTTCTAAAACATCACTGGTAGCAATAATGATCCGGTGATTAGTCGCAGAAAAAAGAATTGGTGGACCAAGTTCAAACTTCAACAGAAAATTAAAAACTTCTTTTCTTTTAATTTCATGTGCTTTCAATCTACTGGATCTTAGAATCTTCTAAAATTTGTCGATTGTGAGAAAAAACTTTTTAAGAAGTTTTTTTATGGGAGAATCGCGGACATTTTTGTGGACTGTTAATGTTACATATATATATATATATATATATATATATATATATATTTACCAACAATAATTACAATTATCGTATACATGTATGACTAATGGTGTAAATTATTAGCGACTGTACTTGATGGCTTATTATATAATCTGAGCCTGTGGCCCTGTTTTGAACATAGTCCGCTAATAAACACTCACCAGCCCCCGATCGCAGACCAGCTGTCCCTTGTATATCTTGTTCTCTCCATGACTACATCCAAATTACGCAGCCAGGTGTTTCTTGATCTGCCTCTTTTATTTTTTGCTTATGGATTCCGGACGAGGGCATGTCTTGAAATGCTGGATGCAGGCTTGCGAAAGATGTAACCAATCCTTCTCCAGCATCTGATAATATCTGGCTAGCATATCTTTAGAATTCTTTTGAGGCAGGTGTTGATTAATGCTTGATATTCAATGTATGAAATTATCTATCTTGGATGACATGAAATTTTGTTGATAGATTCACAAAAACATTTGATTTAAAATAAGTTTGCAGTCATGAATAAACTCTTTGATTACCTGGCCAGCTTACCCTATTTTTCAACGTTTTTCCTTTTGGCCATTCATTTCTGAATATTTTCCATGCGAAATGCCAATATGATTTTTTTTTTATATATGGGCCCCTTTCTCATTTTTTATTATTAGAATGATGGTTCCTATATTGTGTGGGAGTGGGTAGAGAATAGCTGTTGGCTAGATGTGGCAAGAAGGTGTTGGTAAAGACAAAGAATTTCGCTTCCACGTGGTTTGGCGTTAGCACCATTCACTGATATCAGTAGAAATGTTAAAGGAGGAAGGGAGATGTATGGAGGACATGTTCACCAGGTTTGAATTAAGTGGAATAAAAAGAACACATACAAGTATTTAGATAGAAAAATGAAATGAATGTTTAATGCATGACATTTATGATGAATAATGAAAATGAAATATATATAATGAAAAAAAATTCATACAACTGATTGTGTAAAGAGAAGGGAAGGGTTTTGTACCAAATTCTTGACTAAAATATAAGGGGCACCACAGTATACATAGAAAAAGATCCCAGTTTTGTAAAGTCATTATTATTTTCTCTCATTCTTATGACAATGTCAAGCAAACAATAGTCTTTTCTATCTTATTGTGATATTGGCTTCAGTGAAATATTTCATCTTCATAATACTCTTTGACCTAACTAAGATAAATTGCTTAACTAGTTTTTTTGTAATGACTGCTATTTCACTCACTACCTAAAAGATTAGGTTTGGGTTAGAGTAACCATATAAATCTTGAGCATTTCTCAAAAGATACAATGAAATCACTGTGTGTAGGAGACTAGCATGATTTTTTTACTTGTATTGCAATTACAAGTTGAATCATGATTATGACAAAGAGGCAAATTAATGCCTCCTGTTGTTTAATTATGAAAGCTCAAAGCCTGGAAAAGATTTGTATTTCACTGACATATTTATTTACAATCTGAAAAGATCTCTTGAATTGCCTACTTGTCAAAGGTCTTCTCTGATTGCATTTTGTTTTCTTATCTTTGTGTAGCGAAATCAATAAATCTCAACTTCAGTTATGAAATTAGGTGTAGCTTCAGAAAAAATTTTCAGTAAAACGCAAGGGATTTGCATAGTTGAAAAAATGTTACCACAGATATTTATGAGTTTTTATCATACAGGATAGTTGGAGAGAAACTCTATTGGAAATTGGTGATAACTTCATTATTCATTGGTTGATTGTAGTCGAACTGCTTTTACTTCGGACCCTATATTACTAGACTTTTTTATGTTTAAATTTCAAGTTATCTAGTGATTTAACAATTTGAGATAACGGACGATAGTGTAGCTAGATATTTTGAGGCCTATAGTGGTGGTGGGGGGACTTGGCTCATTGAAGGGGTTCCTTTCAACAATTATAGAAATGTATTATTGCTCGATTGTTGAAAAACAACCCAAAAGCTGAATTATTATTTATGTGATTCATGTATGTACAAATATATCTGTATTATTGCATAATGTCAGTGAAAATGTGAACTATAATTTTTAAAGCCTGGGGATGGCCCTCCACTTAGGGTCGGGGGTAGGTCGTTTTCATATGGACTCCCTCCCCTCTTCCTTGCCTTAGCTATGCCTCTGATAACAAACTTCATTTGCCTAACATCAAGAAAATTAGAACATTGATCTTTTGATTTCCAATATAATCTATAAACAATAATCATAGTTTTGGGGATTGGGCCATTGACCTTTTTGTTCTTTGACCTCTCTCGTGATGAACCGCATATCTGCATTTGGGGTTGAACTGTAAGCGGTAGCATGCTGGGTCTGCAGAGATTAAGTGACCCTTGTTGAAGCAGGGTGAGGAAAGGAAGACAAGGGTGTGACGTTGTCAATCTCTTGTTGGTTTTGATCATTTCATGTATCTTGTGTTGTTGCTTTTCATCATATTATTGATTCTGATATGGTTTTCTACTTTCATTCGCTATGGCCTTGCTGGAAAGAACTGGTGTGAAAGTTAACTGGTTCAGTGCAAAAACGAAGCTGGAGTCATAAGAAATTATGGTTGTTTTTTATTTCTGTTTTTTGTTGTTATTCGCTCTCTCTTCGTATTGTTTGGAAAACTGTTCTTTGGGGAATGTGAGTAGGTGCTGCTATTGTTTATATCTGTCAATCAAACACAGGCAAACTTGAAAATAACTGTCCCTGTAGATCAAAAAACATCAATCTTACTTAGGCTACTGTAGAAGTAATTCCTACAAAGGAGCCATATGGCTCCCCCTCCTGTAGGCCAGCTGAAGCCATCTGTGGGGTCCCCTGGTGATCTCAGCCATTTGCCCATTAAGACTTCTTTTTATTGCTGTATTAAGTGATGTGTTTGGCACCATGTCTTAAGTCACGTGATGACTTTTTAATTAAGTAACATAGTTTATACTTCAACTTTGAAATTCCTTTTTGATAGTGTTTATACTCAGGAACTATTTCCATCTTCATAACTTTCTGAAGGATGCATACCTTAGGCCAACAAAAACCCCAAATTTCATTTGTTTATTCTCATCGACTTCTGCATTCTTTAATCAGTTGATCTATTATAAACACAACGTCCGTTCCTAAATTTTTTAATCAGCTTATTTGGCTAAGTTCTGTGTATTCACTGATAGAATTATGTACTTTTAAAATCTTCCACACCCGCAGCATAATATATTTTTTTCTTTTTTTTTTTTTTTCCATAAGAATTAAGAATTTTTATTCAACTCTTCTGCCCCCCCCTTTTTTAAATTACTTTTAAACATTCTCTCAATCATCTCTTTAATTTTTTAAATCTATCTCTCAAACATTTTCCTCCTTTTCTCCTCTCTCCCTATCGTACACATACTTAGACAAAATGATTTTCCTACCATCTCTACAAAACTTACCCTACATTATTTATATTCTGCAAAAATGTTTGTGTACTAAAATCTGCAACAACAAAAACCTGTTCCTAATTTTTACACCACGAATCTGAACTGGCAATAGCCCGTAGCAGTTTCATACAGTAATCAGCAGGCAACAATTATATTTTCAGTGATATCCCTCCAGTTGAAATACAGTTTTGACATAGAGAAGACAAATTGCAAAATACAATGTTGTTGAATGAAAACATGAAATTTTAATCATATCATGTGGTTTGGACATATAACTAGAACATAGGGGAGGTAAATGTATATAGATCTGCTCAAAAATTTAATTGGCCTGTTGGCTAAAAATTCATTGAACTTTTGGAGTTATCGTGTATAGTCATGAGATATGACCAAATACATATACCTCTTTCCAATTTTGTTGACAGAGGTAAAATATAACAGGAATTTTTTTCTGCCTTAAATTCAGATTAAAAGATCCGTCCTGCATTTCTTTTTACATTGTATGAATCAACAAAACATTAAGGCATGAAACATTATGATGCTAACCTCCTGGGACTTGAAACTTACCCGTTTTCTGACTATCCACTCAACTGACTCTTTTCCTTGGTGTGAAGTAATTCCTTCTAGCTAGTAGGCGTGGCCTCAATTCCATGTGACACCATTAGCTGAACTCAACAGTGCAAGTGATTTTCTGTAATCACTTGGCATTTCCTATGTTGAGTTTAACAGCACTTATCATAAAATGTTTCAACAACAAACACTTATTTTTCATCTCTTCCCTGTTGCAACAAATGAAAAAGGAACTAAGCAAACTGAAATACGTGTGTGTGTGTGTGTGTGTGGATCATTGGAGAGTACATATTTTTAGCATGTAGTTATAGAGGCAATTTTAATTCTATTACTTCATTTCCACCTTAGAATTTAGTATCAAGTGTAGCTGTCGATACAAAAGCCTTTTCTCTGAACCGATGCCAAACTGCTTCCAACTGCTGAGGTTTTGTGTATTGATAATAGTGCACTAGTTTTTTTTTTCTTTTTTTAATTCTTTCTCTGCTTTTTTTAGTTTCTCCTGTTGTTCTAATTTGGCTTGATTGCCACTAGGGTTCCTCTGTTTCATTGTCAACATGTTTAGCACTCTTTCTCTTGATCAAAGTTTTTCTTTGACCAAGTTGGCCTGGCTCCATGTTGCTGGTTCAGACCAATCAAATGCTTGCTTCCTGAAAACAAAAAGAGACTCAGTTTTTGAAAATACTTCTAGCACATCAAAGCAGGGAAATCCTGTCTGACGTAAAGTCGACTCTCATTTCCACCTGGAATTATAGTATCGTTTGGCCTTTACTGAAAGTAGATATTATGGAAGAATTGCCTATACAGGATGTAAGGTTAGTGTTAGAATTTGATGTTTTTCTTTTCTTTTTTAATTTTTTTTTTTTTTTTAATTTTTTTCAAGAAAATTTCAAAACATCTGATTCAGTAACTTCTCAGCTTCTCTCAGAACTACTACTTCTAAATATATTATAAATGCAATGATATTGATGTTCAAGTTTTCTTAAATTTTTTTGTTTTACAAGATTTTATTGCTATGTAACATTCGAACAGTGGTCTGAGATCCATTCTAATTGCAACTCACTACAGAAAAGAATAATTGGGTTGCACATGATCTGTGTCCAATAAACCATTTCTGAATTGTTGATATTTTCATCATTTTAGATGTGCCATGCTCAGTTTCTTATTGGATTTTTTAAAAATTGGAACCCTCTGCATTAGGATTCATGGTGTTCAAGCTT
>OY735200.1:8931637-9189137 GCA_963457665.1 Thysanoteuthis rhombus
TGTTTGTTTTTTCTAGAAGTTGATTTAGCGCAATTTTTTTTTTTTTTCCTTATTTTTGGCAACACTGTGTAAGCCAAGAATAGAACAATGGGGATTCCCCGGAGATTAAATGGCATCACTGGAAAGCTGGGATTAGTCGCAGCAATGATTGATGACAAAATGAAGACAAGGTGCGATTTTCAAAAAGGGGTGCCTAACGTAAATGACGCTGTTAGGCGGTTAACAAGACTCTTCACTACTTTATCTGTTCTTTGCTCGATGTTTTTTTAATTTTTGCATACGAAATTTCTCCTGATATACTAGACTGAAAATAATTGACTTAGGCCTGTTTAGTGGGTTAGTTACTTGCATATTTCCCGCTGGCACTTGAAGTTAATGTTTGAGCCCAGATAAAACAAGGAATTTGAATGTTGATATTCATGGTAGATAGTCTTTCACCTCTTGGAAGATTTTTCCCCAATCCCCCCCCCCCCACACACCAACATTTGGTCTTGTGTTATGCTGATCTAAGCTTGGTAAATATCCCAAATAATTAACTTTAACATAGTTTTCAAACAGAGAAAACAATGGTATATTTTGTCTTAATGTTGCAACATATCTCTTTCTTGTGGCCTTTTTTTTTCTGTGAAAAATGCCTGATGTTCTTTCTTGTGCTTCCAATAAACTATACATGGGTTATTTTCAATACTTCAATTTCAAAGTTTCAAAATCCACTAATGTAAAGAAAAAGTGGGGTTTTGTTTTTTTTTGCTTTTCTCTCTTGGAAAATGTTTAATATATCTGAGTATGGAGAATGCATGTATGCAAGCCGTCACATATCAGTCCAAATCAAAAATTTGTACTGTCCTTTTGAATAGGCGCTGTGGTTGAGACTCCATTCTCAAGTTAGCTGCTCAGTGCACAAGAAAATTTGTCCTAATGAAGAGTTTTCCACACTCTCTGCACATATTGGGAATTGAACCCAGACCCTTCTGCACCCGAGATAGACATGCTAACCACTAAACCAACTGAGCTGACAAAGAATACCGAGTTTTAATACACTGATTTATCATTAAACAGACACAAAAGTATTATACATTGTGTGAAAAATGTTAGGAAAATATGGAAACTTTTGTATATGTCTTTAAAATAATGTTTTATATACTTTCATTCGTATTTCTGGAAGGCAATATGGATTGATCAGGACAAGCAGTATTTGAAAATATGTACAAGATATTGTTTGAGGGTCAGTTTTTTCTATAATATTTTACTAAGTCATAAAATTTTTGTGAATGTTGTTTTTTTTGGGGGTGGGGGTCCATTTCTTTCCAGTGCCTGAATTGATTGATTGATAGAATTCAGCCAAGTTGAGGGTTGCTTTTTAAATACTAGGGGTATTTCAGATTATAAGCTGTACTGAATTTATTTAGAGGAAGTTGACTTCATTTCTGAATCAAGCATCAGTTTTATCTCAATGTATGATAACAAGTGTCAGCAACGTAACACCAGAAATAGAATTTCAAATCTTTCAGTCTGCAGCCCAGTCTTTTAACTTCTTTTAACTTCTGAATTATACTTTTTTGAAAGCCTGTATTTGTGTAGTTCTGTTATTTGAAAGATTATTTTGCTAAAATGCTATAGCCAAGTGTTAAGCAACATTTCAATACAGTTAGTCTATGGCCAAGAATCAATTGAGAACATAACAATTAGTTAGTCACTTAGTCACAGTAGATTCATTTGAAAGAAATAAACAATAGGTGAGAAATCCCAAGTGGTAATACCAGGGGACTTAAATTTTCTGTTGTGGTTGAACTAGTTGCATACTTCCTACTTCTGCCAGTGAAATTTGAAGGCACATGAATACAAAAAAAAACCCAGACTTAGAAGAAAAAATTCATATTATAAAGATATCAAGTATGAATAATATAAATGTTTTTTTTTTTTTTTTTTTTTTTTGCTTTTTTCACTCACTCATATGTAAATCCCAATGATTACTCCCTCTCTCCTTCAGTTCTTCTTGGAAGAGTAAATGATTCTTCATTTATAACAGAAAAATTTATGAAATCAACTTATGTTTCATTCTCTTCATCAGGTGTCGGTTTCTTGCCAACATTTTTGTTCATCACATGGTTATAGCTAGTTCTTCAACAGCACATATATTATACAAGATTTAAGCATGTTTAATTGAGGACTCATGTTTGAGGATGTATTATTTTAAACACATTTATATAAATACTGAAATATACCCATCCAAAATGACCGGGTTATTTATGTATGGTTTGGCAATAAGGAGCCTAAAGCTATTTCATTGGTTGATTCGTTTTTAATAATTCAAGTATCCTAACTTTGAGTTTTGTAAAGTCTCAACTCATCTTAAGCTATTTTAATGTGTGATCACACCTGAAGTCTCAAGAGTTTCTATGATGTAATTTCTCTTATGTCATATTAGGAAAGTAAATCTACCAATGGGATCATCCAATTTCAGTACAAACAAGCAAATATAAACAAACAATTAAATAGAAAAATTTGAAAAAAAAAAAAAAATACATTCATATAGTTAGATGTGTCATTTGTAAAATTTTAATTATTTGAGGTATGACCCCCGTTCCCAATTATAGATTATTCTCAAAATCTAAACCAAGATGATTGGGGAAAAACCCAACATTGGTGACCATGCCACCATTGGTGTGTTTGAGCTCAGATTTTGGTTACTGATCTCTTCAGCTCTTGTGAGATCAGCACGACAACATTTTCCTTACCCCCCCCCCATTTGGTGATTTGCTGAACTAAGCTAAGATTAATAAATATCTATAATCTCATTTTCATTCAAACTGAATAACTGGAGAGAATAAATCTTAGAGTAAAAAGGTTTTATTTAATTCAAATATTCTCCTCTTGGCTCCTACAGATTTAGTTCTCCTTGGCATCAAGTCATTGGTTTCTATCAAAAAGAATTCTTCATTTAAAAACCAATAAATAGAAGTTTTTAACTGTGGTGTAGATGACTGAAAGAGTTCCCATCTTCAACAGATTCAATCATTTTTTTGCAACAAAAGGATTATTGATATCACGCAGTAAATTGATATTTGGGCAATTAGGCCTTGGACTTCCCCTAACAATTAGTTTCCACCATCTCCTTTGAATCATTGCCCTTATGAGACAACACACTGGTTCACAAAGGGTAGCAGCAAAAATCAGAAGTACATTTGGTCCACATGCATTATTCAAATTCCACAAACTTTTTGGTTATGCATTGGTCGTCCACTCTGAAGATATGATATATCAAAGCACTCCTGTTCTATAACCTCCTGAGATGACAGTGTTCTTGCTTCTCATCCACAGCCAGCCTTTGTACTTATCGTCTGGTTATAAAAAATTCATTTTTCTTATGTAATGAAAAAAGAAACGGATCAGTTTCACAATGTTGGACATGATTAATGTAGGCCTCTACATTTTTTGTTTCTCATTCAATTCAAATGGATCCATTTATTGAGCATTTTTCTCCCACTTGCTCTCAGATGACCAGAAATGGTTCCACTTGGTACAGTGAAGGTTACTGCTAATTCTCTAAGGTTTTTGGATCATTTTCCACCACAGCATCATCAGTAATTAATGGTTCCACCTGACTTCTCTGTTTTCCTGTTGCAAAATTTTTAAGCAAAAATTTTACTGTCTATTTACTAACAGCAATCTCCTCAGATGCAGAATTTATTTTCCTTATAGTTTCAATATAATAATGGTCCAGTTCGAATACAAACAAGTGCAAAATGTAGTGAAAACGAATGAAATGAGTTTTTACTGAACAATCCATAAATAAGACATTTATTTGAAAATAAAATGTTGATAAAAATCTGCCATAATTTTTGAAAGAATGGTAAACCCAAGCTTAAAACAAAATTAGTACTTTATGTTGTACTACCTGACATGTTTATACTTATTAGAAAGCATGAGAATAAGGCATTAAGAGATACATAGATTTACTAAGCTTTGCTTACTTGGTCAAATAGAAGTGAGGAAGATTATGTTGCACCAATCTTACAAGTTGAAAGTGCATGCCCATTTTGAAAATCAGTATTTGCATAGACTTGAACTATTAGTGCCATTGGGAAATACACAACTACCACAGCCTTCTGTGTGGGTGGGTATACTTTTGAGTTGATACTTGCAAAACTAAAAAAAAACTGAAAAATTTTGGCATAAAATTAGATATGATACATTTTATGTATGTTATATAGTGGGTAAAATTTCAACTTAATTTTCTGTGAAAAAAAAAGATGTAGTTTTCATTCGATCGAAAATTCATTTAATCAAATTTTTTTTACAAAAATTCTACCAAAGAGACTATTTCACCGATTCGATGTAACATTTACACCAGGTTAACTTTCTTTTCTTTTTTTCTTTTTTTTTTTTATGATAATCTTTTCTAGAATTTTGTAAAATGTATTTTCTATGCTCTAATTGTTTCACTACTTCTACCAATGTCAGGCATTTGCATTTATGCTGGTATGCACTATTTGATAGATATGAATGTACATTTGGAGCAACTTATACATTCACATATATGCTCATGTAACACAATCATATATGCTCACACTAACACAAGCATATAAAGTAGTAACACCTGCTATGAAGTAGTAATCCATTACCATAAGGCAGTGGTTAGTAAGCTAATCTTACAAGAAATTTGTGAAGAGTTTATTCTTCACTTGATGTTCCATGAATGTGGCTTTGTGTTGAATTGGGCTTAGTACCAAAAAATTACCGATATAGATAAATCGTTAGTAACCATCTACCAAAACTGTCAACATAGTTTCGTTCAGTTCTGCACCACTGAAGTTAGATTGCTGAAAATGTTAACATTCACTTATGTTTACAAGAAACATCTTTCTTTCTTTTTTTTCTTTTTTTTTTTGGACATTAACTTATGTTTACAAAAAACATCTATTTTTTTTTTTTTTTTCCCCACACCAATAGGTTTTTAGGTTTTTAGTGGGGGATTCGATTCGCAATGTATGTTTATGCTAAATTGGCCCCTTAGTTTGTCCCCAGCAGCATTCATGCTTATTTCTTATTTTATTGTTTTCATTATTTTGAAAATTCAGACTTTTTCAGTGATTGCTAGCCAGCAAAAGGCGAGAGAAGTGACTTATTCATTGATCTTCCCTTTTTCTAATTTTTTAATTGATCGACCCTAACACAGCAAAAGCTAAAATATGTTGTTCATATGACAGTTTCTATTGAGTGACTAAGCAGACCTTCTGAACAATAGTAGCCATCAAGATGGTGCAGGGTTCTATCCTTTTTTTTCTATATTTGCATGTGTTAATGTGTTTGTTCCCGTGCTCCTGGCCATATAGTTTTGTCTAAACTTGAAAGTTGGCATCAGTACTCCACTTGACTCTTTCTAAAAATATTTTTATTCTTTATTTTTGATAAAAAAGCTTTTTTGACCTTTTAGGGGCGTTATTTTAATGGTTATAGTGTATCAATAAAATTTACGTTCTTCAGAATCTATGTTTCTTTACTCTATTTTGGATGTTATGGAAAACACCAGTGATGTCATAATTTGAATTTATTCTGACCATATTTATTCTTTGATGGAATTTTCTTTCATGACTCCAAATTTCAAGATTACAGTTGTTCAGTTATTGATTATGATGACAAGTTTTACACTTGATTATATGAATACTATTTGTGTATATAAACCCATCTTCAGTAATACTTCTTATATAGACCTATCAATTTGAAACCTCTTTGCTAATTTTTCGACAGGTGGAAAATCAGTTCCGTGTTCTACCACTGAGCAGCCATGATTTTGTCTGAAATGCAGTAGTTCAATACTGCACCATTTGCATAGAGAAATGAATGCACTAGGATATGCAGAGAGAAAATGCGTAGGGATAATGGAAAGCCAATACTCGTTATTTAATACTAATATTTATCAACTGCCTGTGCCAGAACATCATGATTGCTTGCCTGTCTCATTCAATTAACTTGCGTATTGAATCCTTTCTCTTCTGCCAGACAGAATTTCTCTGTAGCAGATCCACTGCCAAGAGGCATCTCATTATTGCCAGACTTTCTAAGTTTTTTCATTAACTGCATTTCAATTTGGAATCCTCGGTTGTTTTATTTATTTTAGCATGCTTTTAAAAAAAAAAAAAGAGCAAAATTCTCATTTTCGCACTGGCCCCAAATGAATCGATGTTTTATAGCTAAAAATATTTCATAGCTAAAAATATTCTAACACTACCCATTCCTGCTGTTCAATTAATATACTCCAAATTTAACAAAATTTTGTCCCACCAAAAAGACTTTCATAGTTCTCATTGATTGATAGTACATGGATTTTTCTATAAGTATATAGTCCTACAGTGAAAACAAGAACCATAAGTTCAAAAGATGTTTCCACCATCTGGAGTAGTAGTAGTAGTAGTAGTAGTAGCAGCAGGAGGAGGAAGAAGTAGTATTTTTTGAGTCAAGTGATTCTCATACTTGTAAAATATTGCGATATGAAATGTAAAGTATTATTTTCAATAAAAATTGTAAATGGCCATTTTCGATGTTTTATTGGGTTTTTTTTAATACAAAAATGCGGATCTCAGATATTTTCTTATGATGCCATTAGCTGCTTAAAAAAAAAATTGATTGGAATACATGTACTTTTAATGACGTCGCACCTCTTCTTTCCTTCCTCCCTCCCTTCCTATTTCTGTTGTTTA
The DNA here is from genome assembly GCA_963457665.1 of Thysanoteuthis rhombus. Classification (NCBI taxonomy): domain Eukaryota; kingdom Metazoa; phylum Mollusca; class Cephalopoda; order Oegopsida; family Thysanoteuthidae; genus Thysanoteuthis; species Thysanoteuthis major. The sequence continues at coordinate 8,938,339 of OY735200.1, forward strand.
ATGTAACAAGGACTGACTGACTGAAAAGTATCTTATTAAGATTTGTGGGCACATCGAAAAACATTAAAATAATTTTTTTTAAACAAAAAAAGGACCAAGCTTGTATGATCATTGTTTCATTTCTTGATTTGCTTTGACCCATGAGACTTGAAAATATTTCTATTCTTGTCCACATCTAAAAAAAAAAAAAGTATGCTGACCTCCCCCTGACCCAAATTGCCTGGTCATTACTTTGCGCATTTACTTGACTTGTCCAAAATATGCTGCAATACTTTTTTGAAGATTATGTACCACCAATATTCTAAGAGGGTGGAATAGCATACCTGCCACGAAATTTTGCCTATTCCTGAAGTCAAATTCCACTTCCGATGTCCCCACCAAGATACACATATTCAGTCTTGTAGACAAGTTATATCATGAATTGTATACTATTCAAGCATATTTTAATCTTCATGGGTTATAATTTCTGAAAATTTATAAAGATATAACTTTGATACCATGTAAGACCTGGTGTTTATGGTATGTTGTTAGCATTGGCCCCTATTAGAAATGTTGCAATGTTTTTGGGGTTTTTGGGGTTATTTTTAATGATTACCCATTCACAGAAATGAAAAGAAATTGAGAATGTCTGACAATTCCTACTAGAATGTATGCAAAAAAGCTTTAGTTTCAAACTGCAATATTGAGGTTGCAACTGTGTTAAAGCACTTGACATGTAAATTGTCCCATTCTCAGAAGAATATACATTGGTCATCACCAATTACCCAGGATTGGGGACTTGTTACTCAAATAAGAGAAACCCAGATTGCTTGAATCTTTTAATGATTTTCCAGAAACTGGTGTTTTCGGTAAACAACTCTGTAAAGATTACTCTTTAGCTTGTGAAATTAGTGACTATTATTTCTTTTATTTAAGCCATTTCCCAAGCTATTATTTTTGCTCTTTGTGAAATAAAAGTCAAATTTAAGTTCATATGTAAATATACCTAACAATTATCTGATTTATATTAGAAGGCCGCTGACTAAAACTGTCAACATGAGTTTTTTTTTTCTTTCAGTTTTCAAGTTGGTCAGCTTGGCTGGGTGAATATCATGCACCAATAGGGCTAGAGGGCTGAAAATTTAAACATTTACTTGTATCTACAACCCCCCATTTTATTTTATTTTTTAATTCCTCCCAGATGGGTTTTTAGTCGGGAGGGGGGGCTCCATTTGCAATGTAAGTTTAAGCAAAATTGATCAGCTAGTTTGTGTCTACTTATTTTTTGAGAATTTTAGGCTTTTTTTACTGATCACTGCCAAACAAAATGCAAGATAATTTCTTCATTGCTCACCCCCTTCTCTAATTTTTTCGTTGATCACACAGCATGCCGCTAAAGGACATTGATTATATGACTTCAACTGAGTGAAAAACCTGACCCGTCTTATTTCTCTTTTTGAGATTTAAAAAAATCAAATCAGTTGATATAATGCTTTTTGTTACCAGGTCCATATAGATATATACGTAAAAAAGTTAGTATTATTCTAAATAGTGAATTATATAAAAATCTCTAATTCTTACAATCTTAATGTCAGTCATAATGTGTAATATCAATAATCATCATCTTCCTTACTCATGGAGAAGACTGACCACAAAAAAGTTTTTTCATTCTGGATTCCCAAACCATTATATCATGAACCACAAGTTCAACGATGTATCCACCGTCCATGGTAGTAGTAGCAGGAGGAGAAGAGCAAGTAGCCATTCTTTGAGTCAATTGATCCTCATACTTGTAAAATATTCCGAGGGTATTATTTTCAATAAAAATCATAATTTTCTGAAATTTTTTTTCATACAAAAAGGCTGAACTCTTACATTCAATTATGACATTATAGTAGTTAATGATGTCAAATCTCAAATGACATAGCACCTCTCCTTTCCTTTCTATTTCTGTTATTTAATATATCTGAGACTGACTGACTGACCGACCAAAAGGTGTCTTATTGAGATGTGTTGATACCTCTAAAAATCGTAGTCCAAGTATTTTTATGACCCACTGTCATTGAAGTCGGTGCATAAGACATTTTTACAAGAAGAAATAATTGTCTAATATCTTGGAAGTGGAGATGCTATTCCTAACTAAAATGTTTCTCCTTAATTTTTGAAATATCAAGTGTTATAACCTAAGAAACATTTTTATCATGAGATGAACTTTTATTTTCATCATTTTCGTAGCCCTTGTGGGAAAATTATTTAGCACTTGCTGTTAATGTTTAATACCAGACCAACAGAAAGGCCAGGCAACTGAATATTCAGAAAGATGGCCTGAACATTCATGCCCGAGGCTGCTCACCAACATTGTATGTCTAGCATAATTAGTCTGATGCTTATTGATTTCTTTCTGTCTATTTACATCTGCTAAGGCATTGTGTTGGGTTTCTTTGCAAAGATTATGCAAAATGTCCCAGCAAACCACTGGGTCAAAGGATTGATCTGTTATAAAAACAAATGAATAATATTTTGACAATTTATTCTACTTGACAAAAAATAAAATTTCCACATTTTGAATATATCTGATACTTTAAAGACAACAAATGTTTCTTTTTTTGTTCCTTATTTTGTTTTATAGACTCTGAGATAGTTGCACTTTACAAGCTGAAAATCTGTGTTTAAGGATAACTTCACCCCAGGATGCATGTAGGATAGGTCACAATGACCTCTGCTGACCTCTAAAGGTCAATTTGGGGTCAAGTTGATATTGACATTTTGCAAATCTAAGACCACTGAAAATTTGTGTACAAGGGTAAGTAGACCCTTGGTTGTATATAGGATAGGTTCTATTGACCTCTGATGACCTCTGAAAGTCAATTTAAGGTCAGGTCAATTTTGGCAGGCATTCTCTAATCTAACTGCTGCATCTCACAGCCTGCAAATTTGTATACATGGGTAATTTGACCCCAGTATAAACATAAAATATATAGTGATGACCACTGTCAATTCATGATCAGGTCAATATTGGCCCTTTACAAATATAAGGTAAACAACTGCACCAACTTGTATACATGGAGAAACTTGACCATTAAATGAATAAAGGATTGGTAGCACTGACCTCTGATGATTTATCAAGGTCCGGTCAAATTTGGCATAATCAGAAAAGGTCAATTTTGGCATTTTCAACCCACATGAAGGGTTACAATCCTGACTCCAAGAAGTTCTGAAGAATTTATTTTATGAGATATCAGTACTGATTACTTTTTTCCTTGGCAATACTGCGTATCCCCGCTAGTATGTATATGTATATATATATATATATATATATATATATATATATATATATATAATGTTCAATTTTTTTTTCGGGTCACTTCAGTCACTTATTTCCCAATATCTGTCAATGTAATTTTATTCAATGTTGTTTTACATATACTTTGTTAATGGTACCATGTGTAAATTTTCTCTTGTTGGGATCATCAGTTGTTTACCAAGTAACTGTTTCAGAGATTTTAAGAACAAAACAGTTGAATTGACATGGCTCCCCAGCAGCATTGGTCAACACCACCTCCCTTTTCATCTACAATTTTAATATATAGTTTGTGTCAAACCTGAAGTTTATTTTATATAGGGTATTATCACAGCATATTTTATATGGATGTTGTTTTATTCTACATGTCAGCACTTATATTAACATGGCACCTCAGCAGTTTTAATCCTATGTATATATGATTATATATCTATGTATTCCTGCAGCAGCCCCATTTTCTTTGCTTGTTCTATTTATATTGTTTAGTAAAAATACATTCACTGTGTAATGACTGGAGATCATTTCAAATAAGTTTCTATATGATGCAATTTATAATCATTCTGTCAGATCATATATCCATTTATTATTAAGCTATATATATCTACGGAGAAGACTTGCACTGCTTAGTAACCCTACCTTGAGCGAAAGATGCCAAGAAAAACCCTGCTGAGAACTTTGGCATCTAGATCCAACCAACCAATGCCGGCTGTATTAGTTATCGTGTGAGCATTGTATGGATGAGGGACCAACATGCGGCAATTAAGCATCTAGTTGCATTCTATAGCGTGTGACCGACCCCAATGGAATCTAGGGTTCTTCTTGTTGAAAATTAGTTAAGAATACAACTGGCTCATGAACACAGTTGTCAATCAATATGATTCCTTTATAAGGTCCATTTTACAGGTAGTGGATAGTGTGCCAGAACACTGACTGTATTATTCCAGAAATATAACAGGTCTGGTTAGTCACTCAATAGAAACCATTACATGACCAATGTCTTTTGGCTGCATGCCGTGTTTGGGGCAATCAGATCAAGTTACTTTTGTTGGAGAGCGATCACTAAAAATATCTGGAAAAAAAGTGTGAATGCTGCCGGACTCAAACTAAGGATCAATTTATGATAAATTTACATTGCAAATTGAACCACATACTAAAAAAAAAAAACTATCTTGGTAATTTTGAGTGGAAAAGAACAACTTTGACGTAAGGAGTAAATGTTGAAATTTTCAGCCCTCTAGCTCCATTGCTGTGGCCTGTAGGATTTATACTTGTATACATAACTAGCCTGACCAACTTGAAAACTGTGAAAGCCTATGTTGACAGTTTTGGTTGACAGTCCCTAATGATGAATAGGAGCTTAAACCGAAATGAAATCTTATTCCAATACATTCCATCTATTTAGAACCATCAATCAATATGTAACATCTAACCTATTGATATGAATAATTTATTAGGACAGAATTTTCATGAAAGCTTTATTATTCCGAAGACAGCTCCTCTTCATTTGCATAAACTTTACCAAAAAGATATCTAATTAGCATAATGCAATTACACTGGTGGTCAGATACCTTCTTTGACCTGGCAAGAATTACAAAAGGGTACTTTGAATTCTGTTGACAGCATGACTAGTTTGTGTGGCCACAGATCTTTCATTTTTAACTGACCTCTGATGTTGAGAAAATAGTTTACTTGGTGAAATCACAACTACATGTGTGGTGAAAATCAGGGTTTCGGTGTAAACCAGCTACTTCTAATTGGTTAATCTTACTATGAACTATTTTTATACATTGAAAGAATCAGTTGGACACCAAATGATTCCATTTCCTGGCACAACCTGATCCAAAATTTATAATCTTTCATCTTCCCATCAAATTTTTTTTTTTCCCCATTTTTTTTTTTTTTTTTTTTTACATCAAAGCCAGCCTCAAATCTTAAGCAACTGTATTCAGATTTGTTTACATGACTTCCTGACATACTTTTGATATAGATGGCCTTGGTTTTCAAGTTTTCAAGTCAGTTTAATGCTGTTCCATTTTACACTTTCATCTTTTCATTAAGATGATTATGTTCAATCTAAATTTTGTTTGGCATCAGATTAGTCCATACATTGATATTCCTTTCAAAAGAACTAATGAAAATTCACATTTCACCTTTTTCACTGATAAAGAATAGATGCTATTATATTGTCTCGATTTGAGAAATAAAGACGGCTGGAGAAATTTCTTTTTTTTTTTTCAACTTCTTTCCTCATTCCTAAGCAGAGCAGTTATGGACAAAATGTTATAAGATGATTTTGTGAATCATACATTTTAAAGGAACATTTTTCTTTTCCATTTGATGGAATATAAAATTCTTGCTATCAAATTACTAATGCATGAAATATTTTTAAGGCAGATTTTTTCTTTTTTTATAACTGGGGATGTTTATCCCATTGAACCTTATACCAAAAGACTTGATTAAAACATGAAGATACTTTTATTATTATTATTATTATTATTAAGAAGGTAATGTTAATTCAAATCACTTTTTAAAAATTTATTTTTCTGGATACTCATAGATTCTGAAGCATTTTTAAACTCCATCGGGAGGCGATAACTCTCTTTTCTTATAAACATTCTTGCTTCGTGCATAAATTGGCTGTTATAGTATTATGTCATGACAAATAATTTAGTAGGGAAAAAATCAATAACAGCTTGATTTGAATTAAAGTCTAAGTCTAGTGGATATGTAGCCTCTTCCAAGGAGATATAAGCCCGAACAAGTCAGTACTTGACTTTCACTCCTTGATAACAAAACACATACGTAAGGAAAAGCAGATATGTGATGGCTTAAATCCAGCTGGAAATTCACTCAAGAAATTAATACAAAAAACATTAGCATCTGTGTATAGGGTGTTGGCAAAAGAAATAGATGGTTTCAAAAAATTATTAAAACAAAATTAACCAAGTTACAATGCTCAGTTTTGTAGAGAAATAATTGAAGTTTATTACCGCCAAAAGGTGTGTCTGGTAGTGCTGACATAAGATTGAAAGTTCTCGATGAATAAAAAAATTGAAAAAAAAAAGGGAAAAAATTGTTAAAAAACCTCCATGAAATTTTTTAAAAAAACAAAAAAAATTTTTAGATGTCTAGTGGAATACTCGTACAGATCATCAAATCCTGTGTCTAGGCATGCTGGCACAAGATTTCAGATGGTAACATCCTCAACTCAAAATGTGTTTCATCTTTAAAGCCCCCCCCCCTCAAATTTCCAGAACATGTCTAGTGGGTTACTCATGTTGGAGGGGGAGAATTCCATTATGCAAATAGAAAATGCTCAGTTTTGCAGAGAAACAGTTGCAGTAGTAAATTGCAAGTTACAGATGCTCAATGTTTACATCAAGAGTGTTAACATCTAGCATTGCTTCCTTTTTGAATAAGTTTTAGAAACTATTTCTTTTCTAAACACCCTGTATATTCATGGAGGTGCAAGTGGCATGGAGGTTAACGGAACACAATGTAATTGGTCGAAGCTATTTACATTCACTTTGCACTGATGCCTCTCTTCTCCCCCACCCCCACCCCAGTTATGGCTTAAATAGCCAGGCAGACTGTGCCTTTGAAATGAGAACCAGTTTGGGAGAGGGACAACTCTGATTCAAAACCAATGAGTGAAACCACTTGAGGTGCTTGGATGCCAATCTCGACATCCTTCAGCTAAGCTGATGCCAAACGTATCGTGCTCCGTTTTCCCGTAGACTGCATAAGTGAGGCCAAAAGGAGGATTCTGTCCGTTGGGCATCCAAAGATCTCCGTACGCTTGTACCTGGGAGAGTTCAACAGTGTCCTTTCATTGTCTATTGAGAGAGGAGGAGGCCTTCTATGTATACTCATACACACATATATATGCCAACTGTTGTTGGAGGCAATCCAACGGCTCCTCTTTCCTTCACTACTTTTCTTTCGAATGGGGGGGGGCACAACTCCATTCCCAATTTATTCAACCCTAATTGCACTGCTTAGGACGTACTCAGTTAGCTGCTGAGTGCACAATGTAGAGTTTTCTACACTCTTTGGTTTTACCGGGAATTGTACCTGAATCCATTTAAGGCAGACATGCTAACCATTACACCATCTGAGTGGACTATATTCATACCCTAAGGTATAACATATATAATGTAGATATTTCTATTAATTTTACAAGTATGGAAATGTAGTGGTTGTGGTAACCCTAGAATGCCCTGGTTCAGCTGTTACCTTTCTATCTATGGACTTATTGATGATTTAATTATGATGGATAACTATATATGTGCTATTCTATTTTAACGATGACAGCTCTGGTTAGTCATTCGATAGAAACTGTCAACTAACCTCTTTTGGCAGCATGCCATTGAAAAAGCAATTTTTTTTTTCTAGGTATGATGATGAGTAAATTTTTATATTTTCTGTCTTCTAGCTCCATTGGTGTGGCCTGCACACATGATATATACACTCATAGCCAGTCAACCAAGCTTAAAAACTGAAGAAACCTTTGTTGACTGTTATGGTTGATGGTTTCAAATCCAAGTCAAAAATTTCAGCAACTTTCAGCAGATAATTACTACAGCCAGTATTCAGCAACAGACAATTTTGTTGTTTTTCCATAACTATAGCATTGCAAAATATGAGGGTAATTGCTAAAAAAGAAAAAGTTAAAACCAACACTTTTCATGAAGAAAAGTGTCATTTGTAGAGTTTTTGAAAAATTTGTCAAGCATATGAAATTCAAATCTTTTGAAAATTTGATCAAAAAATTGAAATTTTTGGATATGTTTTTCTGATTTCTTACCCACCATTTGTGGATACCATTCTATATATGTATGGGTTATTCTCCATTTGCCTAATGTCTGCACAATTTGCTGGACTCATTGAGAAATAATGAATTATAACATTTTTAAAGTAACAAATATCACATTCAACCATCTATGGCATTTAAGAAAATATTAGCTTATACTTGTGAAGATCTGCAAACCTTTGGGCACATAACGATTGTGTACATATTTGAAGGGAGTTGATATTTATACCTTTTAGTTGTGAATTTTGCTAGTAGTAGCCTTTCTCTTTTTCTTTTTTTTTTTTTTCTCTTTTGAGGAATCATTGTCTGTCTTTTAACATCCATCATTGGACATAGACCTTCCCCAGGTTTGCCACACTTCTCCATCATGGGCATTGTGGAGCCAGTATTTTCTAAATTGGTCTAGTTCATCTCTCCATCTTGTATACTGTCTGCCTTAGTTTTGCATGTGATCTCTGGGGATCCATGTCGTGAGTTGTGATGTCCATCGGTTGTCTATCAATCTTGCAACATAGCCTGCCCATTGCCATCTAATCTAATAGATTCTATGATGTCTTGGACTCCCATTTTCTTCCTTATATACTGTGCTGTCTTATGATTCTCTCCTGCACGCGTTGCATGCTTCTCAGTTTGCGGGTTTGTCTCTTGGTTTGGTTCCATGTTTCAGCTCCATAGGTGACTACTGGGAGAATGCATCGGTTGTATACTTTTCTTTTTAGGATTATTGGGATGGTGAACGTGTATACGTCAAAGTAACACAGCATATTTACAATCACAGCAACTCCTTTATCAAACTACATAAGGACTCTGAACACTTCCTCCTCTGAAAAGGAGTAAGACAAGGTGATACCAGCACATCCAAATTTTTCACAACCTGCTTCGAGAAGATCTTCCGAAACCTGGACTGGGAGAATAGGGAAATCAAAATAGACAGCAAATATCTAAACAACCCAAAATTTCCAGACATCATCTTTTTCGCGGAGAACGTACACGACCTCCAACTAATGCTAGATGAACTAAATGAAGAGTACAAGAAAGTCAGCCTACACATGAACTTCAGTAAAACAAAAGTTATGTGCAACAATCACATTGAGAATAAGAAAATAACTGTCAAAATTGAAGATGCAAAACTGAGAAAAATAGACCACTACATCTACCTAGGACAACAAATCTCTATGAAACCCACCAAGGAGGGAGAGATCAAGCGAAGAATCAAGGATGGCAAGTCTTTGGCTTAGCTAGTTCAACCTTTTCGAAGAAACCTTGTATTTATAAGCATCAGTGTTATGGCTATTTAATGCAGTTAATGATCATAAACCATATCAATGCTTTAGCTATAAGGCATCTACTATTAAGCTTCAGCTTGTTAGTGATAATATCTCCAACCATTTTTTTTTTCTTCACCATCAGAAAATAGTGTTTGATACTCTATCATCTTTTTGTATTCTACCTTCAAATTTTCTTCCCAAGCCATTAACAACTGCTCATACCTTTCTTGATTTCATGCAAATCATTTTTATCAAACTTCAAAATCAGTGAACAGAGTACAAAATCTACTTACATTCAGTGATCATTTGGCAACTGAACTGATATCAGTGATTAAATTGCCTATCATCTCAATGTATTCTAGCTATCAGTGGCTATTGGAAATAAATAGTGAAGATATGGGCAATATTATCTAACAAGGAGAGGTGTCAAAATGTGAAGGTTTTGAACATGGGGAGCGAGGCCACATTCTGAAATGGTGGTAAATGAAGGTGTGTTTGCATGATTTGGCAATGTTTTTATAATTTAAAAGATTAAATTTTCAATCTCTAAAATCGAGAAATTTGACATAACACATACCTATCCTGATTTCATGTAATTCATTTTCATCAAACTCTAGAATCAATGGAGCAGGTTTATAAAGCAATATAATATATTTAATTTGAGAAATCTACTTAAATGGACTCTGTAGCAATTACTTTTGCTGTGGAATTATTACCCTTCCCAACCATAACTGAAAGATATCTAAGATAAAATACCAAATTTATTTTCAAAAAATACAATCAAAATAGTCAAAATTGAAAATCACCCAAGTAGCACTTTCTGGCCTAAAACATTTAAACCCAGATGAGGGACATTTAATAATGATTTCGATTACCTTCTTTCAATTATCTCCCTTTTTGTTATCTGCTTCATTTGTTACAGAATTAGACAGTTACTGTCTTGTTGTAGAAAAGTGGCTTGTTGCCTCGCCCCCAATAATTCTCCAAATGCCTGCCGCCTCTTTGTCATCTCTAACTCAAGAATGGCTAGTGCTATGGCCACCTATTTTCTATGGATAATAATGAAACTTCAGAGCAGATTTTTTAGCCAGTAAGTTTTTGAATATTCCCTCCCTAAATAAAATTTCAGTTTGGGTTTCAATTTATGATGTAAATTTATGCTAAATTGGTCTTATTTAGTGCCTGGTGTGTGTTGAGGCTTACTGAAAAATTATTATTACTTTAATTTACAAAATGTCTGTCTGTATTAGCAAAACTCAGAAACCTAACCATATCTCCCCAAGAAATTTTCTGCCTGTGCTAATTGGACACTGGAGCAGGTTTTATACTTATTAATTTTTGAAAATTGTAGTACTTGAATTTTTAAAGGGGGTCAATTTACAATGTAATTTTTTGCTAAATTTTTTCCTTATTTTGGGCCCAGCAATGTTTATGCTTACCTAAAATTTACTCCCCTATCATAATCCAACAGATGTCCGTCCGTTTGGTTTGTCCATCATAGCATAACTCGAGATTAGCCAGAGCTATGGCTACCAAATTTTCTGTGGTTACAAACGTAACCCTGGAGCATGTTTCTTGCATTTTTGCCTTTATTATTTTTCTTTGAATATACAACATGGGTTCTGCATTGGTACTTTCCTCAATAATAATAATCTGATTTCCATTTATCTACCTATCTGTTTATATAATACTAAAAGTCTGATTCTGTTTATCTGTATGTGACCTCTAAATAGCTAAAGTGCAGCATAGTAACCAGAGGTGTTGCATTAACGTACCTCTCAAAATGCAGTTTTGATCTCTAATTAGGATCAGAGGTCACATTTAGTCCCTCCACTGGAACTAGCTGGAAAAACCGTCATATAGGACGGGTTTTCTGCAAGTCTCTTCATTGACTCTCTCAATTCAGACTTTCTAGTAATTACCGCCCTCGAGAGATGAGAGAAGTAACTTATTCATTGATCACCCCTTTTTCTAATTTTTTATTGATCTGCCCCAAGACGGCAAGCTGCCAAAGGACATAGGTTTCTATTGAGTTTTTTTGTATTATTATTCCATTTTTAAGAAATGAGCTTTTGGCAATTTCTTTGCAATTTGATGATTGAATGTAGCTCTGTTACCTTCAAGAGTGTTTTGTGTTAAATATAAAAAGTCTTGTTAAGATCGGGGTAAGCATGATTATATTGCCAGTGATCAGATAGAACCAATGTATCATTTCATAGTTTACATACAGTAGATGACCATATGGAAAATGTGTAATTGTATTTAATGGATGTACACATAGTATACATGATTGTATGTAATCAATGTATATTCCTTTTATAAGTCTTCGTGACTATACGTACGTTTCCACACCTATCAATATATTTATGTGTGTTGGTTGTATATATGCATAAACTACTAAATGTATGTATATGTGTGTGTGAGTGCGTGTGTGTGTGTGTCTATATATGTAATAGAATATGCATGCCAAATCTGGTTGAGCTACGCAATGATGCACAGTGACAAACAGAACCAGTCATTTTATCATAGAATAATAAAATGTAGGTATATATATATATATATATATATATATATATATATATATATATATATATATATATATATATATATATATATATATGTATGTATGTATATATATACTCCTCCCCCCTGTGCACTCCAACTTTAAACATTAGCGCAACTCAACCAGATTTGTTATGAATATTTAATGTACCTATGGGAAGAACTTTGACTATTTGACTTGATGGAATTTTTTTCTTTCCATGGATTGTAGAGAGGGGGATCCTATTTAAATGTTATTATAATGTAAAATTGAGCCCTTACTTCCCGTCCTCTTTACCTACCTGCATTTTTTTAATTCTATCGTTATAAAACAACTGGCTCTGTTTGTAACTGGACCTTTCCCCCTCATTAAACTTTGGCGTAGCTCAACCAAATTTGGCGTGCATATTCAACTGATTTGTGGGAATATTTTAAAATGAATTTTTGTGACATAATCTTATTAAAAGGTTTTAGTGTGGTTCTGTTTAAAATGTAGCTATAGTGCTAAACTGCTCCATAAGTTTCCATTCAATATACATATACATACTGGCTGAAAGCACCCCATAGGGTCGACTTCATATATATATATATATATATATATATATATATATATATATATATATATATTCAGTTCTTTGTGAGATATTTGATGGCACTGAACTATGGTGCTTATTTCTTTTCCTTTGCCCTATTTCTTCAGTTGGATTTGGATTGTCCAGTCTGTCAGGCTATTCTATGTACAAGCTTCAGCTTCCTAAGGTCCTGTAGTTATCATTATCTCTGTTTGTGAACCCAAGCCATTCATTCATATACTCATTGTATACATATAGTAAGCAAGTGTATAATTTGCGAGTTCATAAATTAATTACTGTTATTAAAAGTAATTGTTAACAAATTGACAATATGAATAAGAATTAGGCCAGGTCTTTCTTTTATTACATAATAGATGTGTGTGTGTGTGTGTGTGTGTGAATTCTTTGTTTCTTTTTACAAATAAAAATTGCTTCAAGTTATGTTTTTTTTTTTGTTGTTTTTTGTCCTTGGTTGTGAAATCCTTTAGTGCTTCTAGAAAATTGGGTCTTTGGAATTTTCCAAACCTGATGACAGAGGTTTGTGTGTATGTGAGAGAGATAGATGGTCAGGAGTATAACCTACCTAATCGCAGGTTTTCAATATTAGGACCTATGATATTCAGTCTACTGTTGTAACTGAATTCTTGGAGAAAAATCCCTATAAATGATTGACACGTTGCTCAAATTTCATGGATATTTGAATGTTTTTTTTTTTTCTAATTAGTTAAATCCGACCCTCACTCAACTGAAGCTGACTTGATGATGCAATTGACTGCTGAGGAAAGAAAGAAGCCTATTTCAAGTACATTCTATTTGAAGAGTTCCTGATTTCGATCAAATGACGAAGCCTTATTTCTTATTAGAATTTCCTGGAAATCTTGGATTCTACTGCCATCCTTTTTTCTATGTCATTTCTTTCCATGGAAAAAGAAATCATATTAAGAGAATATGCCATCAGGCACCAACAAAGTTGTCGGTGACAGATCTCAGAATCTCAATCATCCAAGTTCATGAATGCACTTAACATAGTACATGTGGTTAGAAAATAATTCCATTTCAATGCAAGTATTACAGGCGTCCCTTGTTATAGAGTGGTTTGCAATACAAACAGGGTGGGCCCTGGATCCCAACATTCATGCCTATATTATTGCCAACTGGTCTGAAAAACTGAATAAAGAAATTTCATCTTACTCAATATAACTAATTTGTTGAATTTCTCCAATTTGCAATCAATCAACATATAATAATATGGTGTTTTACTCATAATATCTTTGATTTTCTGATGAAAAAACACTTCCCTATACTGGTGAACTAGTTCTACACTAGTTATTTACTTTTGGATTGTTTCTATAAATAACATTCTAACTGAAGAGTTCCAATATTAACAATGAATAAAGATTAATGAGTTATTAAAAAATAACTTTAAAAATAAAGATAAACAGCCTGGAAATAATGATATTTTGAATATTTTGATTGTGACACTCTTGCTTCATGCTGAACTTCCTTAATTTGAAAATAGAGCAAGTAGCAACCAAACTGCCATTGGATTTACTGAACGATGTTCGTAAAATGCGGCAAATTACTGAACTTACATATTTACCAAATGAGGAACAACAGTCTGGTATAACAAACTTGCAACTTAAACAAACACCTCATCCCCAATTAGTTTGCTACAGTGAGTGTTTACTGTATTTCAAGTGTGTGTGTGTGTGTATTTACTAAGCTTGACTTGGTCTGTCATAAGATGAATGAAGGGTAAGAATATTGTGTTGTGCTAATCATTTAATTGTTAAGAGCTTTCCTGCCTTGAAAAGTCCAGATTTTGAAATCCTGGATTAAATAACAAGCACTGGTATCAGTCACAGAGCAAATATATATACACACACACATACTGCAGAGGATACTTTATCAACATCTTTTTATATATTTCTGAGTTATCTTACAGTTGTACAAAAGAGGCTCTTGTTATGGTTAGTTTATTTTGTCTTTATTACAAAACTGGTCTGCTCCTAACAATGGTGTTGACAGAAGTATAGGCTCTCTGAGTGCTCCCCAGTCGAAAATGTGGGATGATGGGATTGGTCGAGGCAGAACACCCTCTCCATTACGTACTCTAATCAAGTTTGTGTAGGAAAAGTAAGTTGATATTCCTATTTGTCCTGAAGAAACAAAAATTTCCTTCAACCCATGTTCATAGAAATCCAAGCTTAAGGGCAAACAAAAAAAGGATTGGTAGGATAGGATGTTTATTCTATGTACAATGAATGTATTAGATTATGTGTATTATGAGTTTGGAAATGTCTTTATATATTGTATCTATGTCTCTTTCTGTACCTATCTATCAGTATCTTTTGCCACTCTCTCTCTCTCTCCCACTCACTCCTATTCTCCCACTCACTCTTGTTCACCCACTCACTCTTGTTCTCCCACTCTCTCTTGTTCTCCCTCTCTCTCTTGTTCTCCCTCTCTCTCTTGTTCTCCCTCTCTCTCTTGTTCTCCTTCTCTCTCCTGTTCTCCTTCTCTCTCCTGTTCTCCTTCTCTCTCCTGTTCTCCTTCTCTCTCCTGTTCTCCTTCTCTCTCCTGTTCTCCTTCTCTCTCCTGTTCTCCTTCTCTCTCCTGTTCTCCTTCTCTCTCCTATTCTCCTTCTCTCTCCTATTCTCCCCTCCTCTCCTATTCTCCCCTCCTCTCCTATTCTCCCCTCCTCTCCTATTCTCCCCTCCTCTCCTACTCTCCCTTCCTCTCCTACTCTCCCCTCCTCTCCTACTCTCCCCTCCTCTCCTACTCTCCCCTACTCTCCCCTACTCTCCCCTCCTCTCCCCTACTCTCGCCTACTCTCCTGTTCTCCTCCCCTCCTCTCCTGTTCTCCTCCCCTACTCTCTCCTCCCCTCCCCTACTCTCCTCCTCCCCTCCTCCTCTCTCCTCCTCTCTCTCTTTCAACATCATGAAAAAGTTTGTGTTGTCTGTTTTTATCTGGTCACAGCTCTTTTATGTTTTATAGCCTTCTTATTCAAGTCTCACCTCTTCACAGAATTTTTTTTTTTGTGGGGGTGGCTTCTGGACAAAAGCATATTGACAGGATCATGTTTTACTGAGAGAACCAGAGAGAGTTAACCATCACAGATCAAGATTCAGATTTGGTACACAGACCAGAAACACTATTATGTATGAGAAGAAATCCCTAGAGGTTGATTGTAGTTAGGAATCCAGCCCTTTTAAAGTTTATTTCTTCAATTACTGGAATAAAGCAAGCAAACAATGATATCTGTCATTTGTTGATATAATTTAGTAAACAGATCTTCTGTACAATTGCTGACAATAAAATTAAAGTCTTTGTGTAAAATTCTATTCACTCGAATGGAGGTTGATATAGTCATTTGGTTGGAATCAATGAAATTCCCATTTCTCTAAGAACAGATCTTGTTAGTCAGTCAGTAAAAAATGTCATAGGATCTTTCAGCATCATGCCAAGTAGGGGTGATCAATTAAAAAAAATTGGAAAAAGGAGTGGTCAATGAATAAGTTACTTCTCTGAAAAGTCTGGGAAAAAACAAGTGTGAATACTGCTAGGGACCCAAACTAAGAAATCAATTTAGCATAAACTTGCATTGCAAATCCACACGTAAAACCTATTGGGAGGGATTGCCAAAAAACTTTCTAGACATAAGAAGTAAATGTTGAATTTCTTAGCCTTCTAGCACCATTAGTGCAGCCAGTATGCGTGATACATATGCAACCAGACCGGCTTAAAAACTGATGGTTTCTAACAAATCTGCAAGTGAGCAACATTCTGTTTGTTTTGTTATAAAATCTTGTTCACTTGATAGACATATCAAATCACTGTAGCTCCACAATTGGCTTACCCTACCAACCAACTAACGTTTCAGCTAGCCAAGTGGGCTACAGATTCTTCTGTCTTTGTTTGTCTGTGTATGTGGGTGTCTCTGGGCCCTCCTAGTCACATGTCAGGGGGTACTACCTTGAAAATTTGAGAATATTACTAGGCACCATCTAGAAATGATTTTTTCCCCTCTTTTGTCTTTATGGTCATCTTGGACCAACAAGTAATTCATTTATGCCAAGTACGAATATTTACATATTTTTAAAACCATGATGTTGTTTTTGTCTTCTTTTATTGAAGATCTTCAAGGTTTTTGTGTTGCTGGTGTAAAAAGCTGACACTATTAAATTATCAAAATAATTGCCCCTTTTATCTTCAATTATTTGTCCTTCTTTTTGTAGTGAAGAAAATTTTCAAATGGAATATTAAGTGACACAAGGTATTTTTACCTATGGATTTCCAAACGGTGCCTTGCTGCACACTATACCTTTCCCAGAGTAAATTTGAAAAAAATATCACGAGCAAATTAAAAGACAAGCAAACAATATAGAAACTTGATGAATCATACATATACTGTTACTATTACAGTCACTAGAAACGTTCATTTTTTTTTTCCCTCAAGTGAATTTACCTCATTTGATGACATATAAAAAACACCTTTCAGCAAGGTATATTAAGAAAAAGAAACATTTCCCTGAATTTCTCTCATTTGTAATCCAATTTTTTAAGATTTCAAACTCCTAAAGTTCTGGCTAATGTGAGGCTGGATAATAGAGGTTACCTTTACTTTTGGGCCATTTTTTGGAGGGGGGTGAAAGGGGGTTTTATGCTGTGAAATATGGTAATTGGAACTCAAGTTTTAACTTGGGTATGAGATATATCACTCTCAGAGATTTACTGGATTAAGCTGTTGATGTCAGCCTGTGCAAATCTAGATTGTGGCTTACTCAATGAATTATCAATTGAACAAAACATATCCAGAGAAAAGTTTCAACTAATTTCACTCAAAAATTAACATTTGCAGCAACTGTAGCAATAACTGTTTCTATATGGTTATTCATGTTCATCAATTCAGTTTTTTTTTGTCTTTTTTTCTATCTTAGTATCTAATTTGCCTGGAAAAGGCATAGTAGTTACTGTAAACATCATGGAGCGCTTTGATACTCTTCTTTTAGAGAGGTTCAGTGTAGATGACAGATGCATACCAAGATAATTATTAATACCATTAATACTTTGTTATGAATGGAATGGTCCATATCTAAACAGCAGATAATTATACTTGTATCATTCAATGATCATATTCATAAAACCACAAATCTATATGCAACAAGTAAAACATATTTGTAAATCCTATTAGAAGGAAAATGAAGTTCTAGTTTTACTTGTCTTATAGTTTTGATAACATTTGTTCTTGATTACGAAGATTAGCACAAGTCCATTTTGTGTTTCTTTGAATATTCACTAGTTTATGGATAACTAATGATACAGTGTAATAATTCAGCTCATATCTTTGGTGCAACATGTTCATTGTAATTCATCCAGAATTCTTTACATTAAAATTAGAGGAACTGGGGATTCTTTAGCTGGGTTGCAGGAAGATCAAGTACTGATACCTGCGAAAATATTGAATCTTTCACATAAAAGTTTGATTCAGAATCTTGTAAATTATACTTTTCCAGTGATTAGACTGAGGTAGACTTTTGAGCACACTTGATACCACAAAAAAAAATTGTTGGAAAAAGATTGTGTTGTCTGTTTTTATCTGGCTGCAGCTCTTCTATGTTTTATAGCTTTGTTATTCAAGTCTCACCTCTTTGCACTTAAACGATGAACAAGTAATGGTAATCTTGAGAATTTGGCAGTCATCTTGGATGCCATCTAGAAAATTACGCCTTTCACGTAATTAGAATAAGATAGACTTTCGATATGTTATTGAGGATACTTGATACTACAAAAAATTGTTGGGAAACTTGTCTAAGATAAATCATGAATGAGTGAATGGCTTTTGGCGGCCATCTTGAAAATTATACCTTTTTCATAATTTGCTGAAATTTTGATATATCTTTGAACACATTTGATACTAAAAAAACTGTTGGAAAAACTTGGTTAGGATGAATTTTATATGGGAAATAGGCATTTTAGAGATTTGGCAGCAGTTTTGGATACCATCTAGGAAATAATATCTTTCCGTCAGTCAGACTGATACTTTTCTTTTGTTATTGAGCAAACTTGATTCAACAAAAAAACAATCAGAAAGTCTTGTCTTGGGGGATTAATATACGATGAATGGACATATTAAGACTTTTAGAGCCATCTTGGACGCCATCTCGAAAATTATACCCTTCCAGTGATCAGACTATGTCACTGAGCGCACCTAATAGTCTGAGAAAATGTTGAGAAACTTTCTGTTGCAACTTTTTGGAGGATAGGGTGTTTTTTTTTGTTTTTGTTTTTGTTTTTTTGTAAATGTAGCCTATTAATTTGGCAGTCAATTTGGATGCCATCTTGGAATTTATACTTTCCTAAAGATCTGACTGTGATAGACTTTCGATATGTTATCAAGCACACTTGATACTACAAAATATGTAGGAAAAACTTGTTTAGACTGAATAATGAATGCATATTGAGCATTGCGTCTGCTCAGATAGTGTAGTGGCTAGCATCTCTGCTTCACACACTGAAGGTAGTGGGTTCAGTTCCAGGTATTGATGGAGAGTGGAAAACTGTTCAATAGAACAAAATTCCCTGTGTACTCAGTAGCTAATCGAGTACACTCTAAGCAGTTTGGTTAGAATAGAGGTATCCCTTTGGTGGACTTGCATCCTGCTGAGGGGGTGGTCATAAAAACTTGTAGAAATGAAGTCCTGGTCTCAACCAGACTTGAGTTACAGGGATCACTAAACTGACACATGTGATAGAAATTAAGAGTTCTTCACTGGCTGCATACTCCATTGGAGGTCACTCAAGAGACTTGACACTTCACCTTGCATATTTAATGGGTATTGTAGGGATTTGGATGCCATCTTGAAAATTATACCTTTCCAGTGGTCAAATTGTGATAGACTTTTAGTATGTGATTGAGCACACGTGACACCACAAAAAGAAAAAAACATTGAGAAACCTTCATTTAGCAAGTTGTGTTTTTCTTTTTTCTCTATATATACACCTGACTATTTGATAAATATGCAAAATTACTGCAAATGATGTCATGAATTCTGGTCTGTAAATAGCTAAAAAATTTGGCAACATGTTCCTTTTTCTTAAATCCCTGACAGATATTGCTTGTGACATGATCTTTACGCTGTAGTAAATAAGGCCTCACACGAGTAGACTGTTATCAGATTGTGTCAAGAAAATCACTCAGCTGTGAGACTTGGAGAGAGCAATTGAATATTGGTTGAAGATTCCGGGTGCTGCTTTTTCTCCCCTTGCTTGTTGATGCAGTCGGGATGTACAAAGAGTCATTTAATATGTCATTTCAAACATGGAGACATATGACCATTCTTTTCATAGAAGTCCTGTTGTTCATTTTTTTTAATTAAATTACAATGTTTCATCGATAAAAAAAAAATTACAAGAAATGCTAAAATACTTTTATTGAGATTTTATGCTGAGAATATAGAACTGAACAGAGACACCCTTTTCTTCCAGTAATTCGAAGTTATTTACCGTCATCTGGCTGGTATCCAGCAAGAGTTATACATCTTGTGTTCATGATGTTCTCCCATTCATGACTTTCTTAGAGTCTCTTAAAGGGACCAGTGTTCATTGTATTTTAGTGTCACAGATGAATGGGTAGCAGAAAGAAGTGTGAGACAGGATTAAGTCTACCAAACAGCAATTACTTTGTCGATAACATGATTGCAGTGGCAGATCTCTCCAGACTGATTATTTATTTAAGCAACCAAGTATAGACATGCTGGATTATGTTGAGAATTTCTGGTTGGTTCAATTCTTTTCAACTGCCACTTTGTCCATTGTTTATCTCTTTCCTCTCTTAATATTGCATTATTAGGTTAATACATGACGTTTCCGGATGTAAAGGCTTTACTGTCTGATTCTCTTTAGGTGGAAAATTGAACACCATATGGTAGTGATGCTAGGTCCAACTGCTCTCTAGAAAAATTTTTCAGATTACATTTTTGTATTTTTTTTTTTTTTTTAAGATTATTCTGTAGATTTTTCAGGGTTCGATAGATATATTGCCTCCTGAGAGAGAAAGCAGTAGAATACTAAATGCCATTTGCTGGAACATTCATAGACTTCAAGAAAGCATTCGACTGTAAGACTCTGAACTCTTCTGACTCCAAAAAGGAGTAAGACAAGGTGATACCAGCTCACCCAAACTCTTCACAGCCTGCCTTGAGATGATCTTCTAAAACCTGAACCAGGAAAATAGAGGAATCAAAATAGACGGCGAGTATCTGAGCAATCTCAGATTTGCAGACGACATCATCCTTTTTGCAGAGAACCTACACAACCTCCAACTAATGCTAGATGAACTGAATCAAGAAAGCAAAAGAGTTGGCCTACACATGAACTTCAGTAAAACAAAAGTTATGTGCAACAATCACATTGAAAATAAGGACATAACTGTCAAAATCAAAGATGTAAAACTGCGGAAAGTAGACCACTACATCTACTTAGGACAACGAATCTCCATGAGATCCTCAAAAGAGGAGGAAATCAAGCGAAGAATCACCCTAGTATAGCAATCTTTCAGCAAAGCAAGCTCAACCTTCAAAAACAAGACGATCCCAATAATCCTAAAAAGAAGAGTATACAACCAACGCATCCTCTCAATTGTCACTTATGGTGCTGAAACATGGAACTTAACCAAGAGACAAACCCACAAACTGAGAAGCATGCAACGTGCCCATGAGAGAATCATGCTCAACTTAACATAGAGAGATTATTAGACAGCACAATATATCAGAAAGAAAACGGGGGTCGGAGACATCATAGAATCCATTAGAAAACTCAAATGGCTGTGGGTTGGTCATGTTGCAAGAATGAAAGACAACCAATGAACATCACGACTCACAACATGGATCCCCAGAGATCACATGTGAAACTGAAGCATACAAAATACAAGATGGAGAGATGAACTAGACAAATTCAGAAAATAATGGCTCCGTGACGCCCATGATAGGGAAATGTGGCAGATCTTGGGGAAGGTCTTTGCCCAATGATGGACGTTAAAGGGCTGATGATGGTGAGAGTTCTCGTGTCTTCCCTTGTGCGGTCTCTGCAAATGGAAGTTTTTGATTACAAAAGAACAGACAAAAAATTTAAGGCTTCAAAATTCCACAACCTGATGTTCCAATGAATAATAGCCTAATGGATTCAGAAGTTTTGTTTTAGTGTATGCAGTTGCTTGGTAGTTGTGATTTCAATCCTTGGGTCAGGCAGTGAAATTCATATATTCTAGTTCAGGATGGATTAATTGAGAATGATTAACTAATGCTGGATATCCTCAAGTGTGGACTGTGAAACAAGAACAATTTTTAATGAAGGGTTCAGTTTCAGAAATTTCCAGCAGGTTACCAAATTTGATGCACCTGAAGAAGCCGATCAGGTAGACTTTCATCCTGTCAAGGAGTGGTCATAAAAACTAGTAGGTACAAAGTCCTGGTCTTGACCAGATTTGAAGCTTGCAAGTGTCACTAAGCTGATGCATGCAACAGAAACCAGGACTTTGCCACTGTCTGTCCTACTCCATTAGGGGTTAGGTCTTAAGAGACCTGACGCTTTACTTGAAGACTATAACAACCAAGATGAGGAGACCAATTCAAATCAGAGTAAAGTTTTAATTTTTGTTATATGTGATAAACTACAAAAAATTAATTTCAAAATGGTTCTGGTTCGTTTCATATAATGCAAGTAGCTTATATGGAAACCTTGTTGACTATTTCATAGATAATTTGCCATATTGAAATATTGTAGGGTCCAGAAAAAATTATCTTTGTAGATCTCATTAAGGCATAGGTTTCTAAGAGTTATAAAGCAAGGACATAATGAATGGATTTAAGTTCTAATTTTTTCAAGAAACCCTGGGAAGTCGTATATCATTAAATATCATTAAGATATGGATTTCATTCATGGCAAGTATGATAGTCATGTGACCTCATTATGTATTCAAATTGCCACAAACTTTGAAGTATGTTTATGTGTACTCCTGGCTTGAATGAGTTATGTCTAACTTCTTCTTGAATCAACTTTTTATTTTTATTGCATCCATGATACTTGAAACTCAATTTTTATCTTGTTCCACTTATTTATTGAATCACTGTAGCTCCTCAAATGGCCTGACCAATCCGTCAAGTGAGCTACAGATTCTTCTCTCTTTTAGTGTGCGTCTGTGTCTCCAGGCACTACAGGTTACATTTTTGGGGGGTACGATCTTGAAATCTAAAAATCTTTTCTTTTTTTTCTTCTTTGACTCTTTATGGTCATTTTAGACCAACAATTCCCAAATCTTGTTCTTGTATTTCTTTCAAGATAAAACGATCTATTTTCTTTTGGTAACTTTTTAGACAATCGTTCTTGTACAATCGTTAGTACAGACTAATATTTGAAACCATTAACCAAAACTTCAACATATTATTTTGATAATTTTTTCAGGTATGGATATTCCTATTTGGTTTTGTTTTTTAAAAAAATAATATTCTTTTTTTTTCTTTCTTTCTTCCTTCAGGCTGACTGATTCCTGTATAGAGAGCAGTATTATGTCAAAGTATGAACAGTTTGAAGATGAAGACGTGTCAGAATGCAAGAGTGAGAATGGCTCTAAGCCAAGTGCAGCTGTCCAAATTGAAGACACCCAAATCAGTGTGAATCCCTCACTCCAAGTCAGCTTCAACAATGGGAATGGCACTGATCATCAGTCTATTCAGACCCACCTCGACGGAACCTCTCGGGCATATATTGATGATCCTGCTGGGGACCGGTACTCTCCAAAAAATAGACTTGAGTGAGTATTTGCTATCGCATAAAAAAAAGTTACCGTCTATAGTTTCGAGAGGAAGGGACATCAACATCCAAAGAGTTTTTCAGATGATTGAACTTCTTCTTATCATTTTTCTTGTCAAGGTATGACGATTGAAGCCTAGGAAGGAAAGGAAAACACCCAAATCCTACGTCATAAGCTTTGCTACCATTTGGAGAGGAAAAAAAATTTCTGTTTACCAATACCACAAATTGATCAACACCACCTGAAGATATGGGTTAAGTTCAAAATCCGATTTGCTAAAAACCTGCCTTGGGCTCACAGGAATACCCACAGAAAATTTCATGGGGTTGCGTTTAGTTTTCACTGTAGACTATCACATACACATATAGTGGGTTACCTTACACTACAAATAGTAATGAGTGCTGCACCTTTTCCAAGGATGGAATGTGCATTGTGTAATAACAGGTTTAAGAAATATACCATTTTACCCACCCCCTCCCCTTGAAATATATGCTCCCCCCCCTGAATATTCGTGTGCATGTATATTTTTTAGTATAAATGTATTTATCAAAATGGAATAAGCCTTTGCATATTTCTAACATGAATTTTTGTAGATATGTAAGATTTGTCCAACACTCCGCGATTTCAAAACATGGCAGGGAAATGCTCATTTTATATACCAATTTGGTTCGACGTGATTGGACAGACAAAAGCAGTGAAGAGTTTATTTCCATAAATTTGGTTAAAAAAAATCTACTCGGAAGATTAGGTGGGGATTGTTCTTGTTGTTACAGTAGAAAAATATTCAACTCCAGACTTTGACTGGAGTTTGGCAATACATCTGATCGTTTTAAAGGAAAAGCCCCTGTTAGTGATATCCTTATGTACTCACATACTATCATGATATCCTTTACTTCACTTATTTAATGAATCTATTAGTTCACTCTGAAATTTTTCCTTCCCTTTTGGTCATCCATAGATATAGCTCTAATGAATGACTGTGCATGATAAGTGCCCAATGCAATCCACCATTTTCAAAAGGAATTCACAAAGGAATTATCTAATTTGTTCTCAGCCAATCCTTAAAATTTAAAATTAGCGAGAAAGAATCATGCACTCCCAGTAACAAAATTTGGCATTGTGGAGATAGTTTTATTAGTTTATAAAAGACTGGAATGGAATTAGCACCCTGAAAGGTCATAAATAATGGTTGACAGGAATGTGATTTTTTGGTTGGAGAGCTCACTGGTGATTTCAAGTCATCTACTAGTGAAAGTCTTGAAATTACAACTGAGCACTCAGTAAGTCATCTATTAGTAAATCTATGGAGATTGCGATCAACATAGTTTATAATAGCTTGGACAATGAAAATTGTGACCTGATCAGGGCTGTTTAGGTTCACTTTGCACAAATGGCCTTGGGAAAGGCATGAATCCATCTCTTCTTCCACCCCCAGCTATGGGTATAATAGCAGAGCCCTGGGAAGGATACCGGTCTAGAAGGACAAATCTGATTCCAAACCAGTGGGTGAAGCCCCCTTAAGACTGTTTGATGTTCTTTAAGCAGCTGATTCCAGATGTATTACTCTTTGGACTACATCGGCAAGGCTAAGAGGGGGAATTCTGACAATTGGGCATCCCAAGATCTCCATACGCTTTATCTAGGCATGTGCCCTGATGGGGTCATTCCAATTGTTTATAGGGACAGAACGGAGACCATCCACCAGTAAAATGTATAATGGATTAAATCAAAATTGTGACTAATGAGATATCAGTAATATAAGCAGCAATACTGGTGACTATGAAACCCATATATATGTTGGTGCACCAAAACGGGCTTTTCATATTTATCTTCTGGTTATACTTTTTGTAAATTTCAAATTCTAATCTAAGGAACGTTTTTCTCTTCAGTCAGTTTTTTTATTTTTATTTAATCTTTTTTCTCTTCCAACTTTTTTTCTTCCAGAGCCGTCCAGTTATTGGTGAAGCGTGTTGTAGAGCATCTAGTATTTCGTATTATGACCGTACTCCTCATCTTAACTGATTTCCTCCTTGTCGTAGTTGATTTGGCCATCTTCGATTGTGATGCAGATAGTGGCCTTGAAATCACGTCCCACATCATCATCTCATATTTTATGCTGGAGGTTGGACTCAGAATATTTTACAGAGGGTCTGTATTTATATATATATATATAGTTGTTTTTTTGTTTTTTTTTGATGAACACACTACTTCATTTGATTTTTTATCAATGATATTTGAGCCTTGCTGGTCAACGCTTTTTTCAAACTGATCCATGGACATTACAAAATTTTTTTGGAATTGATTTTTGATTCTCATGATACAATTGTTTAATCATTTTTTTCATGAGCGGAATCCAAGATTACATTGTTACCTATTTCCTGTCATCCCGATTCATGAGCGTTTTATTTTCAATTTTTGCTAATGGTACAAGTTTGATTCAATGGTTCTATCATTTGATTTTGTTTGATCTCAGTCTTCTTAGTGGATGATCATTATTTCCAAATATAACTCAGATGAATATTTTTCTTATATGCTTTTAGGATTGAAGTCCACCTTCAAAAACCTTAAATCAAAATAAAATACCTTGGAGATTAATACGAACCCTCTAAATGGGTTTTTATTTTTATTTGTCCGGGGAATGGGGGTGTCTCTGTCCATGGTAGGTAATGACAGTCATATTGACCAATGTGTTGGGGTGAGGCTAGTCTGATAGGAAGACAGAAATAAATAGATAAATTTTTTCCAAATCGTGGCACCTCACCTGGAAATGACATTGTGACAAAACTTAGATACATATGTAGCAAATTCTGACAAAGAGCTGACCTATTAGATAAGTAGCAAGTCAAGAGTATTGGCCAAGGAATTGAATTAGACAAAAATATTACATCAGTCAATAAACGAAACTCCTTGCTCGTTTTCCCTCTCATCTGTCACTAAGAAGATTGAGATAAAAAACATCTAATAATAAAACCATTAGTTTGGCCTCTGGCCTCAATGAGTGAGTTACTTCTCACACCTTTTGATGGACAGTGATCACTAAAAAGAAGTTTGAATTAAAAAACAAACAAGCATGAATGCTGCAGACACAAACAAAGGATCACTTTAGTTAAGCTCACATTGCAAATTACTCCCCCCCACACACACACACACAAACACCAAAAATCTGTAAAAAAAAATTTTTAATCTAGACATAATGAGTAAATGCTGAAATTTCCAACCTTCTAGCCCGATTGGTATGTCCTGTATGCATGATGCATACATCTATACATTGTCAGCTAAACCAGCTTAAAAATTGAAGAAACCCATGTTGTTGGTTCTGGTCGATCTTGAAAATTTTATGAAAAATCTTTGCACAGTTGATTCATAACTAAATGAACACAAAGTTATGTCCCTTTTTTCGAGGAAGGAACCAATATTTATCTTATACCAGCAACTGTAACAAGAACTATTGATGATCACCGTATAATCTCTGTCCGTACATAGTAACTAACTTCTATCATACCCCATCAAAGTATAGTTAAACACTTCTATTGATATTTATTGTCACTCACAAGTTAGTTGTATTTTTTGCTCTATGTGAATCAATTGATATAATTTTCTTTTTTTCATCTCTTGTAGAAAGGGCTTCTTCTATAATTGTATAGATGTTTTAGATATGGTGGTTGTGGTGGTATCATTTGTGACAGACATGGTATTTGCAGGGATTTATGGTATTGAATCTTGCCACGATGATACTGTTGATCTTACCAAGTGAGTATTTTCGAGTTACAATTTTTTTTTTCCTACAATACATATAACCATAAATCATTCTTATTGCGACTGTATTGGCCACAGCACTGACCCATATCTTTGAAATCATTAAAAATGGAAGCTATGATGACAAATTTTTTAAAAAGATTTATTCAGATTTAAAAGAAAACAATCCAACCTGCTCATCACGCTTTTTGAAATTTAATAACTTTGAAACCAATGAAGATAGAAACATTATTCTGCCAATCATAGCCTTAGCCTATCATTTCAAGATTTATTAAGCATGCTGTAACGGTGGCGTTTTTTTTATAGTTGGGGGATTTTGATGGTTCCACTGGAGCAAGTTATTTTTGGTAATCCTTGCTTATACAGCTGTGAAATATGGTAGCTAAACTCAGCATTGAAACAGTGATATCTTAGGTCTGTATCAACAAAGATTGCTGCATTTTTACTTTATTTCTGGCACAGATAAAGATTTTTTTGTTTTTTTTTAGCCAGAGCCAAATGACAGAGCATCAAAAAATAAGTAGAAATAATTTTTGCGAGTAATTACGGAGTACTTAAACTGAAAGTTGCAATAAGAAATTCTAAATAAGGAAATCTGTCCTAATAAAGAGTTTTCTACACTCATTGCTTGTACCAGGAATTGACCCTTGGACCTTCTGCATGGAAGGAAGACATGCTAACCATTAATCATGAAAAACTTTTCTTGTCTGGATTTTGTTCGATGGTGTATATCAATGACTATGTATGACATGGTTGGACTATTTTCCTTGTCTTTATGTTCATTTGTGCACAACATTTAGGCCATGTACCCTCTGACCTTTGTCAAGTATACTTGAGTATCGCTTACTTTTTTACGTTTCCTTTTATACATATATTCGTATCCATTGGTATTGTTTCACTGCTTAATTTCAGGTTGCTTCCCTTGGATTAGGTGACCTGTTTACTTGTACAGAAATGGCCTTTTTGATAAGAGGTTCCCATATGCTATTCATATTGATCCTCGGTCCGCTAATTTGTCTGACCGAAAAAAGTTCATGAGCCATTTCCTTCAGATATCGTATTTGAATCTCATTCCATGAGGGCCTGTGTACACCTTTCACCCTCTATACTTGATCAGCCATGCCAGATTTGAATGCGTTACCATGTATTATGGCCTTCTTGTGATATTTGCAGTTATATATATATATATGTTTTTTTGTTTCCTTCCAGGTTATTGGTGATTGGTCGTATTGTCCGTATTATCAGGATATGCCGCATCATCTACATTATGATAGTTCAACACCGTCACTTAACGAATGCTACTCGACAGATGGTATCACAAAACAAACGGCGCTACCAAAAAGACAATTTTGACTTAGACTTGTGTTATATTACAGGTAAAATGAGAAGAAAAATCCCTGATTTATACCTGTTCACTAATTTCTACTCAATGTTGGAAAGATTTGATTCCTTTCATTTTCTGACCTTTTTATTCCAAGTCTGCAGTATTTCTTAATTGAATTTCCCTTCCGGAGATTTAGGTGACCACTTCTCTTGAGATTGACAATGACAGTCCACAAAACAAAGTAGAATTACATTGTAAAAAAAAATCAATTACTTCTCCATATAAAATAAACATACTTTAAAACTTCTTCCTTTTGTGAAATGAACATAAAAAATGATTACACTTTCTGGTCTTGCTATATTTGCCAATAGCATCAACCGGCAAATCGAGTCACGATAAAAGTACAAATACATTGGTTGAAATAGGACTTACAACTACTGATATTATCATTCACTGGGATATTTGTCCAGTATTGGATTTTTTTTTTTTTTCAAGACTGACTTGACTATATGTTGAGGTGTTAATTTCAGGATAATTTTTAGGTAAAAATAATAATAACTTTTATAAAAAAGAAAAAAAAAATGTACAGAATTTTTTTTTTTCTCTCATTGTTTTTTAACTCAATTTCAGAACGGGTCATAGCCATGTCATTTCCTTCAACTGGTATTATGGCTTTTTACCGCAACCCAATTCATGTAAGTCTCTCTTGTTCTTAATATATTTCTATCCCTTTTTAGTTTGTTTGTTAAGGAAATGTATTCTTTTACTCTTTACAGATTTATAAAAAGAGGGAAATGATTTCTTCTGTAGATCATGTGAAAATTGAGGAAATAATGTTTATTTCTATAAGTTGCATAAACATACCAGTAAACCCCAAATTACATGTACACATAGGTATTAATATCATATAAATAAATTTAAGAAAAATCATTATGATGAACGAGTGTTTCACTTTAAATAGCTGACGGAGGATGTTGAGAGGCTTAGTATGATTAATAATAATTGTCAATTCAATTGAACTCGAATATTTTTATATTTTGAGCCCTGTAGGCCAAAGAATTGAAGGTACTTTGATGATACAGAAGTCCAGACATAATGTCTGAAAGACTAAAAGTTATTTCTCTTTTATTCATCTTTTATCATCAACTTTTAATGTAGTTACCCCTTGCTATCTGCAGTTTTTCGTTCATAGTTCTGATAATTTGCGGTTCAGAATAATTTGTGTTTTATGGCGTACTGCAAGGAAAAAAAGCATCATAGAAAAAATGCTGTGTGGTATAAGCAAAGCGTAAAATGTTTAAGAAAGTTTACGAAATCATAAATGCATCATAATATTTGTGTTATTGGTATGTGTAGATAATATAAACCTGGTTGAATACTTGAACTTGTTCAATGTTTACACTTTTAAACTAATCAGTCAAATGGTATTTTAAACATTTAATTTTTTTTTCCGGTTCTCTGTGCCGTAAACAAATTTATTTATTTCATAAATCTTTAACTTTTCTCAGAGTTGTTATTTGATTTTCTATTTTTTCCCTCAACATCTACGATGCACTTTTTTAACTCTTTTTAAAAATGTATTGCAATGATTCAATATCTTTGAAAGTTTCATTTTGGTTGTAAGTGCAAAAAAATAGCATAAAGTTATGAGAAAAAGAAAAAATACTTTTGTGTATTCGGAGGATTTCTGAGCAGATTAAGGCTGTTTTCACGTCTTTGACGAAAGACATATTGATTCCAACACAATTGATGGATCTGTCACCAGATAAAAGTTAATTGAAAGTTTTTACTGTATTTTTTTTTGTCCTTTTCCAATGTGGGAAAGATAAAGTGTTCATTGTACAAGACTTATAGGTTTGGGGCTCCAAAAGGGTTGGAGGTTAGATCTAAACCTCACAAATAGCAAGGGATAACTGTATTTTATCTTTTATCATTTTAATCATTTTTTTCGGAAGATAGAATAACTAATTTTGCCTCCATAGATATTTTTGTAAGTTATTTAGAAAATCACCATACAGGTGTTAGAAGAAATGAAATTAATTTCATTTTTAGCAAATTAAGTTTTTCTTATTGCACCAAAACAATTTAAAATCCTCAGATGTCTCAAAAAACCATTGTTTATTTCTAAATCATTTTTAGATGCAAAATAATAAAATGATGATCAATGGTAAAATATTAATTTTTGATGATAGAAGATGAAGGTGCATAACTTTTTGTGTTTTATGCATATTATGTCTGGACCCCTGTATTATCATTGTACCATGTTGATATGTTACCAGTTTTGGTTAATTTCAGCTTTTTAATTCTAAGCAGAGATGTTTTTGTTATCCATGTTCTGAAATCCTTCTCCTGTTTTTATTCTTTTCACTTTTCCAAAATAGCAATATCTTTTTGTTTTGATTGTTTCTTTATATATAAGAACACTCATGTTTTTTTTTTGTTTTTTTTTTTATTTGCAGGAAGTTGTTCGGTTCTTTGAAACAAAGCATAAAGACCATTACAAGATTTATAATTTGTGTAGTAAGTTGAATTGTTGAATATTTGCTGAATTATCGTTTTTTTTCCATCTAAAGAAAAAAGGCAGGGCTTTCGTTGAATTTCAAGTCATCTTTGAGTAATGGACAGAATGTTTCTGCCATCATTTTTACTCAAATTTGGGGGTCGCAACAATTGTCTTGACATTTGGAAAAACTGATGATAAAAAAGACGAAATATTGCATGATTACTAACAGTTTGTGCGAGATAAAGTATATATCAACTTGCTTAGTACACATTAAAATTGATGGGATTTATTACATATACAAATTTATTTATTGCAAACAAAAAAAATGCATTCCATCTAACAATGTTTTTTTCTATCAATTTTCCAGAATTCTTCATATTTTCTGTTCTTTTTAAATAATTTAAAAACAATAAGGTAATGGAACTGAGGAAAAAAAAATTTTTTTTCCTATGAGAAAGGCATCAGTTTTATTCATGAAGTATCCAGAGATACCTATATATTAGGGAGATTTTTTCCATGCTACTAATGAGAAATCAGCAGCAACTGTAGTAGTTGTGTAGAAGCAAACATACAGACGTTTGTTTTACCCCTTCCTCTGTTTGCTTTAGCATGACAGAAACCACCCATCAAACAAAGAAATGACATTCATATTATAAAATAAGAAAGAATATTATGTTCAAATCCTGCAATGTTGTGTATTTTGACAGCATTTGACAACAATTGTTTCTGTAATAAGGCTAATTCTTTCCAATTGGGTTTTCAAATTGAAATGTCCAAAGGAAAACAATCATTGCATAAAAGAAAAAGAAACACTAGATATTGTGCAAAGTGCTATATATTTCATTGTGGAATGAAACTTATAAATATAATAAATAAAATGTCCAATGTGTATACATAAATCATAAACACTGTATAGTCCACTTTCTTTCTTTTTTTTTTCCTCATATTTATCTATATTTGAGAAACAATTTAAAAAAAGAAAACCATGATGTGATGTAAACAAGAAAGAGAACAGCATTCCTAACAGAGAAAGAAAGCTGTCTCTCTCACTTTAACCACTCACATCAGATCACGTAATTCCTTACAAATGCTGTTAATCTATTTAAATCTGGTCTCGACTAGTAATTTCTGAGAACTTCTGACTTATGTCACAATTAAAAATCAATCAATTTGAAATGATTCTCCTTCATAGAAATCTATTTCTCATAGCTTTTAATCTGATGTTTTACCTTTGGTGATGTATCATCTCTAAGTGTTTTTTTTTTCTTCCAGGTGAAAAAGATTACGATGAAAGTCTTTTCCAAAACAGAGTGGAAAGAATATTTATTGATGATCACAACGTACCAACTTTATCGTAAGTCTGAATCTTTCATTAAAAAGAAAATAGTCCTGTTTACATTTGACAGTTTGTCTTGTCGCAAGATTCAGGAGAGAGTACCAACAAATGGCCTTGTTTGATTCAGGAGAGAGTACCAACAAATGGTTTTGTTTGCTCAGAAGAAGAAAAATTAAACTTTATAAAATGTAAAACAGGATTATCTTTAATTTAGTGTGGTCCATATGGTTGTTGATTTGTTAAGAAAATAATTTATGGGTATCAAATCAATATGCACAAAATCATATTTGCTTATTTTTTCTCATAGCTATATTCTAAAATATTTACTTTAAAATTTACCAAAAAATTAAAAATCTAAAGTTTGCCAAAAAACTTTCTGATAGAAAAGATATTTGTTATAGACACAGTAGCTTAGAGATTTCTGTTCTCCACATATATGAAAGGAATCAAAGGTCCAATATGTAGTATTTTGGAGCTGTTAAAATGACAAAAACAAAATAAACTGTCAACTAATGCAAATTATTCAATAATTATATCTATGAAAAAAGGGATTTTATTTCTTGCATTACATTTGCTCAATGAAAAAAAAATTAAATTTCTTTGTTTAATTTTTCCTTTTGTCTTCCTCTTTCATCTCAATTTTGAAATGGGTTAAAGATAAAATCATTGTTTTTTTTTTGTATGTCTGATGGAATAAAAAAAATAATTTTTTTAATTTTCTGCATGAGTTAAAATTGTATTAAAAATCTATTCAGATTATTTCTATGGAGTTACAACAGTGTTCTCCATTATTAATTAACCCGTATTTGCTCTTCTCAACCCTCTTTGTCTGCTGTAGATAACATCACAATGCAAACTGCCTTTGGATCTCTGAAGCTAAATGATGTCTATTAATTATCTCATCAGTTATTAAATGTTAATTGTGCTTGCAGTGCAATGTCATCATTTTGTGAGAATGTGCGGGAGTGGATGGCCGCTGACAAAAAGAACGTCATTGCTGTACATTGTAAAGGAGGAAAAGGCAGAACGGGTACTATTATTTGCACCTGGCTCATAGACAGTGGGCTTTTTGATGAAGCAAAGGTAAAATACTTACATCT
Organism: Thysanoteuthis rhombus; assembly: GCA_963457665.1. Classification (NCBI taxonomy): domain Eukaryota; kingdom Metazoa; phylum Mollusca; class Cephalopoda; order Oegopsida; family Thysanoteuthidae; genus Thysanoteuthis; species Thysanoteuthis major. The sequence goes on from OY735200.1 coordinate 8,971,643, forward strand.
TTTTTTTTTTTTTTTTAACATGGTTGTGTTGTGTGTGTGAGCGTGAGCATCATGAAAATATACGTCAGATTAAAAGCTGCATATAAGAAAAGTAGAAAGAAACTGAAGATTGTGGATGCGAGAAAGTTGTCAACAGACAGCACAGAAAAAGACTTTCTTTTTAATGAATACCGTGGCATCACTTGACATGTTCAACACCAAAGGACATTAATTAATGTTTTCACTACTTTTCCTGTTGTCAAACATTAATTACGTAACATCCCCCTTTTTGAAAGTCTCACTTTGTCTTCATTTTATCCTCCACACAGCTATGACCTGTTTTCCAATCAGTGGTGTTATATAGTTTTGTGAATCCCTATTGTTCTATTCTTGGTCTATATGTCAGAGAAAAAACAATGTTTGCTCTGAAGGTGTTAATTTAGGGAACTAAAACACTAACTTGAAAATAATGATAATTGTTCCTTTTCATTTATATTTTTTTACCATATTATTTCATTTTAAATTTAAATAAATTGTAAATTGATATCGGATATTATCAAATGATGTATATTTTGATAGATTCTTATAATTCACCGAATGTCTGTGCGGTTCTTGTGATAAGGTGTGTACAGACAATGTAAACCCATGAAATTTTCTTGGTGTACCTATGTGACCACAAGTTTTTCAAGGGTCTTTCTATGTTTGAAAAATTTGACTTGAATTTTAAATTCATTGTATTTATAGTTCAATGATTGATTTTTTTAAATCCAAAACCTCTTTTTCATTGAAGGATGTACTTGACTATTTTGGTGACAGACGTACTGATCTGAGTGTTGGCAAAATGTTTCAGGGTGTACAGACACCCAGTCAGGTAAGGATTAGAAAAATCCAGATATTTATTATCATTTCTCTAGCCTTTATCATCATCAGATTTGATCCTTTGAATATATGGAGATTATTTGAATCTTTCAGTTGACTTGAATGGTTGTAATTGTTTTCTAGCTATTATTATTTTGCAATTGAATGAAGTCAAAAGATAGCCAATAAATTTGGTTACATATACATATCTATTTATATGTACTTAAAATCATGTATTTCTATCCAACTATACATTTAGAATCTGTAACATTGCTTCACTAATATCTTGAGTGAGAAAGTGATATGAATGGTTTTGAGTGTTCATACTATTAAGTTATTGATTCTGTAATTTGTCTACATGATAAATGTATTGATTATGAAGAACCACACAGAAAGCTATGGGTAAAAAGAGGAAAACCTTGATAGCTCAGGTTTTCAATAGTAGAAACAATTACATTTCTTCACTTCTTCTTATTAGATTGTTATTGATTCACCTTTGCTACGATCACCAACCTGACCGAACAACAAAAAACCTTGGCTAGAGATATTCTTCTCTCTTCACTCATCTGTCCATCCCTATGTTTATTTTAGTGTTCTTGGTCACATTTTTTTGGTATAGAGCCGTGAAAATTTACAGGTGTAGTCTATTAGCCATTTTAAAAAAATGTCTTTTCCATTTAAAAAATTTTTTTTAAAATTCGTCTTTTTTCACTTGTTTTTAAGGGGTGCTTGATTTACTATAATAATCTATCTCATCAAGTTATGTATTGCTCTATGTAACTTTGTATAACAGTCAGATGGGGTAGGTGGATTAATAAAGTCTTGGCTGACTAGATATAAGAACTTAGAGAAAGGGAGTATTGTGAGAAAAATGAAGCAACTTCGCTTCAGTGATTCATTTTTAAGCAGAGATGGCAATATTTTGAAATGAATTAATGAAAATGTTTTTGTTGTTTTTTTTCTTCTCAAGAGTCGGTATGTCGGTTATTACCAAAGAGTGAAAAAGGATTTTGGTGGGAATTTACCTCCCCCGGCTGCGTTACGAATTGTTTCCATTAAAATAACTGCAATTAAAGGTGAGGCAAATCTTGTTTTTTATTGTGCTTTTTTTTTGTTCTTCATTTTGAACAAATTTCTACAAAAATATGGTTGTCTGAATTATAGAATTCTATTTTTGACATTTTAGGTGTTTAGTGTTACTTAAATTTGTGAGGATTCACTTGAGCCAATCCTCTGTGATAAGAGACAGTTTTATATTCAATGAATATATCATTGATTATTATCATTGATGTTATCCTCATCTTATTTGATTACAAGAAGAAATTAATAATAGTGTTATGCGACCCATATGCTTCAAAGTTGTATTCAATGAAGGGAAAGTCAGAGGGATCAGGTTAAATAACTCAAGATGATTTTAATCAATGATCATAGACTGAGAAAGTGCGTGTGTGCTATTTGCACACACGCAGTTGCATCCAGTGAGAAATATGTAACTATAACTGGATAAATCTGTTATGCTTGTGATTACTTTACAACTGGCTATTATTCAAAGTTGACATTTGCCAGATATATTTGTCAGCACACAAAATAGTGCAGGGTTGAGTTTGAATTTTTTTGCTTTGAACGGTTCTTGAGAAAACTAATAAGAAATAAAAATTCAAAGATTATAGATCTTTCTTAGCAGTTTGATTAATCATCTCCCGTTGACTCTTGCTCTTTAGAATGATCTGAATTTAGATATTTTATATCTAAATTGACACCACTGAAAAGAAGTACCCAAAATTCTTTGAAGCCATAGTTTCCTAAGGTGGAAAGAAAATTATTAACATGACATTTATAGCAGGCTGTTCCACAAAGCATAAAGTCCAGCCCCTTCCAGCCATTCCCTCAGGCACTGCCGTAGTGTGAACAATATCAGAAATTATTTGTCAGTATTCAACTTCTACAAAGCTTTTTTCTGAGTTGTATTCTTTCAATAAAATAATGATGCCAGGTGTGATTTTTGTATCATATTTGATTACTGTTTTGTGATCTCTGCTTAAAGAATTGCAGGATCAGAATGATATTTTTGATGTGACTAAATCATCAAAGAAATCCAGATTTTGCTCTTGTTCATTCTTAAGATATTATTGTTCATGTATTCAGACAATAAAATAATCCAATGCAACCAATTGTTGGTTGTTCTGTCTTGCTTCCTCCTTAGACTTCTTATGTGTCATGTTAAATTATTTGTTTCCATCTGAAGACAATGTTTGGTTAAAGTTGACTTCGTGGTGTGGGTTTGTTGATAAACAGGAAATTTTAGCCTGACATTGGCTACATTTTTCATACATATTTTTTAGCAAATTTATTCATAATACTTTATAAATTGTTGTGTTTGTCAGATATTTTCCCTAATAATCCTAATAACCCTGAATCAGTTTATCCTATTTATGGTTTAAATTTTGAAAGAAAAAAGAGACAAGCTTTTTGCAATTTCTGTACTTTGGTTTTTCATTCTAGTTTTTAACAAATACTTCAGTAAGGGTAAACATTTGTGAGAATTGATCCCATTTATGCCAGTAGATTCATTTGAAACATTTTAGTATGAATTGCATTTGCGGATTTGGCTCAAATGTAGAGCATAAGGTTAAAAGTCTTAAATTCCATTGTTGATCCTTGTTAATGAAAATATTACTTCTGAGCAATTTCTCTTCTTCCAAGCTGTCACTGCATTCATCTCTCTCTGTCTCTCATATGCAATATGTAAAAGATAACTTGACTTCCTGGTTCCAATATTAAATGACTTCAGTCCGACTTCCTATCAGAAATTCTCTGAATAAAGTAGCAGATTTAGCATAAAGACTATTCAACGCTGTTTTTATCAAATTGAAAAGGACATTTTCATGTCCCCAAATATTTTCATTATCATTATTATCCCCCAAAAATAATGATAAAAAGAAGTGATGTTTGAAAACCTGTCTGTAGGGTGGGGGTGGGGGGAATCTTTGTACTTGTTGCTTTTCATATTGTTTGTTTGTAGTCTTTCTTCATGGGACGAATCTCCATCTGATCATCTTGATACATTCTAAGATTGTTTACAATCGATGTACTCACTACTTCCACTTGTAAACTGTTGCGTATTCTTTGTGTTAAGTAGTTCTTTTTCACTTCTTACCCCAACATTGGAATGAATATTTGTTTCAAATGTCCCATTTGTTCTTCCGCTTAACTACATTGTTTTCTCCCAATTCATTCTTTGGTTTAATGTTCCTGTCATACAAACCGTATGTCACAGCGACACCATACGAGAGATCGAATCGAGTGGAATTGTAAAGCATTTTACCTCATCTGATAGGTACAATAAAAGAATAAATTTAGTCTCGGAGTATCTGTTATTCTTAATTTTCCTTAAAACACACTCAGCTTTTTTCAGTAATCTGAGTTTTGCACGTAATAATCTGATATTTTGAAATGTTTATTTGTTTCACTTGTCTAGGTGTGGGTAATGGAAACGGTAGTGACTTAAGTATGGAAATCCGTGCTGAGGGTCTCCTCATTTATGAATGTCATTTAGGAGCCAGCATAAATTGCCAGGTGAGTAAAGACATTTGGCAGATTCTGCAACATGTGAAAAGCTCAAAGTGTTTCTTTCTCATTTAAAAAACTAAACAAAACAATTTTTCTGAAGTGCATAAAATGATTTTATTATTTTTGTCTAGAATTATTTGGTTTGGTCTTTTTTTTTTTTGCAATTATGGATTATGAATTCTACAACTTGAGATGTTTTTGTTTTTTTTATGGAGTTTAGGTTAGAAATATTTTCCTTCTTAGTATGTTTTAACTTTAATTTGATTTCCAGGAATGAAGAGACTTCCTATACACTGTCTAAAATAATGAATTAGAAATAGATTTTTCAAAAGAACTAATATGTCTTGTTTTTTTCTCTTAGGTGATCAATTATACAGACAGTGACAGTATTGTCATCAATCTTCAAAACAGTCCTGCTTTGATTGGTGATGTTAAAATAAAGTTTAATTCTTCTAGTGTGAGTTTTTTTTTTTTTTTTTTTTTTTTCATTCCTTCCTCAATTTGCTAGCATTGTTTTTATGAAATTCTCATGAAATTATTTGTTGAGCCTTTGTTTATATCAAAACATCTATTAAGCATTTGTTTTGTTGATGGGGCTGAGATCTATGTCGTCTTAAATGAGGTGGTTTTATTTGATTTCTGCTTTCCAGTTAAGAAATGTATGAGGTGGACAGTGTGTTACAAATACTCAAAAAAAAATTGGGGTTGAGGCCATGTGCGGAAATCCTTAGCTAAGTAGCTCACCATTGTCTAACACCACGTTGCCTCAACTCTGACTTTCAAATCTGCGCATTTTGATGCCACTACCTAGTTGAATAATATTATGATAGGATTTCTCTTTATGTATGTATATTACTGTAACTCATAAAAAGTACACATTATCGGCAGTTTTGTTTGGTATACACTTTTAAAATGCTTTAACTTGAAGATTGAAACAAATCCGGGTGATTTCAAATTCTTATGTTGTTTTTAAGAGGGAGCTTCAATTTACAATGTAATTTTAATGACTAGTTAAACCCTTGTGATGTTGGGACTTCATAAGAGAATTTCTATTCTGATCAAACTTTTTGAGGAAGTTCACTTGGTTTAATTTTCCAGCAACACTTTTTCAAAAAATTGTTCTTTTTTACCTGTCATTATATTCAGATCACACTTTCTTTGAAAGTTGGTGAAAAATGAGGGAAAACGTTTTTTTCTCTTTCTCTTGAGGGTCAAAACTGAAGAGAAACTATTTAGGGAAAATGCTAATTATAAAGTAGTTTCCCTTATTTATTTGTGAATAATTATAACATAGATTCCATACAAAGGAAGTGACTTGACATCAAGCCTAATGGCCAACAAAGGCAGCCTTTCATCAATAGAAAATGAATTGGTTAGATCCTGACTTATCAATTATCTTGTTCGTTAAATAATCTAAAATTTTGGTTTTCAAAATTCTTTTCAGAAAAAGCTGCCCAAAGGCTATGACCAGTGTCCATTTTATTTTTGGTTTCACACTTCATTCATTGAGAACAACAAGTAAGTAAAAGAAATCTTACATCCAGATTTTTGTCTTCAGCTATTCTTGGAATGTGCCTTTAAAATGATCAGATTTAAATTTGAATACTTGAAAAGTATAACTATAAGAATAAAGAACACTGCATGGTGTCATCATTACTACGATTTATTCTGTTAGAAAAAAACAATTCTATTTTTCAAAAAGCTGCTGTGATTATCAATTTTTCCTTTCTATTACACAAACATCACACCAGCCTTCTTTCTTTTAAATTTGTGTCTGCTACTTCGACAAAAGGAATTTCTCTTTGACATTTTACAAAAAAAACATTTTTTTTTCTCTTTCATCTTTTTCACCTAACATAATATGGATTTAAAAAAGATCTTTTATTTAGTTCTTATCTTTTGTAGCGAAAAATTCTGAACAATGTATGTTAATCATCTTTTTCTTCAGGCTGTACCTTTCACGAGTTGAAATAGACAACCCCCACAGAGAAAAATACTGGAAATATTACAGAGATAATTTTGCCATTTGTGTCATGTTTGAAGACGTCATTGATTGAGGTTTGTTCCAGTCGCATAACCATTATTTTCCTGCATTTACATTATTATCCTAAATAAATAAAGATGAACTTTTCAACTGAGTTGACCCAGAAGATCTGAGGTCATTGTAAGATGGCATTAGAAATATTTAGTTTCAACTAATTTCATTCAAGAACATTACTGCCTATTTTCTTGACAATTGTCGCATCAGCACACATTTTTTTCTTTTAAATCCCCAATTATTGTATTTTTGTTCCTTGATTCTAACATTTGAGGGTGAAAGAAAATAATCAACATTTTTCAGGATACCATGCCCTTTTTTTTTTTTCCTCAAAAGTAAAAATGTGGTTCAAACAGGAAAAAGATTTGTGCAGTTTATTGAGAATGTTCTTTAAATGATCGAATATATCAAAACTGAAGATCACTTGTTGAACAATATTCCACAGTCGGCTGAAGTTGGTAACAATCAAATGGATGCATTACTTGTGAATAATCAATTTTATATAATGCGGAAGATAGTGAACATACTCAATTCAAATCAAGTATTTAAGATCATTTACATCAGCTTGGTCGTGTTAGTTGCTTTGATTTGTGGCTTCTGTATAGGTTGATGGGGGGGGATCCTTTACTGAACTGTTTTTCTGTGTGATTTTCAAAGTGATGAAAAGTGGATACTTTACAACAATGTGGACTGCAAGATATTCAAAAATCAATCTTTATCCAAAGTATGGCAAGATTGGAAGGGAGTTGCCTACTATGAGCTCCATCAATGGAACCAAATGATCGATTCAAACTAGTACTGCTCCCAATTAAGTCATTTATAGGCAAAAATTGACAAAAAAATTAGTGTAAATAAAGGGTATTGTATTTCATCTAGATAACACAATCTCACGAATGCACATCTCTTTGGTGACCAGGAAAAATTGTTACAGCTTAGCCTGCTAGTTCTCTCTCATCCACTGTATTTATCAGCTATCTATTTATTCTGGTCTTTACAGAATTGTTCCAATGGAAAAAATACAGTTGCTTGGAAGACTGTAAAAGACACTTGGAGCAGTTTTTTTTTGTTTTTTTTCAAGAGATAAAAAAGTTCTGGGAGGATGGAATTATGAAGTTGCCTAAAAGGTAGTAGAAGATGGTGGGACAAAATAGTGAAGATGTAGGTCAATGAAATTTATGTCAAAGAATCCAAATCTCTCTTTTCTTCTTTATGAACTAAACAAATTTTTTTCGGCTACCCATCACATGATCCAGATGTTTTGAATGTACTGAATCCTCTGCTGATCATTTTATTTTTTTTTCTTTTAAATGCTAAGATCGTTGGGTCTCTACATATTTTCTATTCAATTCCGAGCTTTTTTAATTATCTCATTTTCTTTTTAATTGATTCATTTTTTTCGTATTTTTTAAAGTTTCAAGTTCATTCCATTTTCCACAATTACGAAGTCTGAAATTTGCATTTTCTCTCTTTTTCAGCACTCAACACATTCCAGAACAATCTTTACTGCAGCATCAGTGTCCTAACTTTCCCTTAAACAGAAACTGTTCAAACTCAACTTCCACTCTCACAACATGTTGGATTACTGCAGTTCTACAATTTTTCAATTTTAAGTTTAGTTTATTTCAAATTCTTACTTTGTTGGTACACTATTTCAAAAACCTTTGGCAATGTTAAGTTATGGTGGCTGTTACAAAATACATAAATTTTCATAAGAGCAGATAAAACAGGAAATATATTTTTAATAGTAACTGGTAAGAGAAAAGTCTTTTGAGTTTTTTCTGCTTATTAAAATTTGTCATTTTAGTATTTTGGTAGATTAATGTTGCTGATAGTTTTTAAGTGTATTTGTTACTTATTACAAGATTTTAAAAGAAGCAATCTTTTTTGGTCTTTTGATTAATTTGGCTCTCTGATATGCAACGAGTGTTTTGTGAAATGGAAGAAAAAATACTGACCTTTCTTTCTTTGTTTACGACGACAGATGGTGTTATTCATTAACTTACTTATTCATTTTCTAATAATTCATCAATTAGTCTGAAGATTTTTTGTATTTTATAGCTAGTTGCTGCAGTGCATTGACGCTACTGTATTAAAGCTATCACGGGTATTTTTATCCATAACAGACACACAAATGTACGTGTGTGTGTGTGTATGTGCTTGGTTACTCTTTCATTTGAATTTGTTAATTCAACAAAAAGAAGTTTCTTTATATATTTCATGAAAAAGTATTATATTCATCATTATTTTCCCTTCTTGTAATGGATTCCTGCTATTAGTCAAGGCTGCTAACGTACAGCTTAACATTATGAGTTCATTCAAGTATTTATTCATTTTTTTTCTCCCTCCTCCAAGGACCCACCGAATGTTTATAAATCCAGTTCATTTGTTTCATGTTTCGAAGGAAGACCATTTCATTCCCACCTCAAAAGTTGTCTGTGGAAGGCTTTTTACACTTTTCCATTCAAAAAGGCAACTGAAATAATTCCAATGCCATTATGAAATTTGATTTTTTATTTTTATTTTTTTTTTTAAATTTGCTTTAAGAATAATTCAAACATACAGACACAAACCTTGCCTGTATAGAAATTCATATTGATATTAGGCTTTTTGTATTCAGTATGGATTGTTCTACTGCTGCTTTAGTGTGTGTTAATTGGAATTAGAAATTTTGTAAAAAAAAACAAAAAACAAAAAACAAAAAAAAACAAAATATATTTTAATTATAGCATCAAATCAAATATGAATGTTTTCATAATTTTTCCCAAAAGAATTCTATTGAAGATAGCATACCAATTATAAAAAAAGGATTAACATGTTTTAAGTTGATTGCAGAAAGAAAAATAATCTAGTACATTGGGTTGGTTAATGAAATTTTAATAGTCGTTCAATTCATTTAGTGATTTGTAAAAGCGGCCAGTATATCTGCGAGTTACCTCCCTTGCTTTTGAATTTAAATCCAAATACTTTTCTCTTACGATTGAGAATTTACAATTTTTTAATAAACTCGAAATATTAATAGATTCAGATTTGTTTTTTCTTGGAAAAGGAATACAATGACGTAGAAATATTTTATGGCAGGTAAATAATGATATTATATGACTTCAGGTAAACAGAACAGGACTGAGTGAGAATTTTGAAATGACTCTCTTTATTTTGATTTTGCTGGCAGACGTTTTATTTTACATCTTGGAAGACATTGAGAAAACAGATGTTGATATGAAATATTATGAATAATAAGAAATTGACACCCTATTTTAAAAATGTGATTTAACATTTTCTTGAATTTTAATTAGTTCTTTTCTTGGATTTGCTAGATGGAAAAAGTCCAAAATTTATCATGATTTTTTTTCTAATATAAGCATAGATTATTGGAAGAAATAACTTGAAACTTGATCTTATAGCAGGTTTCAGAAGTTTACATTTGTCTAATCTCTTCAAAGGATGTGTTACCTCATTAGAAAAAATTAAACTCTTAGAAATGTTAATTAGAAATCTTTCAAAAATAAAGTAGGACTCTGAAAACAGATTTGAAGAATAATTAGTAACTTTAATGATTGACTGGATTAAGAAAAAAACTTCCAATATAGATGTTTTACATCTAAATTCAGATTATTTTGATTGTACTTTGAAATTGTTTTGATATGTTTGAAAGAGACACCTTTATATTCCTTAATTTGATATAAAACTCTGTGGCTTGAACTAGGCAATCTGTAAATTTAAACTAGCTCTTGGTATGGGAAGATATAAACTTCTTACCACTCATATTTTATTTCACAATATGTTTTTTATCATCATGTTGTTTTTTTCCCTATGTTGTCTAAGATGTAAAATAAAATTATTTGTGAGAAATTTTAGTTTTTTTTTTTAAATTCTTAAATAGTCAATGAATAATGACAAGGTCTGTTGGTAAAAGACTAGAATAAAATTTTAGAAAATCAACTTATGTTCATTTAAAGTTTGTTTATCTATTTTTTGTATCATGAAATTTAACTATTTTGAGAAAATGAACAAACATATAAATTCATAAGTAGAACTAAAAAAAAAAAAAAACAACAAATATCCTTCCTACAAAAAAGTTTTTGCCAAAAAAGCCTCAGAGCAAAACCTCAATTAGGCAAAATGTCTGCCCAATGACTGTCACTGGAAAAATGTCAGGACACACCTTATTTATGAATTCCTCTTGCCAACTGAAAAATGACATCTATACCATTGCATTTTCATTCATTTAAATTGTCTTTTTCCCTTCCACCTTCTTGTACCAATGAGAGGCAAGTTGGAGAATCATTTTATTTAGAATGAATATTTTTATATTTCTGTTGATGCCAACATAATTGCTTCTTTATTACATCACTGTCGTCATATACAACAAAAGGCAATATCTTTGGAAGAAAGGTCAAGTATATTGTGAATTGAAAAAAATTTTTTGTCTATTTTCACATCATATGTTGTTGATATTAAGGGAAGTTATGCAAAATATTTTTTTTGAAAATCCTAATTTGGTGCTTAAGTTTATATACCCAAGAAATATATATCAACCTTATCAACAGATGCTTATTTTTACCAGTATTCTTGAGGTTTCTATTTTTCTTTTTTGATACCTACTAGTCTTCACCATGCAGTATTCTCTCTTACTCTTTGTAAATAGTAAGAATTTTTTTTTTTTCAAATAAAAAATGAAAATTGAAAAAGTGTAGGAAACATTCATTTTGCTCTTTCTTTAAACAAAAATCCATTTCTAATGCATTCTTGTTCAGACTTTGTTGTACATTATATTTGAGCTGAATCACTGAACAATTACTTCTGAAGAAAGAAAATCTTTTTAAATAAATTTTATTTCATTTATTTAAACCCAAAACCTACACTCAAAATGTTTCCTTTGGTAATGGATACATTTAATCGTCAGATATTCAAACATATGTATATTTATTCTGTTTAAAGAAAGAAAATGTACAATGCTGAATGTATGCTGCTCCTTTAAGAATAGCATATTGTTACTGAATTAAATTGTCAAACTCTTACAAAACAGATCTTTCATTCTTTTTGCTTTTGAAACTGATGATATAATTTCATTAAAAAATGATTTTGAAGTTTACTTGAAACTTTGTTTGTCTTTGCATTTTTTCTTTGTGGCTGAATTAGAAAGAAATGAGTATAACATGTTCAATTTATTAGGGTTTTTTTTTTTTGGTTGTTTTTTCACTGTAGAATATTGAACTTTTTAAGGCAGTTCAATTTTTCCTCCCCTTTTCTATAGTACAGATGATAACTAAGCTTATTTTTTTTCTCCTCTATAACTACAAATCTAAGAGAGGTGTTTGATTGTTTCTGTTAGTGTAACAATTATGGCCTTAGATTGGAAGTAGCAAAAACACTTGTGTATTTTAGAAAGTAAGATTAGTAATTGGGAAATTCAGTTTTTCGAGTAAATAATGTGCTGAACATGTGATTGTTCTGTTGTAAATGCTCTATAATATTTTTCTGTTAGTTCTCGAATTCTTGGGTTACAGTTATAGTCTTTGAGAAGACTTCACAAGAGATTTCAAGTACCCACATTTTATTTGCAAATAAAAGGGGAGGCTACTCTCTAATTAGCATTTTAATAACCTCCCTTGAGACATCTTAATCATAGGTAATAGCGCAAATTTTCTTCGGATTTAAAAGAAAAAATATGCCAGAAACATGCCCGAGACCGCATCAGTACACAGAAAATTTTCATGGGGGATATGAGGGGCTCCTGATTTTCAATATGTAACTTATTGCCATCTGTTAAGCACCATTATTAGAATTAAAATGATAATTCCTATTTGGAAACTTCATATCTCTGAATTATTTGAAAGCTTAAAACTTCTTAGTGCTTCTTGACCGGTTATAACTTGTATCTTTTTTTTTTTTAAGGATATATCTAGCTATATTTTCATGCACCTGTATAATTTAAAGATATTGAAGACCAAGTAGTAAATGTTCAACAAAGGGAAAGATGTCCATGAGGAAGATCTGTATTATCATTACTTTTTTTAATTGCTGAAGAATATTTATTTTCTATACAAAAATAAAGATTATTTTGATAGTCTGGACGTTGGAAAAATGAGCAAGATTCTTGGTTGGCCAACTAATTTTGATTTTCTATTAACGAGGACCTGAGATAAGAAACTGGTGATATCTAAGAACACACACTCGCGTCAAGTATAGATAGTTCATTGATTTTTTTTTTTTTTTAAAGAGTTATCTCCTCCTTGAATAAAATCAAATTATGTGCAGTTTCTTACATGGTGGGTGATGGTCGAAGATTTGAAAGTGGGGGTAATTTTTTTAATTTTTGAACGCTGTTTTTGTAATAAGGATAATCGTTATCGGATTTTAAGATTTTCAAGATTTGATTTCAAATTAGAGACCAGTTTGACTAGTGAATTATAGATAACCAGATTGGATGAAGTTCTGACTGACTTGTCCCAAGATTCATCTATAATTTGATATGTTTTTTTTTTTCAAAGGGGAGATAATTCATTTTCCATCATCTTATTGTGTATTGTCAGACGCTGAAAGGAAGACTTACCGTTTCAGTATATGGCATGGAGATTGTATTAAAATGCATTGAAATTTCATCTTCTATTTTAATGCCCCATTTTTTTTGTCTGATCTTCACATGTAATCTACATTAATAGTTTTCAGAGAGAAAGTACAAGCATTGCGAAAATTAGCAATATTGTTGGATTTGAATGACTGTAGCCATTTGTAGCGTAATTATTGAGGCGGCTGTCATGTAAATGTTCTGAGTTTGTCTTGCAGGCGGGTTATTCTTCATTTCCCACCCACGCTACTTACTTATAATCTACAACCATAGTCTTCCAACTTTATTTATTGAAAAAGGGCTCCCCAAGTGATTAGATACTCCAGGGAACCTCCCCCCCCCCCAAAAAAAAAATTTGCCCATATATATCAGATTTGGGCCTTGTTCAATGAAAAGCAGGAATGGAGCTTACTGAGCAAAAATAGACTATGACACAGATGCTGTTCATATAACTGTTGAAAATTATTACATTTTGGTTATGTTAAAATCAATAAGTATTTGGAATTTGGTTAATCAAGTGTTAAGAGCGTTATAAACAATTAAGGAAGGATTCAGCAATATGTCAATTTCCTTCATGGACCCCTGGGAAAGTTCTGCAGAACAGTCAGATTGAATACCACTTTATCGCATCTCCCAGATATACTAGATAAGATGCAATTGAATTAAAGATGAATCAGTAATAAATAAAGTTTCATTCAAGAAATTCAAAGTGATATTAGAAAGTGTGGTTTGTTATTTCTTAATAGGTATTAGATATTATATAAGTATCAGTAACCTATACTTACCTGATAAACTTGATTTCCTAGAAAAAATTCTCATCTGTCATGCTGGGAAGAACCTCGCGAGAATAAAATATGCAAAAGAGATTTATCACTTTTTGTTTGAAAAAATAAACAACGAAACACAATCGAACATTTCTGTTGTGTGAATTTACTTGTACCGAAGTCTAGGTAAGACCTCAGTCCAGAGTAGATGACGGGTTTATACGAAAAGAATGGATAGGAAAACCCTTCTCAATATTTGAACTTATTATATTCATTTACGAAAATCATTAAAACCTTATTTGATGGTTTTATTTAGCCCCCTTCCCCAAGCCACTGTGCCACAGCACACAAATTTGTTATCAAGCATCTGTGGGTGTGCCGCAGGAATTCCTACTTCCAACACAGGTCACAGGACAGTTTTCCCAGTATGGATACGAAAATAACATTTGAATACATTTTGACAAAACCAATATTTTTAAAAACCATGATCTTTTGGCAATAAACTATTAGTTCAATTTATGTACACATTCTCATTCATTTTCTTTTGAATGATCAAATCTATCCTTAAATACTGTGCTGAGAGGTAAAAGGTTAAAATCACTGGTTCAAAAAAAGATCAAATACAGACAATTTATTACATGACATAACTGAATTTTTCTGTTTATGATTTCTACAATACTGAAATATAAACAGAATAGCAGTTAAATAGTTTTACTAAGACAAACATGAAAAATAACTTACTATGAAGTGCATTATGGAAAAGTTAGTAATAGTTGTTAGAACTCAGTTTATGATATTTAATAGTTACCTGAGAAGATTGACTAGTTCTTTACATGTAGAAGATTTAAGAAATATTACGGAGAAAATATGTTGGGGAGCAAAAAAAGTTTGTTTTAGATAGCATTAGGAGCATTTAGTTTTTACCTAATTCATTCAAAAAGTCTGCTTTACACTTAAATCAACACACTTATTTTTTTTCTCTCATGAAAATTATCTAAATAATTCTAAGATGGAAGAAGATAAGCAACATTTTTAGCATATTATGCTTTTTATCTCAAGAAAGGTGAAAATGTGACTCATAAATGATCAAAAGTGATTTGTGAAAATTTTCCCAAAAGTTTTCACACTGGATAATGTTCAACAATTGGATTAACCAGTTGAGGTTGGTGGCAATCAAAAGAAGATATTACTTAAGAATAATCAACATTATGACATGGAGAAAGCCAGCATTCTGAAAATAGCCAGATCAAATGTTGAAAATCAGCTGCATCACCTTGGTTAAGATGGTTGCTTTCATGTGTGACTTCCACATATGTCAGGCAGAAAAATCTATTAAACCATTTTTGTGTGATTTTTCTCAACCACTTGTGAAAGATAAGCAAAATTAGCTCCCACCAACTGTACCAAGGAAAACAAAGGTCCAAATGATTGATTTGAACTAATACTGCTCCAAATTAGACCAATTGTAAGCAGCATTTGATGTAAAGCATCCATCTAGAATTGAGAGATAGGGTATAATACTCTATAAGGATAATGCTAAACCATGTTTCTGTGGCGACCAGGCAAAAATCGTTACAGCTTGGCTGGGAAGTCTTCATGAATCTGCCATATTTACTAAGCATTGCACCTTCACAATATCATTTAATTTGGTCTTCACAAAATTCTGTTAATGAAAATAAATTTCTATTTCCTGGAAGACTGTTCAAGGCACCTAGTTGAAGTAATAGTATGAAATTGCTTGAAATGTAGCAGAAGATAATGAAACGAAATGGTAAAAATTTTGTACAATAAAGTAAATGTAATAAAGAAAAAATGTCTCATTTTCGTTTATAAACTGAATGTACTTTTTCACTTACAGTGCTATTAAGATCTGAAGATGTCCTAATGAGTGAAGTGGTTCTCAGAGTTATATAATCTCAAAACGAATTTTGATTTTTATTCTTGTTTGTTCGTCTGTGAATAGAAGTTACCAGTAATTTAACTCATTCAAGATAACCATGTAATCTTGAGGGTTAATGGGAAGTACTGAAATCAATGTAACAAAAAAAAAAAAATTTCAATTCATGAAAATGAAAACAAAGCCATGGAAAAGTTGAAAATTCAAGGGAGGAAACTCTTTCATAGCGAAGTGAGATTAAAAAGTAGTGTCATAAAAGCATCACTTCAAATTGAAAAAGATTCTATACCTTTATACAATAATGCCAGTAGAACTAATTTTTACAGTAATCATGTTTATTTTAGTATGAAAAAAGTACACAAATTGTATATACGAGCACACATCATACTTACACAATATATAGGGCCTTAATCATCTGTGGTGGTGTAATAAATAATTCTTTTAAAATCATCTCCATCTGCTGATAGCACAACATATTCTGGTAATCTATTTCATAACCCTACCACTCGAAATATCAGGAAATCCTTTTTCAGCGGTAATCTACTTCTATGTACTTCTACCAGATATGTGTGGCCTCTCAGTCCCTTGTACTCTCTTCTAGTAAGAAATACATAGGGGTCTACTTATTCTAAGCCGCACATAATCGTAAACATTTCAATTAAGTCTCTGCAATCCCTTCTACTTTTCAACGATGATAACCCTGACTGTTTCAAACTATCCTTACAACTCATACCTTTTCATTCTGGTACCAACTTAGTTGCTCACCTCTGGACTTTTTATAAAAGATTTTTCATCTTTGATCGAAGTATGGTGACCAAGCCTGTTCACAGTACTTGAGATGTGGACGGATGACAAGACTTATGTAGTTTAAGAAACAAACCATAAGTAAAGAAATGTAAGTAGTTGAGATCCAAGTTCTGAATGGATTGGATTGATCTAGTGGGGGATCTGAGATCTACTGCGGGCTTTCTTACTGGTCTCTATATATATATATGTATATATATATGCTTGGGTGGATATGCACATGTATGGATCAAGCAATTCTATTCCCACTCTTTCTAATTAATTTGATTTAATACAAATATAAAAAATAATCAGTTCTACAGGAGTTTTATCAATGGTGATGTAAAAAATATACGAATGAAATAAAAACAAACAAAAAAAACTGAAGTACAGACTGTTAGGAATTTATTCAGAAAAATATCACTAAAAGAAATGAACGTCAAAAATATATTCACAAAAATTCAAGCTGCTGCATGAGGCTGGGGCCAAGTGAGTCAAGGTAAACAATTGTCTACAAAGAGAGAGGGGGGGACTGGATGGCATATACAGCACGGAGCACTGGGGCACAAAACAAAGGCATGCACCACCATCAAACATTTTGGGGCTCGCCTTGACTGGTGAGCATTTACATAATTGATCCCTGTGGTGTATAGCCATGTGAAATTATTTCATGTAAACACATTTACACTGGCTGCGTAAGACCATCAATCAAGGAGAGAGAGAGAGAGAGAAATAGATAGATGGAGAGAGAGAGAGTATAAAGAGTTGTTCTAAAATGAAAAAAGACTTTGAAAATTAAAAGAAATATCAGTTGAAAGGAAATAAAATAGACAAAAACTAAGTGGGGATTTTTAAACATCAAATCTTCACTTTTTCTTTCAAATCAGTATTTGTTGCAAAATGAGCAAATTGAATGTAGAACTTTTGCTTCTTTAACTTCTGAATATTTTGTTATCTGCTGACATGTTTTGTTATATTTGAACATAGACAAAAAGTAGAGAAAGAAAGACTCCAGCCAGACTTGTAAGGAAAAAGGAGAAATCATGCAATCGAATTCCTAATTTTCTGAGATAAAGAGAACAGGAATGTAAAATGGCTTGATAAGGATTTTGTGCTTTATTTCCATCACAGAGATAAAAACAGCTTCTTTTCACATTATTAAAGCAATCTTATAGGAAAAGTTAATTTAGCTTGGAATGAAAGCTCAGATCAATTTTTATAAAAAAATAAGGGGTTTGTTTAAATAGGTAGGAAAAGAAAATACAGTTTTCCAAACGCGCAATATATGACAATAATCAAAGAGTTTAATCAGCTCCCAAGGGGAATGAACTCCAGGGTAGTTAAGGCAGTTGGGTATAATAATAGAAACTACACCTAATCAAGCAACTGAATAGAATCATTTCAAGCAATGTCGATCGGTTCATTCAGGTGATCTTGGATGAGTCAAAACAAGATCAATCATTTTTCCAGAAATTAAAATTTAAAAATAGGATAAGAAATTCAAGTTTAGATATATGAGCCAAGTAAATGGCTGAGGTCTTTCAGGAGTTCTTATCTATGATCTATAATAAACTAAAATTTTGTTTATTTGTTCGTGTTTTTCAAGTAAATGATCAGAAACTATGCATTTGGACACATCTTTTTAGTATGCCACACTAGCGTGTGTTTGTGTATGTTCGTGTAGCTAGGAGAAAACATCCATACAAAAGGAATAAGAAGGCAGGTAAGGAAGGATTAGACGCAGTCTGGTTCGATTCAAAACTGTAAGTCAATACCAAATAGCAGACCTCACATTTCACAAGTTGCAGGATCACATTAACAATGAATAAATGGAGGTTGGTTTCCAAATCTATGAACACCTTGTGGAGGGTTTGTAAGTTATGGTCAAGCAAATATTCAAGTGTTGAAGTGATACATTTCTGCAGGAGCCATTTCTGGAAAAGGGGAGGGGCCAAAGAGAAACAGACACTCAAATAAAATGCTAGGCTGTAGGTGGCAAAAATGAAAAATAATTTCAGTTAGTAGCAACAAGTAGATAATGAAAATAAGCTGCCAGTTTTGGAATTAATAGACAAATAGACCAATGAAGCCAAACAAAACAAGAAATCCATTGAAATTCAATAATATTTCCTTGAAGGATCAGAAAAAAAAAAGTTTGGGTCAAGGGAAGAACAATTGTCAATTGGTTGTGGAGAGATGAAGTTGTCACTCATAGTTTCTGGCCCAAAGAGCAAAGAATATTGCAAAGTTACATTGTAGACTGCATTCAGCAATAAGTGTCAATCATAGATGAGATGGTATCTAAAAGACTTTTGGTTTTTGTTCCCTAGCTTTTTAATGGTATTCTAATGTACTTGAGATATCATAAAGGAATAATATTTCTCATTGAAGTATTAAAACAATGAGTATATCATGAAATTCAGTGGACTTGCATCATCCAAAGGCATGGTCATGAAAACTTGTAAGAATAAAATCCTGGTCCCATGGAGACTTGAGACTTGCAAGTATCACTAAACTGATGCATGCAACAGAAACTGGGACTTTTGTCACCGGTCTCTTCACTCCATTGGGAGTCGTCCCTTAAGAGACAGGGTGCTTTACTTAATATTATGAAAGATTTTGATAAATCATATATAAAGTTTAACTAATGGAATGTAGGATAATTACTGAAATTCTTGGTAGCATTATATATATATATATATATATATATATATATATATATATATATATATATATATATATATATATATAGAGAGAGAGAGAGAGAGAGAGAGAGAGAGAGAGAGAGAGAGAGGGAGGGAGAGAGAGATGCACATACATGATTAAATTATTCAATGCTTCAAGTCCACATAATGGTATATTATTTAAAGAAGTTGAGATTTTCAGGTAAAAAGAATATTGTTTCTATAAAGATATTTTGCAGCCTTTTATACAACTGATTCACTGATAAATATAAAGCTTCAGCAGATGGTTACAGTATAAATGCATACAAAGAAATCACACAGCTACTAATTTGCTCCTGATTTGATATTAAGCATTTAGGTTGAAATAGGTAGAATAGAATCAAATGTGGTATAAGAAAGCCATGAAGAGAACAGATGAATCTGACTGCTCAACAAAGTAAACAACACCTACAGCAATAGCAACAAGAGAGAGAAAGGGAGGAGAAATTATTTCAGATGAAAGACAAAATTAACAACAATGTCTTCCAACATTTGAAATTTTAGTGCAACACTTAATGGCAGTGTTCTGTAGTTCATTTGTATTACTGAACTTCAGAGACACACACAGAACAGGGGGTTGAGGAGGAGACGGAAAAGAAATGGGTCTGCAAACAGAATGAAGCTCTGACCTGGTCCAGTGAAAAGAAGCTTTTGGGAAATTTGAAAGTCAGCCCAGAACCACTTTTAGAAAGCCTCTTGTTTCTTGAGAGAGGGGAAGAGGAGAAGAAAGAGTACAAAACTAAAGCTCATTGCAACAAACAGGAATAATCAGCTGCAATTTCCAGCCCCCCCCCCTTTCTAAGGAAGTGGGCCAGGGTGGGAGGGGGGTTGGGACAATGAAGAAAAAATATGTTTTACTTTAATCACCAATTGAACAACAGATGTGCCCAATGCCTGTCCACAAGTGATACACCTGTGAGCACACATGAGCAAAAGGCGGTACAAGCTGCTCAAAGGGAGGCTGACAAACCAAAGTTCAAGTTCGTAGCCAGTGGATTCTTAGCCACCAAGTTTTAATTTGCTCAAAAGCCCAACTAAAATTACATACAGAAAGTTGATCATTAATTGCATTTTGCAATGTTAAGATGAAACACACTTGACTCTTTGATTAGCATTTTTTAAAAAAAATGTCTGCATAAGGCATGCTAACTTGTAAGACCCCCGATTTTTAAAACTGTGCAATGTTGCAAGCATCTAATTGTAATTATGGAGCAGCATGAAAAAATAGCTTTTCAGTGTGACCAGCTGAATTCAAGTATTTATTTATTTTCATGATCATCATCATCATCATCATCATTATTGTAATGACAAACAACAGACAAGTTCAAAGAGAAGATTTATGGATTGAAATATTGACTACTTGCGGAAAAGAAAAATACTTTCCTTCTGTTGCATTAGATACGAGATCATTTTAGATTTAATTCCCTTTCATTATCTTTAAGAATTTATAAAACGTTTCAGTAAAATACTGAATGAAAGTGAATGAATAGAGTAGTTTTTTTTACCTCAACAGTTTGTAGAAACTGATAAATTAGTAATAAAAATGGAGGTATCATAATAATAATAATAATATTGATAATAGGAGGAGGAGGAGGAGGAGAAGAAAGTACTCAATTGCATTGCATTGAGTGATTTTTTTGAATGTTAAAAAGATTTCAAACCAGGGAATATGCCAGAAGGGGTGGCAAGAAAAATACTGAGATTGAGATAGCAGAAGATTACAACTGATTTAGTGGTATAAGAACACAAGAAGGAATGGAAGATAAGGTAAATTTTATTAGTAGAGATCAGAATGTATAAGCAGGAAGACACCACCATTGTAGAATAAACACAAAATATCTAAAAAAAACATAGGACAAATCAAAGGTATTAAATTATGGAAATAGAAATACATTATTTCTTCAATAGAAAAAATTAGAAAAAAATGCTTAAAAAATAATAATAAAAAAATTTAATAATAATAATATGACCAAGTTGTTTAGATGAATCTAAGAAATAATTGCAACTCATGGTCTGAAAACTAAATTTGGTAAAAGCAAAGTGCAAAAACTAAGCGTGAATTTATGAAGCAAAGAGCAAAAAATAGGACAAAATTCTAAGATAAAGGCAAAGGAAATTAGTGAAGAATTCATAAATTTGCAATAGATTAAATAAACTGTTAGATTATATCTTAAATCTACAAAAAAGTAAAATTTATCTAAATAGTGTCAAGATTGAATTGCGCAAGACAGGGTTGGTTGTGACTTGTAGGCCATTGAAATTCAGCCAGTCTTTTTTTCTTCACCAATTACTTTAAATAACCAAAAGTAGAAGAAGCTCAGTCAAGCCAACATGACACTAATCAGAGTTCATTCAAACTGAGAGGATATTGAAAAGAAAGACAACAAGCCTCACTAGCAAAAGTGACAAATGGGTATAGTGGGTCATCCCCAGGCCACTCGTCTGTCCTCATGACAAGTGTCTAGTAGTTCATGTGTGTGTGCGTGCGTGTGTGTGTTCATTTAAATCTTCCACTGCCAGGTGAAATTGTGTGTCATCATGGCTTATGGACACAGATTGGTTGGTTGTTGGTTTGTAGCTTCAGAATTCATGAAGGAGATTTTAATAAAGAAACATTGCTAAAAACAAAAAAAGAAGCATCACACTTTTGACCAGTTCCCTTAATCCAAGCAGTTTTGTTTACTTAGAGAGGAAAAGAATAGAATCTGGAGGAGATAAATGTAATAACAATTCTTCTTTTGCTTTTCAAATAAAACTCCAAGAAACAATGTTAACTTTGGAAAGGTTTACAAGATAATAAAATCAACAATTTCAACCCTGTAGTTGTTCAAATGAAAACAATAGACAAAAAGAAGAGGAGTAAGATAAACAAAAAACAAAAATCAACCAGTCTTTAACATTTGGTTTTTTATAGAACCAAGCCCAACAATATGGAAAGTTTCAGAAAGATTCATTGTTTCCTTCTTTTTTTGTGGTGGGTTTCTTTTGTTTTTTTTTTTTCAATTTGTAAGTTTTTTTCATACGGTGTAGAGTTGAGTTTTTTTCATCACTAGATGAATAACTTGGGGTAAGGGCGAGAGAGAAATTGAAAATTTCATAAAATATATATAATATATATATGTATGTATGTATGTATGTATATATATTCAGATTATTAATATGAATTCATCATTGGACTCACTGGTAAATTAGACATCTGAAACCAAAACATTTTGAAACATAATAATTGCTTGGAAGATTGTCTGATGATTCCAGCTTTAATTTTTTTCCCTTTCTTTTGCTTGTTTTAATGATTTTTTTCATTATCATTTGTGTGTGTGCGCACACAACCATTTTTTTCCCTGTTTGCAGGTTGTAGTAGTGTGGCTCCACTCGCAAGAAGAGAATGATTACTTGATATCAAGAGAGGCTTCAGCAAGGGCAACCAACATTAAGTTGGTCAGGAGACAGCCAGTGTCCCGATCAGATCTACACCATCATCACTTGATTGTAACAGATGCTGACCATGACAACAGAGCGGGCTCAGCACATTGGAGCAAGGAAGCTCAGAGGCCTTCAGGTTTGGATTTTGTTGTATCATAAACACGAATCAACTCCGCCTGAAAGAGAGTAAACAATTCTAATTAGAATAAATGAAAATACAGAAATAATTTTTTTCCAAAATTGAAGAAAATTAGTAACTTCATGGCAACATTCAATGGAAGATGATATATAAAGATATTTTCCAGAACTAAGCAAAACTGAAAAAGAATAGTAATGTATTTAAACTGATTCTTTTCTTAATTGTAATAAGATGTAAACGATTTAATGCATCAATGTAGAGACATAAACCTTGAGGGCAAATAAAAGTTATTCTGACTTGATTATCTCAAAAGAAACAAAGTGGAATGTGTGCCATAATGTGGTTGAGATGGTGAAAAGCTCCATCCACTTCTGAAACTGATTAATTTGGCAATACACTTCAGTTATTACTGCTGGTTTCATAATATTTGTTTAGATATTCATTCATGCACATATCTATATACAAATTAGAACAAAATTGTTCTATTCTAATTATTTATAAAAACAATATTTTCAATATATAATAATTTTATTAGAAAGTAACATTTTTTTCATGTTTCAATCATATTTTTGGTAGTTGATATCAAGTAACAGAATGATTTAAAAATTACCTGTGGAATAACACCGTGTTCTTCTTGAGAAAAGGCATACCCATCTGAGAAGAAAAAGTAAAAAGACGTGTACAGCTAAGAATAGAACTTTTCTAAGAGAGAAAAAAAATCAACATATTTGCTGCAAAAATAAGCGTTTGGTTCATAAGTAATTAAAAAAGCCCAACTTTTTCAACTGATTCATCTGTTTGAAATACTGTGCATTCAGATTTTAGTGTCACTATAAACAACCCCTTTAGGCTGACAAAAATTAACATCAAGCTTACCTGAACTGATGATGATGTTATTCAGAGAGAAAGATAAATTGATAGGGAAAAACATAACATCATGAAAATAACAGCAGGCTGAGACAAATCAGCAATATTTTTAAATTCACTGTAATTTCACATAGAGCTTCCATTGTTAGGAAAAAAAATTACAAAAGATATCGATTTCTTTCTGCAATACTGTAAACTAAGATATTTGAATATTTATACAGGTAAATAATTTATGAGTATACTAAAAGTAAACAGTATTTTTAAATAAGCACTGAAGTTTCTTTCACCAAATTGCTAAATTAAATCAATCAAAATATATCATTTTATACACGCCGAGGAATGAATGGAGGAATGTAGAATTGTCTAAACAACAAAAATACACAAACCATTGATATTCCATTGTTTCGTCATTCTACATACCCAATATTCAGAAAGATTTTTGTCAGCTTCATCTGAAGATAGATCTGTTCTTAAAACATACACCAAGATAATTTTAAAATTAACCTTCTTACCAAATAATTTGAAAGTATGAAAACGAAAACAAAAATTCTTGAAAAGAACAAAAAAAAAACACAACTTTCCCACATATAAATTTTAAATAACTATCATAATATCTCAATATTTGATTTATTTTGATTTATTCTTATTACTAGATGAAGTATTGTAACACAATATTTGATAAAAAGCAACTAAAAATTGAGACAGAGGTGAAAACTTGTCAAAATCAATAATAGAAACATTGTCATAATAATATTCATAGAAAATAGATAGCAAAGAAAAATAAAATCTGAACAATTATCTACTTTATATTATACATCAAAATATTTTTGCTTATCAACTGATTATGATAAGGTCAGGGCATGAAAATTAAAAAGTTAATGTTTAAGATAAAACTGATTTTTCTAATAATTGTATACAAAACAGATTAGTTAAATCTAAATTCACATATCAGTTTCACTAATGGGAAAATATAATTCATAGATTTGAAGAATTAAAATTCTTCTTCAATACAAATTAGTTTATTGTAATCAACCTAACTATAGCAAAAATAGCATTTACCAATACAAACTAGGGCCGTGGCAGCAAGGTGAGAAGTAAAAAGCATGCAAAAGAGCCTGAAAAAATGCTGCCAGTGAGTGGTAAAGACCACATCCAATCCAGAGGAATCAAGTTTGCCCATATCGATATTAGCACATACGGCCAGAGAGCAATTTGAAACCTTAGGACTAAGGTTAGATAGCAACTATTCAGTAATCTTCAAAAGCTGATTGTATATTTGTGATTGCAATCATGCACAATGTTGTAGAGAAGGAGGCGCCCATAAAGATATAGCCATTGCCCCTGGAAAAGGAAGAGGGACTGGCATGCGCTTGACAGAATTTGAGAAACGATTCTGAGCAGGAAAGCTGCTTGGGGGCTGAAAAGTTGATCTTTGGGAAAGTTGTGTAAGTAAAAGACCAAGCACTTCTAAAGCATTCAGGTTTAGCTTGAAGGGCTTCAGTGAAATTAGTTAGCCTGCTAACAGAATCAGGTTGAGATTAGTAGGAAAACATTCAGAGTTAGTAGACTGAAGCACTGCCATCACCAAAAAGAAATATATGCATAGATCATTTTGCTTTTTCTCTTGCAAAAGCATTCTGGATTTTAGTAAGTATATTAGAAAGGTATTCTTTCCTCCAAATAACTTGGTGTTGCATTGAAATCTGGAGTGGGAATTGAGGAAGGGGAAAAAACGGTAACATAGTTCATTTAGCCTCACCTTTAGGATAGTATCTCATCTTGATACCTAAATTCAAAATAGTTTTTTGCGGGGTAAGATATGTTATAGTGATATTGTAAATAAGAACAAAGCATTTCATGCATATAACATTGAAAAAAGTTTTGGTCTAAAATTACCAAGAAACACACACACATACACGCCATGTCAAGTTTCTCTATGTATATACACGAATTGAGATTTTAATCTCATTAATAATTGATAATATATGGATTCTAAATTATTCTGTCCGGTCTATATATGCAGCAGAATCATACTTAAACATTTTGGAGCACTAATTTAATAAATTTTGAAAAGTAAAAGTTTAAAAATAGATAAGAAAAGATGAAATAAAATAGATTTTTACAACAAAAACAATTATTTGTCCAAAGAGAGAATTCACAATATATCTTCGTATTGCTCCCTTGTTCTTTAACAAATGTCTTCAAAGATCAATTATAGAAATGCACTTAGAAATATTCCTGACTTAGAAAAGTAAATTGAAAATTAAAAAAAAAAAAAACATATGAAAATCACATATATAATTTAAATGGAAAAAAAAAATCAAGTACTTAACAAGAAAGAAAACATCAACAATATAGAAATAATTTTCAATAAAAAAACATTTTTAAAAATCTGCAGTGAATGTTCCTTGTTGAACAAATTCTTTGTTCAACATATATGAAGCAGAGGCGTAGCAAGAGGGGGTGAGAGTGGGCCTTCAGGCATAGGTATAACGGGGTACAACATTTCCTCTGGCCTATAATGCCTGTTAATTAATAATTACGCCCTCCCCTGGCATTGTTCCTCCGAGATGCTGTCTTCGCCCCAGATGCTAAGAACCCTTGCTACGCCACTGATCCAAAGCCTTACCTCCTATATAACTTTTTTTTAAAGCTTCAATAACGCACAAAACTTCCAAGAAAATAGTAATGTTTAATTTATCAATTTCTTTCTGCATGTGTTCGTTTCTTTCAAAGTTATAGCCAGCACATGTAATGATTAAAGTATTCACTTACATGTCATCTGAGAACTCCTTCAGGTATGAGAAAATAAATTTAAGCTGTAAATTGAATATTAACTAAAAAAAACTCTCTCTCTTATAAAGGATCAGAAACAATTATTGCTCCTTAAAACAAGGATTGATAGGAAAATTAGTCTCAAGATAATTTTCAATTCATTTATAGTGAACATGCAATCATAAGAGAGTGCCAAACTTCTTTATCTCAGAAGTTTGTGATATTCATTTTATTAAATTACCTTGCACACTGTTTCTAAATGGAATAGTCCAAAATTTTATAAATATTCATCAGTTTATTGAGAAAATAATAGCTAAAATCAAAATTAGAACTCAACAATAAAGCTGTAGTTAATTCTAGTTTGAATAGTGTTTCTGAATTATATTGATTCATGTCATGTAGGATCTGACTATTGTTCAACTCTGTCTAGATGGAACCCAAAATTTATACTTGCAATCCACTGCACATTCGAGTTTGGTTCAGATTAGCCAAGTATCAGTCCCCAAAATCATATTTGAGATGCTTGCGTGATATTCAGTATCCTTTCGAATATTGGTTCAGATTGGTTGGGTAGTTTCTAAATTATTGGGACATACCTATATGTATATACATATATTCTTCCATTATATATAAGATTCTACAACAAATGGTGTATGACCAGTTAAAATGATGCCGTAAACAATTGAAAATGAAACATACAGAAGCTATCTTGATGCATTTTTGTTAAAAATATTCAAATAATTAATATCTTCAATGTATATGCCAGTTTTTATTGAAGAATCTTTTCTATTATTTGTTGCAGTGTCAATCTATAAGTACATATATGAAAAAAATATCCGAACTGAGAAATGCCGATGCAAGTGCACTCATCTTTGAGGTCACTTGATGATTAGATTATACTAGAAGATTCCACATAAACCTCCGAGTATCCCTGTGCCAACTTCTACATTTTGCAGAGTTGGAAAAAAATTTGTCTGGAAAAATAAAAAATGAATCAAATTCAGTAGTTTTTCTGTTTTCTGAAACTTACTAGCTGTGCCTGAGGTTCCAAATGACCTGAAACTGCCATAAGATGTTCTGCCAGTGTTTGCACAAAGATCTATCAGGAATATGTAAATAATCATATAAGGTTATTTTCCATACAATTCCTTTTTATAAGATTTCAATGTATATTTAGTGTAGATATTTCTTTGTATATGAATACTCTCAAACTAGAGAGAATCAACAAATAACTTATGGATAAGAGAATACTAAATGAACAATAACCGTTTAAATATTTAATCAGAGTCTGAATTCAGGCAATATTATTATGACTTAATCATGAAGTACATATCTATATCACTTGATTCAAGGTCAGGAGCCATCACGTAAATCTTGTGGGCTTTTTTAATTTTATGCTTTAACGTGTACTTTGAAAAATAAACGGTAATACCTTATACACACACACATACACACATTTTTGAATTAACCAAAATGTATTAGGCTGTTCAGAAAGTAATATCGCCTTTAAGATATGCAAAATTAGAATCAAACAACTTCTAAATCAATGTTAAATAGTAGACAATAAGACCTAAATTTACGGTATGGATGGGCATTGAATTCTTCAAAAACTATGCAAATATGACACTGCATCTAATGTCTTATTAATAAGGGGTTATCAACTGAAGTTTGATATCAACAGTTAAAGGACTGGAATGAGTTATACCACTGTGAACCGTTCATTTTATAGTATAGTATATATGGTAGTTAAACATCTGTTTTATCTGGCATTGCATTGTGTACAGTATCATGCAATCCCATGGTATATCTAGACAGTAATGAATGTAATTTTGTCATTGCATGTGGGATGAAATTCATAAAATAGCAATGCAATGCAGACAATGAGAAATAATTATGCTTGCATACCCAGTTGCAATGATGGTTTAGCAAATCTTTAAATGGAGACTGATCCTTCTGATGAGCCTCACTCTGAAAGACCAACTATTTGGGATATCACAACAAAAGCACTTGGTAAAGTATCTCTTCATTAAAATACCAGAGATTTTGTGAAAGAACACAATGAACTGCATTCAACAAATATTTCAAGCAAACTTAAAAGAAATCTAAGGAGGGATTTAAGGTTCCTCATGAATTCCCATCAGAATATTGAGTGGAATGTGTGATCATTTGTAACAGTCTGCTGACTGACTAGGAATGGAAAAAAAATCTTCCTTTTTTTTCACATCAGATTTTGACACTTGAGACCTGAGTTCAGTAGGTCAACAAGAAGGGTTTTGCTATACATCCAGTGGAACATGACAAATTGACCATTCTGAGTAACTGGTTCCTAGAGAAACATTCAGCATAGACCTTTCTAGCCAACAATCAAGCACATCAGTGGTGAATTACCCTAGAAATGCACAGCTTTGGTGAACACAGAAGGGTTTCATCATTCAGAATGAAGGGGCAAGGCTTTATTCAGCAAAACAAAGTCAGGAGAAAACTAAGTCATTAGCCTGGGAAGTTTTACCTTATTCCTAGGTCTGATGCATATTAGCATCAGACCTAGGAAATTTTCAGATAATCACCTCTTTCAACTACTTACACATTATCTTAAAGCCAGCACATCCAGAAATAAGTTTTTTTTTTCATTAAAAAATACCCAGTAGGCACAGAAAAATTGCTTTGTGTTGGGCTACTATAATTGCAAATGACAGAGATTATATCATTGACTAATGAAATTTTACTTGATTACATTTACATGATTGGTCATCACCTAAAAATTGTGATATTGCTTTCTGAACAAGTTAATAGAATTCAAGTTACATATTGGAAAAAAGAAACTGAGGATTTTATAACAAATGCAAGGGACTAAAACCAAACAAACTAAAATTGAAAGATAGATGGAACTAAATTGAAAGATAAATGAAAAAATAATACTCAATTAAGTATGCTAGGATTAAACATAATAAAATAGATATTTTCCAGCATATATTGTTTAATTGTGGCTTCTCAATGATTTGAAACTGAAAAAAAAATTGTATCTTGAAACAAAAAATTGGAACATTTAATGAAATTTTGTGATTAACAATCTTACCTGTTGTGAGCCAAAGTGACAAGATTGTTTTTATATAGACAAATGGGGAAAATACTGCCTCCTCATTTAGGATAGAAAGCAGCATATAAAAATAAAAGGAAATATATTGTTTTTACATTCATTTCACCTTCCCGGTGTTATTTTTTCCACAGGAAGAATGGCTAAGAAATGATGCAAAGAAGAAAGAAGATTAGTGCGCAAGTTAACCCTCAATCCCAACTTTATCATAATGCATTTGTATGATTGAAGAGCGGTACAAATTTTGAGAAACAGGTTGAATCAGCAAAGAATAAGAGGAAGCCATTTTGTTTCTGAAATATGCAGTTAAGCCACCTGTTTCTATAAATTGATATTCGTAGCAGTAGAAGTGAAAAAGCAGATTAATTACAGCTGGTCTCATCACAGATTTATTGAAATAAAGGATAAGAATATGGTTTAGTTTGCAGAAGGGAAGTAAAAAAAATTCGTGCTGCCCATAACCTGTCACAAGTCTTCTGAATTTGTGGTGTGTAGTGAATGAGATGGAAGACAGGGTACAAGAAAATGGACTGGAAGTTGGTCAATATTAGAGCTGAACTCCTGGACACTGACTTTGCTGAAGAAAGGAGTTTTTGTTTTTAAATTTTTTGTAAAAATCATTCAAGATTTGCCTTTTTGCAAACCTTACAGCCACAAGCAAATGCAAGAGTTAGATACAGTTATATAAAAGAAATAGACTTACTTTGATCAATGTTTGAATATTTCCATAGGGTTTGATAATTTTTTTGTGGGGTGAGGGACACCATTGATAATAAATAGCCAAATAAATCCAGATCAAACTGAAAGTCAACTTCAAATGATTTACAGCTTTTTAACATTCATTACAAGACCTACATGATAAGTAGACCTAGCATTTAATTTAGTCTGTTTATACTTGTCAAAACTGGTATTTAGTCAGTGCAATGCTTTATATGATACTGAATTTCTGACAGTGCCATTTCTTTTTGTAAAATAGTAACATTTGGGAAAAAAAATCATTAGAGTATGGTCTAAACAAATAATCCAATGGATAAGCCAAATTCAAATCAGCTTAAAAATGGTCTATCAATAATTAAGAACTGGAAGCAAAGATATATTTTTTCCAACTTCTCTTGGTTGACAGTGGTGTAAGCTCAGAGAAATCCTTAAGCAAAACCACGATTTGCTTAAGGAATAAACAAAAAGTGCAGATAAGAAAACTTTTTGATAAAGGAGCCAATGTTGGTACTTGAAATGATCTGACAGAAAAATCATCTAGAAATAATAGTAGCTTCAAAGAATAAGGATTGTAATTATAAGAATAAATAAAGGACTTGAATAACACAAGTGAAATTAGAAGCCTCATAAACCTAGATTCAAGTGAAGGATACTATTTTCTATTGGTTGGAACAAGAGCAATTCCAGAATCAATATTTTTAAAATAAAGCGCACAACCAAGCTACTCAAGGTAAACAAAACCGAAGACAATTACTTTTTAAAACAATCTTTTTTCAAAAGAATTCCATCTCAATTTCTTCCATTGTATTCAATCAATTTTTAGTCAATGGGATGAAACAAATTGAAGTAATGAATTAATATCATCAAGATTCAAACATCTTTTGGAATTCATCCAAGTCACACTCAAGTCTTATATTGGATATAAATTTAGTAATTGAATAAGTAGGTGAAAATCAAAAGAATGTTCTAAAATTGAAATTTATTTACATTTTGGCTTTGCAAGAATTATTTCTATGTCTTTGAATTTTAAAAGTTTGTATCAGAGAAAAATATACCTTATCCTACCTAATTCAAAGAATAATGCTAATTGAAACAATATTTAAACAACCTTTGAACATAGCAATGTACATCTGTTAAAATAATACTCAAAATGCGAACATTTTAGAAATGAGTGCACAGTATATAGTTACAAACTAAATGAACAAACTTTTTCAGCATGAAATCCATACCCAAGAAATTTAAAAGTCTGGCAAAAATCAGCATATATGATTTTGATAAAATTTTGGTACTCATTTATGAAAGGACAATTTTTTAAGAATTTTCCATCACAAATTTTCAGAGAAAAACAGTTTTTCTCATACTTCAACTTTTACTAATCTGGTGATTTATTTTATATATTTCATTGATTTTAAAACATTTAACAAATAAATCCCTCGAGATATGAATTATGTTTATCTTTTTTGAACGTCTTACTTTAGAATTTTGAAAACAGGAAAATTAAGTGAAATATTTGTCTTAATGGCAAATGTGTACTTTTATTTGATTGATCATAATTTAGGCTTTTGATGTAGAGAATTTTTTTTTTTTCAAATATTGACTAAAAAAATTAATATCTATTGATTTTGTCAATTGAAATGTGTATTTTTTATTCTTCCAATATTTTGCTTCATCTGAAACTTATATGAAATGTTATAAACAAGGACAAAAAAAATCATATAAAGCATAATGATAAAAAATATTTACCAAACGTTTTTCATGTATTTTTGTTTATGTAAATTGATTGGTATTTCAAATTAGGGGAGCTACACATCATAGATGCAGACAACAACACGTTCTTTGCACAGCACAGCCGTGGTTAAATTTTAATCTTGTTCACCTTTTCCACTCAAATATTAGTGTACTGTGTTCTGAATTATGTTCCTTCTGTCTTTCCATACGTTTGAAATATCAGCAAAAATTAACCTATCAACACCAGGTTATAAACATCGATAATTATCTTTAAAACATGCTGATTGATAGTGTTGAAAATCTATTTTTCAATCTCTTCATGGAAAATATAGGACATTTTTAGCGCACCAGAGTTTACCAATGATAAAACTGAGTATCTGCCCTAAAATTATCTGCATTTGACAATAATTCTATTTTTGATTGAATTTTAACTATGGAATTTGAATTTTTTTTACCATCATAAAAATAAGGTATCACTATTGCTTTTTTGCTGATTATAGGATACATTGACATTATAAAAGTCAAAATCTACATCATAATTTTTTAAAATATATCTGCTAAAAATTTTTAGCAAATTTATTTCTAGAAAAACAAACAAAATTTTTATTATGTTTTGAAAATCAGGAGTAGATTTCACACAGAAAATTTCTGTTCAATTTGTTCATTCCTAACAATATATAATATCAAAATTTCTCCATTTTGATTCACTAGTAACTTTTTACAAGAAAATTTACAGCAGCCAAGGACATAACAGAAGGCTCACAAACAGAACTTAACGAAGCAATATCATTTGCATTCATGATTTTAGAAGAGTCGACTCATGAAAAGTTGGTCGCCTGCTGGTTACAAATAAAATTGCATTGTAATGAGAAACGAAGCACAGCTATAAAGTACACATAAAAATAAAAAAGACATCCAGAAAGATACAAAATGTTCGAAAAACGAAGGGAAATAAAACAGAAGGAAAAGTCGAACAATTCAAAACAGAAGAAACGGATCAACACAAATGAAACTAAACTGTAGACAATAGAATGGATAAATTTATAAGTCACAGCAGCAAGACAACAACAAAAATAATCAGTAGAACTGAAGAATTAAAGACAATCATTGGAAAAAAGTAAAAGACAGGTACTTACTACCCAGGTGAGAAATGATATTAAAAGGAGAGGAAATCAAAAAGGAGGATAGGAGAATGGGGGAAGTTGCTAGTCTAGGATTCTACAAAGAGTACACAAAGTAAATGAAAGAAAACTGAAATATGGGCATGCCAACAACAGATACTGACAGATACGGACAACATTATCAAAGTGTATATATAAGTACGTATATTGCACACCAGCAGCTGCAGGGTTGTGGAGGAAGAAATACTTACGCGGCTGATCAGATGCCGTGGGTATCCGAGTATGTGAACGTGAGAAAACATTTTTCAGCAATCGAGCCGTCTCAGTAATCCTGGCAAACAGCAGAAAGGCAGAGATAACAGTGGGTATCACACCAACTGGGAGGTAACACAGCACTGGACGGACAGAGAGAGAGAGAGAGAGAAAGAGAAGGGGAGCACAGATTCACTTGGGTGCGCACCTTCTTCCAGAAAAAAAAATCTGGTTGTGGGAATGGTTGGAAGGAGGATGGCAAAAAATTCACATTGGAAAGAAAAATATATATAAAAGAAAAACAACTGCAGAATGATGTAAAATTATACGAAAAAGGAAGTAGAAAAATAATAGTGTTTCTCCCAATCTAGTCCTAGGTATGAATTCTTGAAAAAATTCCTCTCACAACACATAATACATTTTTCTCTGAGCAAAGTACAGTTTTGCTTTCATTTAATTAATTGCATATACATATGTAAATTTTGTATGGGTAAAATAGAAAAGTGAGAGCAAACAAAAACAAAGGTTTGACACTGGTGATGAGGAAGATTACTAGTGACACTGCAATGACAAGATAACATGCATATCCTTCACATTATTACGGTTAGCATTTGTGTTTTAAACAACGAGTGTGCTGGTAAGATATCAACAGGTGGAAATGAAACATGACTATGTTGTTCAAGGAACAAGCAGCAAAGTAATAGATCAAAATCAGTTCAGCAAAAGAAAACCAATGCCAAAATAAATAGAGAGAAAAATGTATAAATCAGAGGGTTAAATATATTTGGTCAGCATCAGTTTAAACTGTCACTGGATAAGGTTATTAGTATTTTAGGCTTCATAATCACAATATAAAATGAACAAAATCGGTCAAAATATTTATGACTAAAAATCCATTTCTAAATCGATCTTAAAATCAAGTTAAATCAATAAGCTTTTCAAAATTGCGAACTATTTTCTTATGAAGTTAATCTCAACAGCTTCAACAATTAAATAATCTGATTGCTAAACATGAATTTTTTTTCAACAGAAAATAATGTCAAAAGTGAAAGATTTACTGATGTAATTGGATATGTTTTGCAGCAATGGTGTCTACCCAGGATGTTAGATCGATTTCCAAGTACAATGACAAATTACGACATTTAGCTGCTCAAAGTGCTGATAATGCCAACAGTGCAAACTGTTTAGCATCAGTTGAATAGGTTTAGGTCAGGAAATATGTATACCAGTAAATTAAACCTCGAAAGACAACCAAACCTTAATGATGAAGAATTATCAACAGCATTGGCCAACAACCCACAAACAATGTTTCGGGCACTTTCTGGAGATTTTAGGACTTCAACAGCAACAATATCACATCTTCAAGTCAATGGGAAAGGTTGAAAAGTCAGAAAAATAGGTCAACTGAGAGAAATACCCCATGGCAATACTAGACTAGATACATCTCTCAGCTGATTGTATATAAGCTTAGAGAATTCGAATTTGAAGTCTTGCAGCATCCTCCACATTCACCTTACATTTCTCCTGTGGATTATCATTTTTTCAAGCATTTTGAATTTCATACCCTTAATAAAAGGTTCAATAATGAGGAAGGCATTATTTGAGCTTTTACTGAATTTGTGACCACTAAATCTGAAGAATTTTGTTGAGATGGCATATCATCATTAGAGGATCATTGAGGAAAAGGTATCGCTTCAATTGAGCCAAATTTTTATTCAATATTTTGCATCTTTTGTTGTTTATATCATCCTTCATCTTACTATTCAAAAAATGACAATTCATATGTAACCACATCATACCTTGGCCACGGACAACTAATGAAATGTTTAAAAGCATAGGAAAGAAGATTAAGTTAGATCAAAGAAAGCTCAAGTATCTACTTAAAATTATTGTCATGAATACAAACAGAGACGTTAAGCACATTGACAATGATGTAGGTTATATAATACAAATCAGTTACTTTGACAGTGTTCTATGAAAAAGGAGAGCAATTAAAGAGGGGATGTCCATAATCTTTCAGTGTCATTCATCCATATTTGTAGATCCTTTCATAGTCCTCAAGGAGTGAAGACAAGAGCAATATCAATGGTCACACATAAAGAATATTTTTCAATAGATTTTTCCAACTTTTCTGACCTATAGAAGATGCAGATGTATTCTTACCTGCACCCCCCCCTAAAAGCCTTACCATGGCAGCATAGATTGTATGCAATAGAATCAGAAAAGGACAAATAGTGACTAATTAAGAAAACCTCAATATGATGAGTACAGATTATGAATGACTTATGCCATTTTCTTAACATATGATAAAAAAATAAGTAGATATTCCCTAGTAATTCAAAGGCACATTGTATTATGAAATAGCTTATAAGCTTTTCAATTATCTTATCAAAGATTTCAGAGGTAAAACTGAAATAAAGGGACAGTGAGTTTTTGAAAATATTAGAAAAAGAATCATCTTAGATTTCAACAAAATTTTGGGAGTATCATTTGGAATTCATTTAAATAATAGAAAGACTAGATGAATTTTGATAAATGTTAACTTTAAACAGCTCAGTATAAGAAAACGTTTGATTATCATTGAATCTGATAACATTGCACTATTATAAAAGATTTCTATTTCTTTATATTGAAACTATTGATGAATGCTACGATAAGACTTTCTTTAATCTCTGAGCTGCCTATGAATATCTAGCAGAATTAAAATCAGGAATAAATCAAATGCTTATGTCATGCACTTATTGGTATACTTCAAATAGTCAACAGGCAAATAGATAATAAATGTAGTTTAGGTTTAAAGAGATCATCTTTCATTTATAATGCTAACTTAAGTGAAATCAAAGTGAGCTACAATAGAATACGATATAACATAAACTGAGTGCATTTGTGCTAATGCCTGACAAAAATGCTGACACCTACCTAAAAGGGAAGACAAATGATCACAAAAACAAGCAAAGCAAGAGGACACATGCATCTCATGATTGAATTGTAATAACCATGTGGATACAATTCCTACAAATGACAGTTCTAGAAGATTCTTGCTCCTCATTGATCTCTACCTGTTTTGGAATTTATATTTAATACATTTTTTTAGCACTTCAAAACATAATTAAAGAAACAAATATTTCTAACAGAGTTTACCATGAAAATCTATGTATTTTTCATCTTCAGAAAAATGAAAATAAAAACAACACTGCTAACAGATTAAAAGAATGTGTTAATTCGGAATATACTTTCTTGGCTTTTGCTTGAATTATCTTAATAAACCAATCCTCTGCCTATTACTAATTTGGTATACATCTTTAGAGAGTGTACATACCAACTCTTTAAAAAAAACAAAAACTTCTGATAATGATCACATGCTAATCTGTAAATGTGTAGCATTAGATAGGAAGTTGATGAATTGTACTTATAAATATATAGCTCAATAATAATGGATTTGACATTAAAAAAAAATCCAAACTGATAGGTCATTATTCAGTACCATCTAGAAAAAAATTCTTTTAAAGCAATCAACTCTCCTGCATGAAACAATGGACACATAGATAGCACAATTAGCTGAAAATCTACTTATAGATACTATATTTTTGAAGAAAGATTCTTAATCAATAATCTAGTAAATATACAGATAATTCTGTAATGTGATTCAATAGTGATTCTAGACTTTGTTCAAAGAATTTTCATTTCTGTTGATATGATATAGTAAAAGCATGAATCATATCTGATGATCATTGTAGGGAACTGCTACGATAGATCTGGAATACTGTGACTAAGTATAGACTAAATAAGTTTATGGAGAGTTTGTACAATTACAGGAACTAAAAATTTGAATACATATCTTTTTGAGAAAGATAGAGGGGAGTGTATGTGTGTTTGCATGAGAGAATTTGTTTCAAAGAAAAAGATGAATATATGTATTACATGAACTTTATTGCTCAATCTAGTATTAAAAAATAAATCAGCTTGTAAATGAGAAAACTTCAAAATCAGTAGCAACCAATTGTAAAGGTAATTAAAAACAAAAAAAAACAATGACAGTTGTTAATGCTACATATCCATAAGTTCTTAACATTTACCAGCAGTGATTAAATTTGCATAGCTATAAACTTGAAAATCTTAGAATAGTAAATATGATTTGGGGGGGAATCATTTTTAAGTTATCTTACAATATGAATGTGAATGTTATTTTCTGAAGCATAGCTATAATACCTCAGATAAAACCATGCAAGTGACCAAACAACATGCACTTATATTCAAGAGAAGTTTTGTTCAACTATAAACACCTACTGAAGTTAGTCTCTTCAGAGATATGAAGAAATGATTTGACCAGATTGAATATACTCAGCCTGTTTTTTGCAATCCAATAATGCTTTTACCACCCAAAAAATAAAAGCGTAGATTTCTTCCTTCACTATTTAGAAAGTTATTTTCCCCAACTAAAAAGAATTTTTTTCCCTTTCAATTGGAGAAGAGGAATGATAATGAATAATGTGATTCAATATTTGGAGAGTGGGCAGGACAAAAAGGACTGTTGGAAAGTACAGAAGTGAGAAGATGGGCACCGTTTACAAGTCAGTGCAAGTTCGAGACATGACAAGTTATGCCCCATCACATGCCATCAAGGGGTCATGGATACTGGCCTGAATTAGGAAGACTGGTAGATGCATGGATGAATTAGGGATGCTCAACATTTATCCAAACCTTTTCAATACAGTCACATTTGACTGTCAGCCACAGGAGAACTCTGATAATAGGAACAAAAAAACCGGTGATCAGAGTTCTAACTGGCCAACCCAAAACAGAAGACTAAAATCCAGTTTGCAAGGTCAGTTCTGTAAAAAGTACACATATACTCTAACCAGGGAATAAAACAGTGGTAGTAACTAATGCAAACCTTTAGAAGGTAACTTACTATTATCAAAAACGTTAATAATAATAATAATTTACATGTTAGTACAAACATTAGTATCTAGTAATTAAAATCTACTTCTTGTAAACTTTTAATCAAATGGAATTCAATGCAAGTAAATTAATGAGTGGTAAAAAGTATTTATATCTTAATTTGTTTAGGAATTTTAACTTTTTCTGATTCACAAAAATTCCAACTTGTGATTAATGTAGTGGTTTTCATCATTTTACAAAGATATTAGTGACAAAGCA
This sequence comes from Thysanoteuthis rhombus, assembly GCA_963457665.1. NCBI lineage: Eukaryota > Metazoa > Mollusca > Cephalopoda > Oegopsida > Thysanoteuthidae > Thysanoteuthis > Thysanoteuthis major. The sequence goes on from OY735200.1 coordinate 9,010,099, forward strand.
AAGGTTATTTAGTTTTTTCTTTCAAATTAAGCAAATACAACAGGAGCTTGATAAAATTAATGTAATCCTGCATTGCAAAATGACCAATTTCAACTTGTGATGATTTAACCTTGCTGAAGTACTTGATTCAAATGAATGAAGTACCATTACCAAAAATACAGTGAAAATGTTGGCTCATTTCAAATTGGAAACTTGAAGGAATCCTGACTTTTTATAAAAATGAATAATGAAAAGAATGAAGAAAAAAGTAGCTTTGGTATGATTTTTTTTACAAAATGACCCTTTTTTTTTTTATACATTCAGTTATTTTTCTGTAGAATCAATATTTTGGAATTTTCAATTACGCACATCAAGTGTACAGTCACAATTCAGCATAAATTGGAAAATCTAGCAATTGGATAATTCTTTAGAGTTATTTATTCAAAAAGCAGATACATTTTAATCTACAATGGCAAGGAAAAATCTCAAAAACTACAAATAGTCTTATAAAATCCCTATGTAATTTCAAGTTGAATTTTTAAAATTTTACACTGAAGAGAGGATTTGAACAATCAATTAAGATCAATACTTATTCAATTGTGAAAATAAAAACGTTTCAATTTTTAAAAAAAATATTGGTCTTATCTGTACACATAAGGAAATAGAGTTGAGAGAGGGGGTACCTCATAAGGAAATTATGATACAAGGTATCTTGTACAGATATACGACTCTTGTGTAGACAGAGAAAATGGCTCAGATGCATTAAATGGAAGTAGTAACTATTGCAGTCAACCCTACTAGACAGAAATCTAACTTCAGATTTCCCAAGCAGAAAACACAGAATAGCAAGTGACAAAGACTAAAGCCTAGAGACTGAGAGGACATAGAAAGCTGGTGATGTTAGCAGTAAGCCTCAAATGGCACAAGAACAACAACAAAACACATGGGAAGGATACATTACAGAAAAGGAGGGGATAAATAATATTTGATGATTTATTCAATATAAAGAACCCCTATGTTCTCTTCCCACCCTCATTATACCTACCTAAACAATTTATAATTTTCATGTCTTAACTTTCTCAATGAGAATATTGATGGTGGGGAAAGAAAGAGAGAGCAAAAAGTGTATACACATTCAATATTATAACATGTACATACTAAATGTAGGTCTACGTTGGAAACAGAAGCAGAAAACAAATCATGTTTAAAATAATCTTCTTGGAATAAAAATAGAAATTAAAAGAAAGAACAGCAACAATAAAAAGAGAAACACACATAAAAAAGAATAAAAAAGAATACAATATTTTGAAAAAAGGCATTTGTCTTTATTTTTCCAAAAATGGTGAATATACTTGGAACAAAAGGTCAAGTCCCAGTACTTTATACATGATCATAAAAACTAGCAGACAAAAAGTTGGCATTTTTGACAAACATGTAAGGCTGATTGTACAATTGAAATCAATTTGAATACAACAATGAATGAAATGGTGGAGTTTTAAAAATAAAGATAAATAAATAGAAAAAAGAGAATCAAGCATGTTCTCCAAAAGAAATATTATAACAATATACATATTATTAAATAATAAGAATGATGATGGTGATGATGATGATTATGATGATGATTATGATGATGATGAGTGGAAGAAAGACACTTGTGGTGGCCCGGTTAGTTATAGTGCTGTGCTCAGGGTGGGGTATATTATAAACCCTTGAAACTGAGATCAGTTGCAATGAAACTCTTTCACACAGTAGGCTCCAAACAATAATGTAATAGACCAATTTTTGTTGCTCACCTAAACCAACATAGAAACTGTATTAAAATACTACAGGATGCTCAAAGAGTAACTACTTTTTTTTATGAATTGAGGTCAACCCTGACAAGCTATTTAAGAGGGCAAGAGAATACATCTAAGTGAATAACTTTATACTGAAAAGATGATATAAACAACATATTTGTGATGTGTAATATAATCTATCAGTTAACTGGGCCTGTTATAGTGGTACATTTCCTAGAATGTTTTAAAATACTACAGAATTAAAATGCATCAATCATTACAAATTTCATACTAATAAGTTTGCAGGCAGACATACTCGCAACCTCACACACAGCTAGAGATGGCATGAGAAAAAGCATACACAATTATAAAACAATCTCATTATTTCAAAAAGGAGTTCCACTCCTTTGAAGTGGTAATTGAAAGAAAAGAAAATATTGACTGTGATAATTCTTTTTCATTTTAAAATACATTTGAGTATTAGTTTCTAGAGTTGTAATAATAAATACAGCTGCTTTGATTACAAAATTGATTTGGAGAGAGGAGTTGAAAGAAAAAAAAAATCAGTATAATTTAAAAATGCCATTCATGTTTTGTACTATAAAGACTTGGCCCAACCAGAAATCTGTTAAAAGAAAGTAGCATTTTCTTATTTAGTTGCTAATAATTAATACTATATAGGTTTAAGAAAATAAAGAATTCTCATGTTGGATGAAGATTTGAAGGAGGAGCAAGGCACGTATGAATTTAGCTATAAAAATTACTTTTAATTACAAGTATCTACAAATTCTGATGCGAAGTACATAACAATTACAATAATGGAGGAGATATACCACAAATAATAAAAATGAAATACTTAGTGAGCTGCTGAGATTAGCTGTTCAGATAAACTAACATGAGGAGATCCAGCAGACATTGATATGGTTTTTGGTTCAGTCAGCGATAAGTGTACGAATTGCTGCTGCCATACCATGATAGAAAATTCAGCATGGGAGCTGTCATTGTGAGAAATTAAAAACCAATAGCAGAAAGGTGACTATTTGCAATTTTTAGATAGTCAACACTTTCTGCAAAGAGTGAAAGAGGGCAAAAAGGGAAAGAGATCTACAAATTGTCAGCAACTATCAAATGAGATGTTTCAGATTGACAGTTGAAAGGGAGAGGGAGGAAGAAAGAGAGAAATTCAAAAGGCACCACATGAAAGTGAAAGTTTTTGTAGTATAAAAAAAATGTCTTGTAGGCACAGTGAGAAAGAAAAGTTATTGAAAAAGCCCTTCTGAGAACAGCAATCATCAGATAGAATCAATTTCATAACATCTAATGCTGTGATAATTGTGCTGTCAGCACAAGAGGCAGGAGTTGGAAGAAGACACATGGAATAAATCACTGCTAGAATGATGGACAAAAAACGAAGTAGGAAAATCAACTCATCACCATTCAATTTGTTTTTCTTTTCTTCTTTTACTTCAATGCACAAACAAATGTTTATTACAAAAATATTTCTTTCTTACAAATACACCCAAAATGCTTGTCCTCTAAGATATAAAGGTTGATTAAAAAAAATCAAATTGTTATAGTTGTAAGACCCTAACCTAATGACATGAAAAGGGGGTAAATTTAAAAAAAAACAAAAAAACAGGCGTGTTGGTCTTATGCATGCAACTATTTGGGGGGGGTATATATGCTGAGAGAAAAACATGAAAAAATGTTGGAAAACTAAAAGGCCTGATTTCCAAGAATTTTATCAGAAACCTTTGAAGGTAGTTTTCTAAACAAGTAGATTCCTATATAAAAAAAATCAAAAACTAAATTTACTTCCTATTTTTTTAAAAATTGAATGGTTTAGTTAATTTTTGATAAGTCTATCATAATATATTAAATCAATTCAATAAGTCAATCACATAGTATTGAATTAATTTAGATAAAAATTATCAAAAATAGGACACATTTACGATTTTGGGGGATTTTATTTAATGAAGACATGAAAAACATTTCTTAATGAATGGAAATATTTGTATTCAATAAACTCAATTCTACTTACAAAGTTTCCTGAATGATTATTCCGATTTGAATTTAATAATCCTGTTTGAATGTTAGTTCATGCATGCAGCAAATGATAAATCTCTGCATAGTAAAGTGACCCCGCTATCTAATTTCTGCTTGACAAATGGATGTAACAGTTTTATCAAATAGAGATATTAGGGAGAGAAATGCTTTGATCATTTGATGAGTATGCTTATTATATTACAATGTTTAATCATAGCATTAGCATTATTCTGAAATTTAGAGAAAAAACACGGATCAAATATTTTGGTTCTGAAATTCAGCCACAATTGAAGAATTATTCTTTTGATCATGGACTTTATCTCTTCAAAAAAAATCAGTGAAGATAATATTCATCAGCTTATCGATACTTCAGAGGAATGTTATATTTGATTTGCTATTTTATTAACCCAGTGTTCATCAGATCAAAAGAGAATTTTTTATCAAGTAGAATTTTTCAGGAGAATGAATTGTTTCACAAAACATTTACAACAAATAGGTTCCCAGGAAACAGAATATATTTTCAATTCAAATATTTTTTGCTGTCTCTTTCAATTATCAAAGTTAAGAATATCTAACTATGATAGTCATTCATGAGATTAGTTGCATTCATAACAGATCTTCTACAAGCCCATTGAATTTTAAAGTCATTTTATGAGAACTGTTTTGTTACAACAGTAAACTAAGCACTATTCTAAAATAAGATTGTTTTCAAGAAACTATCCTTCTATTACAAAGATTAAAATATGATAAAATCAGCAGTAACTTAGCACATACAGATAGAGTATAAACTGCTACTTTTCTGTAGTTTCTGATATTACAAAAAAATAAACTGTATTTTATTCACAAGTATTAGCTACCGAATACAAGGACTATTAACAGAAGTAGATGCACAAACATTTATGAGTTAACAGAGAAACCTTCAATGGACGGACAAATCATTAACCACTGCCAGCACCAGACAATATGTTTCAAGACTGTAACAATACGGTTGTACAAAGAGATTACAATGGAATATGAAAATAGATTTCAAATGACTGATTAAGTTATGAACTTTTCTACTAATGAGAAATAGGATTACTGGCCAGAGATTTCATATTATATATATATATATATATATATATATATATATATATATATATATATATATAAAAACCTCAAAATATAGATTAAATGCTTTTCAATAAGAATAGAAAGAAATAAAAGTTAGAAATTCAATGAATCTGCAGAATCTTTGAGAAATCCATAAAATACATGTTAGTAATAGAAAAATCAATTAATTTGAAAAAAAAAAAAGTTTGTTGATGTATATAGCATGATGAATAAACTACAGCTGCAAATACTTTTCTACTAATCAAGAACTGCGTAACATGATTTTTTTTTCCCTACAGAACTCGGCGAATAGCCATTAAGGTGTTACAAAACTGAATACATGGTGAAGTATGTTTGAAAGTTATGCCATATTGTCACTCAAGGATAGACATAACAACATAACGAAACTAGTTTGCAGCATATGAAACAGTTCTATACTGAGTTTGCCTTTATTTGTGATTAGATATAGGAAATATTACCATCAAATCATTTCAATGATGCAAGTTGTATTGTTTGATACTTTTAAAAGAATTCAATGGTTACTTTAGCTTTTCCATATTAGACACATGATAGATATATCCCAATTATAAAGAATCAGAGAATCAAAGGCAAACCTTTTTACTCCCTCTTTTTGGATATCAATTAAATGATTTAATTTCCTTGCAGTATATTTATCAAAAATAAACAATTGCAAAAGTGGTATAAGTTTGTCATATTATAAAAAGTAATCTCCTTTTAATACAATAAGCTTTAAAAAAAAAAAAACAAATATTAGGATGGATATTATAAAGAAGATAAAAAGTTAATTCTTCCTCTTGCCAAATGTCATTTTAACATTTTATTTGGTTTAATAACTGGAATAAGAAACTGTACAGAATAATTGATCATCAAGTATAGATACAAAATGTTGAAAATCCAAACATCAATTTAGTTTGCCTTCAGGATAAAAATCTATTTTTCAATTCATGAAAATATTCTATCTTTGATGCTTTTTATATAAAGTGCAATAAGTATAATATATTCAAAATATCAATGAAATCAGGGTAATATATTTGAATATAATCGAAGAAAATAATCCCTACACAGTAAACAAACCAGACTACAAATTTAAAAAATTTAATAAGTTCTAATAAAGATTTTGATGGGGCAATAATGTAGAAAATTTTGCGAAGTTCAAAAAAGGACAATTTTTTATTGTCAAAAATGAAAAACCACAAAAGCCACTGTTTTAAACTAGTGGTGGCAAGTGTATGCTTTGATTTGAGATGGTGAGAGGGAGCAGTTAGGTTTTCAGGATAATAAGTAAGAATAAAGATAACATTTGATTAAATTGAAGAAAAAAAACAAAACAAAAAAAACAACTTAAGTTAGCACCAGTCATTGTTGACCAAAGATGTCCGACCTGTAAGTCTGATTCAAATCAATATGGTATACACATGTCTGATGAGCAAAACTTCACACAAAATAGCTTTTTGCAGTGATCAATGAAATGCTAGCAAGCAAACAGTTTGTTTTTCACATAGCCTACTCCACATTTTGAAAGCCAAATATTCTTATGAAGGGTCAAAAAAACTATGTAAGAACAAAAAAGAGAAAAAATTCTTTTGTGAAAAAAGCTGGTTTTTATTTAAATGAAATCTTTGAACACAAGTTTTTTCCAAAAAAAATCATTTAGTCATAAATAAATGCAAAGACTAAATTTCGGAAAAATGACTGTTTCAAAGTTAGCAGAGGAAAATTAAAATTAAAAAAATGAAAGTTATGTCAAAAATAGCCAAAATGATCAAAAAAAAAAAAAAAAAAAAATTGAATTATCCATCTAAGCTTAGAACTTAGATTGATATAATTTAATAGAAATTTTAGTTACTAAATGCAACAGGTGAATAGAGAAATTATTTTTTTTAAAATTGCATTCAGTTCAAGTGCAGTTTGATATTTATTTTAATCCAGTTGATAGCTTGAGGAATGAATTCAGAATGTCAGCATTGTCAACTGTTCAGTAATAAACAGCCATTTCAGAGACACCAATCAGCTTCTCTCAGAAAAGAATAGCTTAAGAAATTAATTATAAGCAAAAAAAAAAAAAAAAAAAAAAAAAAAAAAAAAATAGAAGAAAAGCAAAATTGATGGTCAGAAAAAAAAATTGGGTGAATTGGAAAAGTATTTGTGGGCACTCACACACATACACACATATACATAATATTGTATGGAGACAATTTCTTGGCAATTAAAAACAAGAAGCCATGCATTTTATCATGGGAGTTATTTCAATAACAACAACCATGTTTGTTATACAAATGAAATCTTGTTCTCTCTCTCTCTTACATACACACGCACGCAGAAAAGACATGCATACATATACAGTTTATAAATTTATTTATAAACATGATCAAAATAGAAAAAGCAACTCATCAAATAAAACATGCCAAGTGGAAAATCAAAAACAAGAAAACAGGATTTTAATTGCTACAATGTTAACAATATCACAAAAAATTCAAAGCTGAATGCTGAGAAACATTAGGTTTCAACAGAATATTCTTCAACGTAAAACCATTTGAAGTTATCAAAAAGTTCATGTTAACTCATCTCATTTTGGTAACAATTTCAAGTAAAAATTAATCCATTTGGAAGTGAAAGTAGAATGATATACAATCTTCAAGAAAAATGTAGCAGCATGTACAGGAGCTACTTTTTCTCAAATCTGCATGTGTGTGTGTGTATATATATATATATATATATATATATATATATATATATATATATATATATAACAAGTTATAACAAAAGATACACTTTTCTCAAAATATAATGTAGAAACCTACAAGTGCATACTAAGCATTCAAATACAAAAAATATTTTTTGTAATTGTACCAACTTGCTTGGTATGAAAGGCAGAAGCCATGGTGAAATCAAGAAAGTGGTTATTCTTTATGGCAAGCTGATTTAAGGATCACAAAGAAAAATGAGTGCATGTAATTTGAGTTTTGAAAAAAATAAATAGAAAGCTCTGTTGTTTGAAATTGTAAGTGCCTCAAACAGGCTCAGGACCTGATGGACCGAATGAATGGAGGGAAAAAGCAGTCATTTTTCAGTGATCTATCTAATAATTTTTCTTTTTACATTTGCAACATTAGAAAGTTAGTAAATCAGTTTGCCATGAAAAAGTGAGAGTTAAAGTAAATACTGTTGTTGCTCTTAATGAAGTGTAAATCTGATTGAAAAGCTTGAAGTGTGGGAAATTTTAAGTTGAAAGCTTGGATTGGTTTCTTGGCTTGAAGTTTGGTTTATATCAGGATAATACAACCTTTGTTGAATTTGTTTTTGACTATTTCTCCTCCCTCATCTGTGGTATTTGTCACCATCTTTAGTAGTGGCATATGATGGTTGATACAATGCCTGAATTGCTTACATCTGGACATGTTGTTGTTGGCTCAGCAGTCTGTCGTTTGAATCATGGAGCCTTCCAGGATAGCATGACTTGTGCTTTAGTGCGTAAGGAAATTAAGCAATCAGTTAAAAATCCACAAGATAATGCTTGATGCTTGGCAATGCAATGTACTACAGGCAATAGATGGGTTAGTGAATAGACGTGGAGACGACAAAGTGGTTAAGTAGGTTGGGGGTGTGTAGCACCATAGATAAGGGGGTTGATAAGGGAAAATTCAAATATACAGAGTGGATGGCTTAAGAATTCTAAGGAGTTTCTTGAACTGAATTCCCAGTAAAATTATGTCAATTTTAATAAATGATTGAACTAAATTTTGAAATATTAGATGGACTGAAAAAAAAAAAGAAAAAAAAAAGATACCAACTGGAAATATAAAAAATTTAAAGCCAACATGCCAGTTGCTGTTACTAATGTTTCTGCATTAGTATGGTTGCCCAAAGTTTAGATGGTACCTGCTGTTCTGACAGACATCAAGAGACATTGTATAACTGTCAAATATAGAAGTTATATTGACTATGCCAGAAACAGTCAGTAATGTAAAAAAAATATTTACCATTTTAATAAATATCAAATGAGATAAATTTCTTTCGGAAAAAACTGTGCATTTTTTATTTGCATATTGCTTGATTGAAATGGTAGTATTAAAGCATGTCAACAAAAAATAGCTTTTGTGATTTTTAGAGTATGTATCCATACACTGATCATAGCTATATGTATGTTTATATTGACTGATATTATATACAATAAATATGAAGTGATGTATGAAACTATGATATCGTGGAACTAAGTAATCATGATTTCTAATTAATCATGATTTCTAAGTTAGCAAGACAAACTTGCCGACATTAAAAAATGTACAAAAGGAAATAAATCCCTTCAGGATATTCCAAATCTGATTTACTTAGCCAGAATAACTGGGGAAAAAATCAGTCAGTGAATACATGGTACTCAAATTACTATTTTCTATTTTTGAAAAAATTCTGTCAGAACCACTTGATACTAGTGATCTGTGTTTTACAAAATAGAAGAGATATCAGCTTAATGTGTAATAAAGTAAACCCAACTACAGCTAAGAGCAACAATATTCAAGGAAATGTCTCTTCATGAACCACACTACAGTAAATGTTGGATCAGAATTTAAAAAATCACATTTTAGCATAATGTAGAGAATGATTTTATACATAAAGAAAAGTCAACCATTGTTAGATTTTTATTAGTATATCTTTCACCTTAATTTTAGTTGTTTTTTATTGTCAGTCTATGGCAGTGAGTGAACAGCATGGTTCTGACAGAGAATAAGCCCTAAGCTAGACTAATACTTGCATCCACTAGAGAAGCCTGCCTAATAAGAAAAATCTGAAGATACATAATAGTACTAGTGTATTTAAAAACAAGTGTAAAGCACTCAGAGAGTGCAGACCTCAGCCAATGTAACTGTAACTAAAAACAATAGAAATCAATTGATATATAGTTACAATGCAGGGGCAGGAAGTAACTGTGAAAAAATTCCTGGATTCACTCAAAAATTCAATAATTCTTCCTTACCTTGTAGACTACCTTTGCTAAAAAATTAATTGAGATTCATTAAGAACTTTTGGATATATTGTGTGGACAGAAATATAGCTACAATGCAAGAGAGGTACAAGTAAAAAATTCCAGGATATGCCCCCTAACTTGATCAATACTTCCTTAGCCTACGGTCAACTCTTCTTCAAAATGTCATTGGAGATATTGTGTCGACATACAGACACAGACAAACCTAAGCAAATACATATAGCGGTTCTAACTTTGTTGGCAGAAGTCAAATATGACACTGAGTAAATAGAGGATAAGTTCAATGGTTAGATTTAAAAGCACTGATAGCTCAATCAGTAGAGCAGTTGCAATACATAGGCAGGATCCCCAAAATAAAGGGAAGTGAATTCGTGTCTTGCCTAGAGCTTTTTCTTTACATCCAATTTGCACTTTACTCTCTGCCCCAGACTGACAGTTTGAGTGATTGTGATGAAAAGCAACAAAATTAAGATGAAAGAAATACTTGTCAAAAATCAATAATGGTTGACAAAAAAAGATCAAGATAGTATTACTACTACTAGTGTATGTAAAAATAATGAAGAGTGTTCTAATATAACAAGGGATTACATGTTCTTGAAAGACTTGAGCCAATGCAGATATTTTGAAGCATCAGCACTAATGAGTAGATCAGAAAGATTAATCAAGATTTTTCAGATGAATGGTTTAAAGGAAATAACTACAAGCTTCCAATTCTGATTTAATCATAGGAATATTTTTTGATCTGGTTAGTTACGATTAAATTTACATTAATAAAATCTGTACAATATTTAATGGATTGTTTTCTTCTTAGATATACCAGAGATCAAATGTTTTATTAAGTTAGAAATATTAGAGGTAAATGAAGACAGGATTTAAATTAAGAGCTATGTTGGAAATGAATGTCAATTGGTAAATGTTTATAAAGAGATATATGTTCAAGTAATTTCAAGTACCACTAATTATGTCATGCAATGGATTCTAAAGGCTATAATCAATATGGATAAGATCAAACCATTTATTCTACTGTTTACATATAGAAGTTTTTAACTGAAATCTAAGAATTGGAAAAAAAAAAAAAAAATTAGTGGTCCCATTCCTAACTATATAAGTGAATATATATTAATACTATAATACTTTACGAACCAAAGATCTTTCCAATAATATTAAAAGATTACATATGTGAGTATTTTACAGGTCAACAAAAATATATAAATGTATATTTCAAAGCAATGCACGCGTAAATTTATTTACAATCTAAAAAAAATGGATAGTGTTAAGTTCAAAACAAAATGATTGAAATATTTCAAGATCATCACTTCAAGAGAAACTTGAGTGAGTTATTGATAAATGCAAGATAATCATTTTTTGTAGTAAACCAAGTAACTGATTCTGACTACAGACAAAAGGGTCACACATTTCATCTGTGTTTGTACTGTATAACCAGTAGCATCATGTTCTATACATTTATATAATAAATCAATTCAAAACCAACTACCAATAGATGCATCTTCAATTAATGTGCCCTTTAACAAGTCAGTATACCAATAAAGGTAGTAAGTATGATAGGCCTTCTTTGCACCATCCAAGGTCTGAGACAAATAGTCAACAGGAGAAGACTAGCAAAAAGCCAAATTACTGCATAAAAATGGATATTCTCAATTTAAACCAACTTGATAGGTTATGTACTGTGATAACAAAAACAGTAATTATGATGAAATTTAAAATGAAAAAGAAAAAATACAAAAACAAAAAATCTTATTCAAGACTGGGGAGTGTTTGTGAAGTAAGTGTATATAGGGGTAAGAAAAAATGGAAAGAAAAATCTTGTTGAAGGAGAGTAACAAATAAGATTGAGAATGAAAGTGTAAGGATATAACAGACTGCTTAACGCAGCAAAGTCTTTCAAGTAAGAAAGGTAGACATGCCTTCTCTGACATATCCACAGAGAACTGTACACAAGGAAAAGCAAAGAAGGAGTATTATCTACATCTATAAGATTGCAGCAATGACCAGATACTGGTGCACCAATGAAGAGAGAAATGGGGATTGAAATTTAAAAGAAAAAAGAAATGAGAAAGGAATAACTAAAAGAGTTATCTAAGACAGAAGCTGGCATTGTTCAGTGGTGCATGTGTGCTTTTTTGGCAGGGATCTGCTCTGACAAACAACAAATTGAAGTGGGTATGTGTGAACACAGCCACTGATCAGTTGTCTGGATTGACAGCAAGTTTTTTAGCATAATGAGGTGGTCGCTTAGAATCGGAGACAGATACTTCTTGACTGAACTTGGCTGAATGGAACTCATCTCTTTTTCATCTGAACCTTTTTTCTCTCTTTGGCGTCGCTGCAAAGAAAAGCACAGGAGGATAAGCGACAGCTAGCCAACTCCAACAAGGTGGAGAAGGGGACGGATGAAGAAGTAAGCAGTAGTAGTAATACTAAAAGTAGTTGTAGCAGCAGTAGAACTAAGAGTAATCAGTAGATGGAATAGATAAATGGTCCTTGAAAGACCATAATAACAAGATTGGAGGAAAAGGTAAGGGATGACAGTAGAAGCATTCTTTCAGAATTTTCAGAAAAGAAAATGAACATAAAAGATTTGTTGAACTCTGGATGAAAGAGCAAAATCTTATGTTCTTCAACAAGATCATTAAATATTTTTTTAGAGTATTGAATCTTGAGAACAAGAATAACAGGGATTGGAAATGATATTTGTCCATCAAGAAAAAAGACACTAATTACATACTATTATGAGGAGTGTTTTTCCTAGAAATTCTAGATTTTTTAATTCTAGTTCTGTCAATAGAATTGTCATTATCATTCAGAAAGTGTTTAGATCATTTGTATGGCTCCAACAGAAGCCTTCCCATGTGAGCAAGTCTGTTTGGATGTACTTAACGAGACATTTTGGGGATAGGGACACAGAATTAATGTTATCACAGTCAAGTATAGTCTAAGTCCTTTTGGGAAACCTTCAACATGTAAATTTCAATAAATCAAGAAAATCCAAGAGTTAATAGATGACAAATAAGTCAATACATAATACAGTAGCAGCTGATATTTATGAAAAATAAAAAAAAGTTCATGATATATATTATTGCACATCAAGTGAAATCAAGAAAAGTTATCTGCTATATTTTTTTCATACCAACAATGATTTAGATATCAGAAACCTGTTCTTATTTCAAATTAAGATCTGCAGGATCATGAAAAATAAAGGGCTTCTAAAGATCAGGTCAAGGTAATCTCACTATAAAACCAACTAAAGAGTGATTGATGAATGTCTGCAAATAAAATGACTAATTAAACCACAATCAGATGCAAAAGAATAATACTACTGCAGGCATCAGAAATATAATTAACCAAAAAAGAATTTGTCACACGGAAAAATTAAATTATATGCTGAGTAAAAAGAGTATGAAATAAGGATACTGACTGTTCAAATTATACAACTTAAAAATGTAGTCAACAATCAGATGAACTCTCAGAAGATTACTATTTTGTACAATATAGAAAAACTATTATTCATTTGCTAGCTGAAAATTCCCGACTGTTATAAGGAGTTTAATGCTGTAAAACATTGAATTATAACTCAACGAGGTTTTACAGTCATGGGCTCCATATAGCAGGGAATAGAGTGAAATATCTGAAGCCTACAACCATTTTAGGGGGCATAACGCATTTTCCAGGGAGAAATAGAGTATTAAAAGGTCAAGTAAATCTGTATGATATAAAAGATTTGAGTTATCTTGAAACTGAATTATGTGAATATACCCGTGATACATTCTCAATTAGCCAGATGCTGATCCAAGTTTACAAGTGATATTTTGTGGTTCAATATTTGAGATTTTCTCATCAATTTCAAATTTTACAAATTACTAACATAATTGATGAGCTATAGATACAAAAAAAACAACAACCCCACCCCTCACGCAGAATCTCATTAACTCTTCTCAAAAAAAAAAAAAAAAAAAGATTGAGGAAGTAATTAAATGAAAAAAAAAATAACCTATATTAATTATACAAGATGATATTCAACTTTCAAAAATATCAATGAATATTTCATGAAAAATAATTTCTATAAATTTTTCAGTTATTTTCCAAAAGAACTCTTCTAAAATATCTTCCCATACATCCCTCATGAATTGTCAAAAAATGTGCAAATCTTTCTATGAAATGATTATAAAAAAAGTGAGAGAAATGTAGATGCTGCCAAGCACACCTGAAATCTTTACAAATTTAGGTGCATTATACAAACATCCAGCAGAACAGAATTACTATAAACACTTGCAGACTGACACACTCCTGTTGGAATGCTGCTTTTAGAGGCTTCACAGCATCTAATTGCAGTGCAGCTATCAATCAACAGAACAGGCACACTTTTATAGCATTCTAATTTTGTCTGGAATAAAAAAAAAAATTTTGAATAGAAAATATATATGTTCCTTTCTATACACTAAATGCAATGTAATTTGATCACAAACAACAAAAGTTGTCAGAGGGAGTTTCATCTTTCTAACCTCAAGTTTCAATGGACAGTACGTATACAATTTTTAGTACATCTCCTTTCAAATAATGGGAATATATATATATATATATATATATATATTCAGATATAGACTTTAAATATAAAAGTCAAACATTGCATCAGCGCACAGAAGTTTCATTGTTTGTAAATTAGATATAGTAAAATGAATAAGGTAACTAATGTTCACATTTAAAAAATTACATTTTATAATCATTTGAAACAAACACTAGTAAAAAATATTCTAATTTGAAGCTCATCAAAAAATTTTGAAACCATAAATCCAAAACTTTAAAAAAATTGATAAAATCATCAAAAAGATTAAAGAAAATTAAAGTTCTAATTAGTAACTAGAAAATATTTTCATGAACACAAAAATCTATGATACTCTTTCAGACAACTATAGCCGTCAACAGGAGATAATGTCTGATACTGAACATACAGAGAATTCAGAGCTTTTCAAGTTTCCTCTCTTTCTCATAAGATTTGTTTCTTTGATGAAACATTAGTAAAAATAGAAGAATAGAGGTAAGGTCAAAGGTTAAAAAAATTGTTTCACCAACTTGAACTTGTATAGATACATAATAAATTCAGTTGGGTGATATATTTAATTGTGTTGGCCAACTATACAATTCAACTTGAAGGCATAATGATTGTCCACTTCTAAACTAGTCATTTGAAAATGCTCTCTTTATCCTCATGCAATATTGTTTTAGAGGATGATAATAAAACAAAAATATCTGATTAAAATAAAATAGGATACAAAAATGATAGCAATTATTATTTCACATACTAGTTTACCAGTGCTGTCAAAAATGACAGCATATGTGAAATATATGGATAGACAATGCATTTTATATATGTGAATGATAAAAATTTGCATTGCAGTTAGCTTGGAGAATAGCACTCTGTTGATCACAACAAACTTTTAAAATCTTTTTGTTTTTTATCTAATTACTTGTTATATTATTCTTAAAGTTCAGTAATTTTGTTACTTCATTAGAGCAGGAAATTCTATTTTACTATGTCAATTGTGTCTTTTAGCATGACAGAGGGCAAATAAATGATTACACTCGACATTATCATAAGATTTATTTAAAATCTTGAAAATCAATTTCAGTACCAGATAAAAGTTTTATATTCTGGTCAAGAAAGAAAATTTAAAATCACTCCTTATTGTCTTATATTGAAATTGTATTTTGAGAATTCCTTTGATTTTCCTAGTTAATATAAGACTTTATTCAAGCTTATTGAAATCATTACCAGCGAAGATGATTACAGAACCTTGCAGGTAAGATACGAGAAAAAAAAATTCCGACTCCATTGCTATATAGATCAATATACAAGCAATATTTATATAAAAGAACAATATCCACTAAATGATTCTATAACTATTCCTTTGCTTACAGATAAATTTAAAATAAACAAATTTAATGTATTTCTCTTTTCATTAAAAATATTGACTAGATCAAAAAGCCTATGTCATAATTTATATGATAAATCTATTTAAGTAAACATTAGATTGTCTTAAATACACTGAAAAATTGTTTCAATGGACAATTTAATCACAGCAACTGACATGTCTGGCAATCATTAACTTTCTTGCTTAGTAGAAAGATTAATTAGTTTAAAAACTAAAAAATATTAAATGCGTATCATTTTATAAGACATGAATGGGTTACTTCAATAAAAATGCTAAAACATCAACTTTCATTCTAAAAAACATACGGCAGATAATGTAAGCAAGAAGATAACACAGATTAATCTCTGTTGTTCATAATTTTCAGATAAATTTTCCACTCAGATTCACATACCAATAACCTAAATGTTAATGAGCATGAGTAAGCAGTTTTTTTAGAGATTTTCTTGGCACTTGAGGTCCCAGAAAAAGTCTCAAAGAAAAAGCAAAAGGTGAAAAATTTCTAATTTCAATGATTTCAGGTTTAATGTTTTTTAATCCTTTTTCTTTGTTGATAGTCCCTTTCTTCATGAGTGTAATTGATAATCTTTATCTTCATGGGTTTAATAGATGTAAAATCTCATGAGCCATCTTATTTGGTAGCCACATTCTCTTGACAACCACCCATAGCAGCTACCTGCCAAAAATGATTCACAATTGTTGTGCTGTGGTATATCCACAGCAAAAGCATGCGACAAAACATCTAGGATAATGCACATTTTCAAATAGTCTCCAATCAACTAAACATGGGCATGACAAAGATTTGATTGAAATGATGGCTATTCAATATTCCTGTGATTGTTAAAAGTACAAGTTGCCATACAGCTTCCTGGAAGGACACTTTTTAGTCTGTTGTGGACAAATGAAAAAATATTAGAGCAAATTAAAAAAAAAAAACAATTATATTTTAATGAGATCAATTTTACCCATTATGTGTTTGTGAACACAGGGTAAGACTAACCACCCATAAAAAAGAGCTGAAATATATGAAACTGAAACTCATATACTGAATAAAACAACATTATAATTAAATAATAAAGCATTTGTAAGTTAAATAAAAACTGGGAAAACTTTCCAAGAATGTTTGTAGGTTATTTCAACAAATTACATAGAGTTATTACTGCTAACAAAATTTTTCTCAGTCTTCTTTCATAAAGAAAACAACAAACTCCTGCTGGAAACTATAGTAAGTTGATGTGTATATTTGGTGTTGTTGGGTGATGGTTCATCAGGGACACAGTGTGGAACCGTAGGCATGAATAAGGGAAAAGTTCCCCATTGTGTGTTAGAAACTTACCATCAGCAGCAAAACCGCGCCATCGCAAAAATTCACACCTCTAAAAAATAGGTGGTATCACAGCAAAATAAATGGGCTTAAATATGGACAGGTAATCAATGACAATTAATTGAGGTCTCTGGATCATTTGAATTTGAATTGCAACTACTATCTGCTTTCACATATTATATACTACAAATTTTCAAGGCCATGTCAGGGTATTAGTGACATATGAGCCAGTCAGCTGGAGCAGAGCAGTTGTACAAAGCAATCAGTCAGGAAAGAGGTGGAGTGTCAAGGTGCAGTAGTATGGGTTGCTAAATCTTTCACACACTCCTTACATTCAATGCAATTTTTTTTAATGAAAACTGAATTAATCATTACATAGTCTCATACAATGAGTAAAATCCATCAGGCTGTAAGGTAAGTGTCTCACAGGTTAGTTAACATGCAGGATATAAAAATTAATTTAGAAATGTGATACTTACCTTCTTTTAGTTGATTTCAATACTACTCCTGATGGATCTTCATGGGCAAGTTCTTTTTCTTGTACTTCTTCTCTTAAAGTTTTAAGCAATGTGCGTCTGATGCTATGTAAAAGGAAACCAATGAGAAAATGTTCACATAGGACAAATAAGACTTACAAAATTGCAGAATCAGAAGTTATTCAAAACACATCAAAGATGGGCCTTTCATGATATTTATCTAATTCAATGCATACAGTAGAGACAGAAAGAATGAAGCTTGTGGGTTATTTACCCCCCCCCCCCCATTACAACTATTAGCCTAAAATTTGGGTTTTGATGATTACACAAAGCAAATGCTTTCTAATGAATGCAAGATTTGTATGTTTTGTTGGATGAGATGTTCAGGCATGGTAAAGTTAAGAATGGAACAAGCAAAATTTGAATTGATCATATGGTTTCATTCCAATAACCCTAAGAAAGTTCTTCCATGTAAAAACTAATAGGTTGAAATATTCTAGCACATTACCATAAGTTGTTTTTACAATACCTGGAATATCTTAATGATACAGGGAATAGTTATAAATAAGAGGAAAAAGTAGCAAATTGCAAAAATGTGAAATCTACTTACACTTTCCACATGACATCACGGAGTAAAGCTGTTGTTGGGATCAGCAGTAACCCCAACCAGAATATCAAACAGCCAAATACATGCTCATCCTGACAACATAAAAAATAGTAAATACTGATTAAATACTGTCTTCTTTCTATTAAAAGAAAAAAAATATGTTGTAGGGAAGAGGAAATAATCCTTTCTAACAATGAGTTTTCAGAGAATACAACACAGATTATTATTCTATCCACAAGCTCTACATTAAAAATGAGCTATAGGTAGATAGATTAAAAAGAATAAATAGATACAAATCTAAACTAGCAAAAAGTAAATCTAACTATCTACTTGGTAACAGTATTTCTGAACAGTCATATTACTTTCAAGTCAGACAAAATCATTTTATTGTCAAACATACTTCTGTATTACAGTCTCCCTAAATTATGAATGGTTTATACTTTTCAGTGTAGTTTGTCAACTTGATTTTCCTCCATAGAAAATTAAAAAGAACCTTGCTGCATTAGGGGTAAACTCCACCCCAACTTCTATTCTGTTTATTTTTACTCCTCTCAATTTTGTGAGGATTGTTCTTGTTATTGTCGAAAAACAGAGTCAACTCCAGTTGTGGACTGGAGTTTGACAATATTGAATGTGAACTATTGTTTTTAGAGAAAAAGAAAAAGAAAAATACTTACCATGTCTACCATCTCAGGGGCCAAATTGATGACAGGCCAAACATGGCTGTATATAATGAGGAACATAAACCAACTGGCTATACTTCCCCAAATTGCAAGGTGTGTTAACTGCAATTGAAAACGTCATTTCAGTTGAAAGGAAAAAAATAGTGCTGCTTATAAAGAAATGTGACATTTTAAAATTACTGAAGAAAAAGGTTTTTACTAAATGTAAAAATAGAAGAGGATTAACACAATTCATATGCATAAGTAAAATCTATTAATATACCTAGATTGCCGGTTAGGATTATTGCAAATTTCCATCATCAAAATATTCCAATAGGATGCCCAAATATAAGCATGGTAGAGAATCCATAATGTTATTGGGCAGCTTTGTTGCTTCTGGTACTGGAAGCCATGACTGAATCAAAGCAATCATGAAATCAGAGGGATTTTTAAGCAAAAGATGCTACCAAGTGAAAGAAAACTAAGTTTTGTTTAAAGATCATGGGTGCCCCAGCAAATCTTTGGAGAGAGCAAAAATCTGGAGTTATGTTTTCAATATGTACCATACTTCACAGGACTTTTGCAAACATTAAAGAGCCTGAGCAAACTGCAAAGAAAGAATGGGAGAAACCACCAGCTGACAGGTGCAAGAATCTTATAGATGGCTACTAGAAATGATTACAGGCAGTCATCATTGTCAAAGGGTTACCAAAGAAATATTAAGGAAGGGTGCCAATATCACTGTCTGGGTTAAATTTTCTGCCTACCCTTTGAAATTTGGAAAAAAAATGATTTTTTTCTCAAATTACTATTGAAATATTCTGATGATAAAAATTTGGTAGATTTCCATTGATTTCAGAAGATATTGTACAGGTTGTAGAAGGGTGCCAATAATCCAGACTGGCACTGTATATATATATATCAAGAAATGGATATATGATCTGACAGAAATAATTATAAATGCTTATTCTTTGGAACTCCACTACCATTATTATATGGTGAACATATCATTTGGCCTAGACAACATAAATAGAATAAACAATTAAAGAAAATGGAGCTATGGCAAGAATTGAACCTGCTATGTTCAAGTGGCTACCTTATCTATCTATCTATATCTATATATATATATATTTGTTTTGAAGATATGTATGCATTTACTTCTTTCCTCTGGAATTTGCTCGAATTATTCTCAAATTCATTATCATCAAATTTGAATTGCTACTGTTTATACTTAAGAGCATCACACATGCAGGAATATATATTTATTCATATAATTTTATCATTAATGGTATTTGACCTACCCAAGTCCATGCATTGGTTTCCAAGCCAGCTTTTAGACACACAGTAATAACAACATACTGCAAAAGAGAAAAAAAAATGACCAGGTTCATTTTGCTTTTAATACAAATAGATATTGAATAAGAGAAAGAAAATTTTGGAAAAAAGATGTTGATTATTTTTACCATAACAATTAGTCAGCTATCCAATTAAAAAAAGTATTGTCTTTGTAATTACTTCAATGAGAAAATAGATACAAATCAATTCAAAAGTGAGAAATTAGTTCAAACTTACCGTATATACAAAGTTTCCAAGCAGCAAGTAATTACCAACTTCGCCATTTGTGTAAAGAATATCTATGAACAGATGAATCAAATGCAATAATCAAAATTTGCAGAAAGAATTCTTCCATTTCATATTGGCAATATCATATAAAAATCAAAAAATGATCCAATACTAATACTTAACTAGAAAATTATGTTTGATTTTGAAGAATATCTCAGACTCATAAAGCATCAAACAAATTATTTCACTATATTTGGCTGCATCAATGATGCATCACCGTAATAGTTCAATGTGAACCCACAATCAAATTAGCTAAATCTATGTTATTCTCTTGAGTAAGGCTATTTCTTACTGTTTGAATGTTCACCAAGTGACCAAATGTCTTGATTATTTTATTGATATACTTCTGCACAAACATTTCTATTTCAGAATCAAGATAGAAATGTGAACTGAATAAGACAACAAATTTAAAACATTACATTCGAAAAATAGAGGAAAGATTTCTTCAGAAAAGTTATTCTTGATGAATAATTTGAGCACATTTTGAATAGTTTTTTTTAAGAGTTGATATTCAAATGAATTTTTTCAATTAACTTTCAAGTTTCCCTAATGTTCTGGTATTGTTTATTTCTTTTTATGAATTAATTCCAATACCATTTAATATTTTAATGCAGTTTTCAAAGATTTGTTTTGTTTTAGTAATTTTGATAGTAAATTATAATCAAAGCTGTAAACTTCATTAACTATCTAGATTAAATATCACTTACTCAAACAGAAAGTGAACTATACACCTTATAAAACATATGAAATGAAATTTGGTGTGGAAACCATCACTGTATATTAAAGACCACTGAATGTGTAAGATACTAGCATGATGAATCAAAACGATGACTTCAATAATTTCCATCTACAGTCAATGTGATGTTCTTGTATTTCTAAACATCAAATTAAATATCAGCATACTTCACATGAATTTCAAAATAAATAGACATGTTTACTTATTAAATGCTATCTATTATTAAAAACTACATAATCCCCATGAAAAAAATTCAGTTATATAGCTATCCAAAAGTAGTGTGTTCCTATGAAAGCTTTTTTAAATGCTGAAATGATGTGAAGCAAAGAAGAAATTATCATTATTTTATACAGAAAAATATTTTTTGAACATCCCTTGATCCCAAGATTGGTTAGGATGGTATTTCATTGGAGATTGTAATAGTGAGAGATACAGGAGACCTGAATGTCATTTCAGAAATATTCAATACTCAACATTGACAATGTAAAATTAAAGCAGCACGAGGCAAGAAAAAAAAAGAAAAAAGTAATGTTACTCTATCAAAATCATCTGTTAAGTCAGAAAATGAAAAAACATTTAAAATCAGAGAAAAATAGTAAATTAAAAAGATTTTACATTAATGAAAATTACTTACCATGTTTGAGTGCAACGACTGTTAACCAAAACAGTAAAATGGAATGATAAATGGAATTGATGATCCACATCCAGAATACCTGTAAAAGTTGGACCGGATTTTAGGTAAAATTTTCAAATTCTTCTTAAGACATAATTATCTTCACTACCCACCCAAAAATGCATTGCTTAAATTGTAATTACTTTTTGGATAATTTTGTTTTTCACATTGAATTTTATAGTATGTGTAGCTAACTATTAACAGCATCCACAATAAATGAAATAGTGGGAACAAAACTTTCAAATGATCTATACCCATAACTCTCCTCAAACTGGAAATCTATTCACAAGACAGATTTCAAAAACTAAATCTACAACACAATTAGATTTTTTTCCTAATAGAGCAATATATTTTTTGACTAAATTGTCTAGTCATGTTGAAAGTAACAAAAATTTACAAAGTTTTGAAAATAATTATGATAAGTTTAGAAATTGTTGATAGAATATGAGCTTACAAGGACATTTTGGGGATCTGTCTGATGTGAATTGCGTTAATTGTAGATTTTTGTATTTATGCACACTGGATATGTTTTAGGAATTTTGTTATTATTTTGATGTATAAATATTGTGCATGATTGGAGATGCCCAAACAGGCATATCAAATAAATAAATTCAATAGTATATACATGTACATTTTAAAATCAGTTTCAAGAAATAAAAAGGGTGCGAAAATTTTTCATCCCAAAAAGCTAGTTGAAAATGCATGTGTTCAAAATGGTTTTATGAGGTTAATTCAAAATAACACTTCGATTAATTTCTATTTATATAGATTACATTTAATAATTCTCACCTTAATGTTGAAAAGTTCTCCACTTTGTGATGTTTTATATAATGCTGGAAATCTTAGCATATTTTCTGCATTGCATGTGCGATCAAAGAGACCTAATACAAGAGGTGGGGATGCTGTGAATATCTGAAATAGATTACAGTAAAGATAAACTGTTTACAACCATTACATTTGGATAGTTCACCTGAAAAAGGCTGTAGGATGGATAAGCCAAAATGTTTTTAACAACATAGAAAAGAGTATAATAGTCTAAAAACTCTTTTAATAGATGCTCTTATAATCTCAATAAAATATGATAAGCTTCAATAACTTTTGGATGATAAACACGAGTCATTTCAATATTAATAGTGAAAGATGAATGTGTTCAACAGAAAAATAGGAAAAAAAAAATCAGCAAAATCTCCAGTGCTATCAATTTTGGTATTTCAAGCAAAGTTTATTAGAAACTTGTTCAAATGATGCAGTGAGAAATATCAGATAATTTTAAATAACTGCTTGGGTACTAAATTGATCTCATTCTATTTCTATTGAGTTATGTTACATAAATTAAAGAGGAAACCATTTTTTACATTAGAATTCAAAAGGAAAAGAAACAAATTTAATTATGTTTTTTTTTTTCTATCAGTCACAAGAATATACCATTAATAATGAACTAGAATTTTAAAAAATTCAAGAAATCTAGGACACAAAATATTCTCATGGTTCTTTCCAACTGTAGTCCAAGTGGTATGAGAATACATACCATAATAGTGACAAGTAATATAAATATCTCTTTCCTTTGAAATCAATGTATACTTGTATGCCTTGAAAAGAAAGTCAACCAGTCCCTGTGCAGGTGGCCGGGCCTGCCGTGCAGCTTAAGTAACTTTGCTCTTTATGGGTATAACACCAAGCTACAGCTTCCTTTCAGTAGTGTGGTAGAGGAGTTCAAAGTTACCAGAGCCAAAGAGGTTCTGCTCTATAGGGATTCCTCTGATACCAAAGTCTCCTCATTGGGCTCTAAAGTCAGAATAGGAAGGAAGTGGTATGCACAAGAAGCAGTTGGAAGGGCTGAGGCAAGATTGCAGCACAAAATCCTGCTGGGCATTGTGCTTAGCTGCAATACAAAACCTTGCTATAGTAAGACCCAAGGGGAGGAAAAGAGAAAAATGATCCATTAAGAAATACATGCAGAGGAGGGAGGGGCTCGCTATATCAAAATAGTTGGAATGGGCAAACAAGTGGGTCTAGACAAGGTGAAAATCTACAGCTGGCCCAAAAACAACCTGGAAAGATGCTCTTAGAATCCCAATAAAATATGATTAGCTTCAAGAATTTATTGGAGGATAAACACAAGGCCTTTTAATATCAAAGGAGACAAAACACCAACAATTCAAATTCTCAGTCGGTTTATGATGTCCTTTTAATCTATTCAGCTAGGGTCTTACAGGTGTACCAACTTACCCACTCAAAAAAAAAAAAAGCAGAAGATCCTTGGAACACATTCCAAGTTGTTGCTTGAGAGAGGGGCAGTATTGTTGGCAACATGAGCAGATTTTGCAGGCAGGAGCAAAGACAATTTGCACTGGAAAGTGGGAATCAGAACCCAACGAATCAGCCCATATTTGTTGGAGCAGGAGAGAAGCCCCAATCCCAGCTTTAAACCCAGGATGGACTGCTCGCAACAGCTAAAGACTGGAATTTCCTAGCCGACTCAAGTTGACAATAGTAGTTCCCAACAACCATGGTGTCAACCAGACTCTAACCAGACATGGTTTTGATGTTAGTGGTGATTAAGCAAGTGGTTTTATTACTATCCCTTGGGAAAACTGTATAAAGGAGGTTCAAGAAAGGAAAAGAGCCAAGTATGAAGAACTGGTGGCTGAGTGTCACAGAAAGGGGTGGATGGTCCACTGTGAGCTCAAGGAAGTTGGCTGCAGAGGGTTCACAGATCAAACTTTTCACCGGGTCCTAAAACTCTTAGGAATATGTGGATAGCAAGGATGAAAAGCCATTAGAAAAATCTTAGAAGCTGCTGAGAGGGCTTCCCGATGGCTCTAGTTGAAAAGTGGGGATGACTGGCATAATATGTCAACTGGACACAAATCTGGGCTTGATAAGCTCAACTGAGTTGCCTGGGCAAGGGTGTATGGTGATTAAGACCCAAAACACCTGAAGACCTAGGGTTTCATCACTGATGATATGTCCAGGTTGCACCGAACAATGTGAAAAAAAAAACATACTAGATCCAGTTTTTTAAGGTTCCCACAAGCAATTATTGTCTCATAACAAACACTCATCAATATGTAATTGAAAAATGGAACTTACAGGAAATTACTGAATGGAGAGAAATGTAATCATTTTCTTGTCCTCATCAGCTGTCAACCAAAGAAGCTTCTTTTTTCCCCCGATTCAGAAATATTGCCAAATTATTTGGGGGAATAAATGAACTGGATTTATAAGTCACTTCTTCAAATGGACACATTTCTTCTCTCGTGATAATAATACATTACAACTCAAGACATCCAGTCTCACTAAAGTCGCCACTCATCATTTTTCAGAATTGTAATTCAACACTTTCTCAAATACAACATAGTTATTGAATCCAGGTATTTTGTATTGCTTTAGTTGCACTTTTCTTTTTCATAAGCCAATAAACAATAATATCACTAAGAGAGCTTTATATAAAGCAAAATTAAGATTTGTAACGGAGCTTTTCATTCGATACTATCAAATCAATCGACAAGTTTATATGGTTTCAAAGAAATCTTCAATTAGTTTACAATATACATTATCTGAACTTACTATCAACTCCACAATTAGGATATTTGATAAAACATTAAAATAACTACATAGCTATAAAAAAGCAAAACATTAAGATGGTTGTTTCAGTTTTGTGCAGATCCAAAAATTGTTAAGCCATTCATCATGCACATTTTTGTGAATAAACTAAAACTTCAATCAAGCAAAAGCACATAATTAACACATATACACAGTTTAATAAAGAAATTGCAGACAAGGTGAATAATGATAAAATAAAAAAGATTACATAAGTAAAAAAGCAATCATAAGGAATAGATCTCATGAGCTGTAAGTATTTTGTTTTTGCATTGACAAAGCTAGAATAGCAATATTAGTTGATAAATGATGATTTTATTGGATATTACACCAGAAAAAAGAGAAACTCTGCATTTCCACGGGTTAAAAACAAAAGATGAGTTTAAGGAACCAAATGATTAGTTCTAGATGAATTTTACAGTGCTTTAAATATCACAAAAATTATTGATACCAAATAAATTGGAAAACATGTTTCAAGAATGGATCATATTCCAGTTTTTATTTTAATATCTCTACATTCTATTTTAAAATTTGTGAATTTCCTCGGAGTACATGTACACCAAGAAATCAAGAATTCTGTTATTTGATTTGATGGTTGATGCAAAAGTTCTCGACAGCATCTTTTGCACAATGTTAGAGAAATCTTGTTTTCATCATTGAATATAAAATGCACATTGACACTGTCTATTCATCATGTTTAATCTGAGAAAAAGTGCAACAGAAATTAGTCAATCAATCATTAAAATATTAGGTAATGATGTAGCAGGCGGAAGAATGTTTTGGGAATGTTTAGCAAAGTTTATAAAAAAGAAATTTCAACCTCAAGAATAAAGAATATTCTGAAGGATCTCAACTTGAAAAGTGATGAATTGGAAGAACTTTTGATGGTAGCACAAAATGGATGAATCTGCAGAAAAATCACAAGTGTATCAATCGACTCTACAAACTTATGTGTAACACTAGAGTGAGCAATTGGCTCATTCAAGTGATACATTGGAACAGAAAAGTCCTCTTGGGAGACAGAGAAGTCAACCAATGATTTTGCAGCATGATAATGCCTGTCCTCATGTTCCATTAGGAAGCAATAAACAATCATGGAGCTGGGATGGGAAGTTCTTCCACATGTGGCATATACTCTTGACCTGTCACCTTCAGACTATCACTTGTTTACCTTCATGCATTACCTCATCTGGTCAATAGTACCAATAAATGTAAGATATTGAAAAATTTCTAAGAGTTCACTAAATTATTCTCTGATCACGGAATGTGCAATTTACTTGTAAGGTTACACAAAGTCATAAAAGGCTGGGGAAATACTTTGATGACTTAATTATGATGTTATGAAGATTTGGGGAAAAAATGCTAGGAACTTTTGCAACAATCTATTTAAAACAGAGAGATTCATTAAAAAAGACACAGAAAACAAATAAAAACAGCTTTCTGTTGAGCAGAAATACCAATTCAGAGTAAATTTTATCTAATGAAACTATATCAGCTTTGGCTTATTAGATTTATCAGAATGTCTTTAGGGTGAATGCTATAATCTATGCCATTCAAATGAAAAAACAAACCATTTTACTTAAACTATGCTCTTAATCAGAAATATCAAAGGTACATATTTAATTACAATTCAGGGATATAAATCTTATAAATGTAATGCCATGGAATTTATATTGAATAAACATAAGTAAAAATGGTAATTTCAAGGGTCAAGATATTCATTCATGTGAGTGATCTTACTAAATACATTAAAAAGTGTCATTTGGACAAAAAATTGCATCAAATTATCTCCATGCAGGTGATATTTAGTTAGATAAATATAATTCAATATAGATGCAGAGCTATTTGAAAATTTCAGGGAAGGATAACAAGTTCGGGAGGATGGAATTATGAAGTAGCCTGAAAGATGGCAGAAGATAAAGGAACAAAATGTTGTTTAGTAAAATTAATGTCAAAAATATGTAAATATATTCTATAATTTTCACTTGATAAAACAAAAACTTTTTGGCTACTCATTAACATCAAATGTTTCTTTCAGACTCACAGAAAAAAGTTTAGAGTTTGCAAACTATGCCTTTTACAAACCTACAAACTAATAAATGGAATATAATTTCATTATTACAAAGGTAGCATTCTACAAATATTGACATGCACAAACAATTAAAGCATGGAAATACAGTAATATTATATATATACCATAAATTTTGATGGATAAAGCGACCTTCAAATAAGAACAGACCCCTCTTTTAGTCTGAATTTCATGGTTTTAGCTGATTGTTTAGTCACTGTCTTTGTAGTTGGCCCACAGAACCCCCCCCCCTTTTTAGGGTGTTTCTTGGATGCTCCAAGTGTATTCTTAACCACCAAAATTTACTATATATATATATATATATTTGTGAGTGAATGGCTTTGCTTTGTAAGCAAAGATTTTTTGGTGGGGGGAGTTCAATAGGATCTTAGACGGTAGGGCCTGTATGCAGAAAATCTTCTCACTAAGAAAAACAAAGTTTTAAAGTGAAGTGTGATGTGTACACGACTGACCCCACCCTTCATACCAAGGGTTTACATCCTATGGTTCACAATGGTGGCACAAATAGGAGCAAAGCCTCTTGGTCGTAAGTTTGACAGGAGTTCCCTTCTCCTGGCAGATGTCCAAGCTAGCTATGGGGTCTGCAGCTTCTTCGGAGTGTTCTGTTAATATGGCTAACTTGGGTAGTTAAACCACAGGACATGGACACTGTAGAGCAGATATGAGATATAAAAACACATATCAATAAGCTTGTTGGGCAAGACATGCTAATAAAATAAGACCCCATTCTAACATACTATAAACTATAAATCCTTTAATTCAATAAAGGTGTCAAAATCTACCAAGAGCGCAAATACAAACTACTAAAGTTCCTCAGATTCAACATCCAGGTTCAGTATTTCCATGCTAATAATATATCAATACATAATTAATGTTTTCATTGAGGTGTTTCAATGAAAGTGACTGATTCAATCACTTCTATACGGATTTGTGCAAAATAAATTAATTCAAAAGCACAATACAAAAAGTGCTTAAAAAGATCACATACCACATTATACAAACCAATGCTCCATCGTTCAAATACTACCTGGCCGGAAAAACCATTAACCATGGCAAACCAAAACTGTAAGAATATAAGATAAACCTGCCAAAAAGAGCTGGGAGGAGAAGGGACAAGAACCAGAGTTATGGTTAAGAGGTACCTAGGAACTTCTCTATTGCAACTGCAAATTGAAAAACCTTGAATTTTTTTCATTAGAGATTTTGTTATTTGGATGCATGATTTAATTCTTTTATCAAAACTATTCAGTGAGATATTTTCCTGAAAGGATTTTGTGAATATTGCTGTGTGGAATTTGACGAGTAAAAGGAAAGGTTTTTAAAAATGTAAAGAGGCTAACTTAAATATAGCAAAGGAAGAAATATATGGGAAATAAAAACATTTTCTTGAGATTTTAAATATCAAGTTATCAAATGAAAGTATATTCAGCAATAGTTGGATTCTTCAAATCGCACGACTCATTTCTAAATACCAGCCAATTGAGGGTTTCATTATATCAAGATTTTTCAGGACTCAGAAAGCAAAGAGAAATTCCAATCATTGAACTTACCAAAGCTACAATTAAAAAAGGGATTAAGCATTATTAGGTGGACCTGTTCTTTGGTGAGACTGAAGAAGGTTAGAGGTGGATTGTTTTTATCTGTTAATTGAGATATCACATACCACATTGTAAAAACCCAGAGTCCACCTTTCAAATAGAATTTGTCCAGAGAAACCACAAACAATACCAAACCATAGCTGAAATAGACATCAATAGGGAGAAAAAAAATCAATAATCTGAACATTTGCATGAAATATATACACTTCCCATGGATTGAATTCTAAATTTTCAGTATATTTTGATTAGTTAGATAAAGGATATAAAGCAAATACTTTTTTTTAATTCAAATTCTTTATTTACACTTCAAATTTTGATTTGCATTCTATTGCCCCCCATTTAGACTTTAATCTAAATGGCTAGGGAATAATGAATATTTTTATGCTTCATTGTAAATCCTAAAAATATCAGAATTTCATATTTTACAAATAGAATTTCAAAGAATGCTTTTTCATACAAACCCCATGTAAATTGTGGCAAAATGCAAGACATTCTAAATGAAACGGTTAGATAAATGAGAGGGAAATGCAGATATTTCAATGCACAACTGCCAGAAGCAAATAGTGAATTTTTACAGATGCTTCCAGGGGCAACATGTTCCTCTTAGAACACTGCTTGTTGATGGCATCATGGCAATTCAAAACAATCAATCAATCAAAAAGGTGCATTTTTATCTGTTAGGCATTTCAATTTGGTCTTGATAATCTATGACATAAATAATATGCTTATATGAGATTTGCAATCCTACAGCAGAAAAAAAAAAAGAAGATACTGTACTAGGTTCACCAATGTAGCTAAGAGGGTTATAATGGTGTGATCAAAATGACACAAAAAGAAGAGAAAGTACACTATCTAGTCAAGCTTTTATTTATTTATTTATAGTCATTAGTTCCAATGGATAAAAACAATACTATTGCTGCTCATAAGAGCATTATTGCTTGAGAAACTAATTTAATATCAAATGGTGATTTTCAAGGCAGACAGGCAGGCTGGCTCTTTTCTCTTGGAAGATAAGTACAGCAGTCTTTCCGACCACATTTTTCTCAGTTCAGTCTGTTGCTAAGACAGAAAATAAAAGCCTTTTTCACAGCATTTTCCGCTGCATTATTTGGTGAAAATGTTTTTTTTTTACACAAGATAAAAACAAAAATAAAAATATCAGATAAATGTAATTCATAATAAATGTAAAGGTATGAATAATGCTTGAAATGTAGGTTAGATTGTGAATATTTTGAAAGAAAAAAATGTTGATTTTATTTATATGTATGTAAATTATTGTTTCTTTTGTAGAATCCAAGGAATAAAATAATTCATGAAGAAAACAATAAAATACTATCATAATAACATTTAAAGCGGAAAGAAGGAACCGATGAGTAATATTTTTTGGATAATACCCGTGAAAGATTCCATAAAGAATTTTTTTGTGTATATCCAGATTTCCGCACCGGCACAGCACTTAATTTTCAAATGGTAGGGAAACATTGTCATTATTAATGGTCACGGCAACTATTTGATTTTTCTTAACAAAATGTTGGAAACCTAAGTAACGTCATAAATTATCATAAAAGTGACTAAACTGAAATTTAATGTAAATTTTTCTCATCAAAGTAACTATATTCAAATGATAAAAATTGTGATTATCAAAAGTGGATAAATTTAAATTAAGAGAACCACAATTATTCAGTGAAAAAAACTTCCCATACACTTGTATAGAAGACAACAGAAACTTACCTCTATGACGTATAAGCATATATTCTTGTAAAAAGAATACAAAATCAATTTACATAATCGTGAATAGCTCCATGCTCCATGGACGAGTAATAATTTATTAAGATACCGGAACTGAAATTTAAGAAAAAGAAATGTGTGTATTAATATCTTATACTATTTTTATAATAATAAGATAAATAATATTATCTTGACACAAATTTTCTAGAAAAACAAAAAGAGAAACAGATCAAGTCTGTGAAGAAAGAAGAGAATATTAGTTCGCTGCATATTGATACAATTAAAGAAAAGAAAATTTGACTTGAGAGGTGATTATTCATGTTACATACCTGAGCTATAGCATAGTCTGAGGCACAGGCTGCTTGCATCCCTTCATTACCACTGATGCCAATGCCAACATGAGCAGACTAAAGAATTATATGAAAATTTAACATTATTTACAATTTGAAACATTACATGAAACACAACTTCACAAATATATGAAGATTTAATATTATTTTATGAGCTTAATCTTACTAGAAAACGAGTCGATCTATATAAAAATTACATAAAATCTAAAAGAAAACAGTCTAAAATGATAGGCATACATTAAAAGGAAAGAGTGATTTAAACAATAGTTTAAAGTAAGTAAAATTATGATTTTGAGAAGTTTTTACAAAAAACCAAAATTGAAAATAATCCACATTCTGTTTTCATTAAATAGCATTAAATGCATTTAGTTTTATCTCATTTCAATCAAAAAGATTATTTTGACTGTATTCATAGCTGTGAATTTTTTTTAAAAACTTGTCAAAATTAGCATATTTTATGGCATAATCTGCTTAATTTTCAGAGAGGTAAAAATGCAACAGGATTAAGATTTCTACAGTTTAAATGAAAGGTACCGTGAAGGAGCAGTGTCAAAAGTATTTTACAAAATTTACAATGCTCTATGGTTAGATAGATCAGTTGGGGTTGATAGCGATCAAATGAAGATCTTTCTCAAGAATAATCAATATCAGATATGATGTGGTAGATAGCCGATGCATTGAAAATCATTTGAACCAGCTTGCTCATATTAGTTAGAAACAAACTGTAAGGGGCGATGGAAAGTGGATACAAGTTGAATGAACTACCACTAATCATACCAAAAGATGGTTTTTATCCAGAGAAAGTGATGCTGTGGTGTATATGGTGGGAGGGAAATATATATGAAATCCTTCTGAAGAACCAAACAATTGATTTGAACTTGTACTGCTCTTGACTAGACCAATTGAAAGCAACAATCAGTGAAAAGTGAATAAAATTAGTTAAGGATAACACTAGCCCACATGTTTCTTTGATGACCAGGAAAAAAATTTTACAGCTTAGCTAGAAAGTTTTTGCTCACCTGCTATATTTAGCAGATATTGCAGCTATGGATTACCATTTATTCTGGTCTAAACAGAATTTTTTCAATGAATAAAAAAATCAATTCTCCAGAAAACTGTAAAAGGCACCTAAAGCAGTTTTTTTGCTGAGAAAGATCAAATGTTTTCAGAGGATAGAAATATAAAGTTGCCTAGAAGATGGCAGAGAGTAGAGCAAAACGGTAAAGATAATGCTCAGTTAAGTTAATGACAAAGATTGTTATCATTTGTCTTATATTTACTTGAACTGACTGAACATTTTTGTTACCCAATAAATCTTGAAACTTCATTTTAAACATGTCATATCTTAATGTTTAAAACTTTTACGATTTTGATATAAATAAGCTATTTAAACATATTTTTACTGGTATTAATTCTGTGGCGAAACTTGCTTTTTACCAACCCTTTGTAGAAGTGGCCTGAAAGGCGATTCTTAGAGCGACTAAAAGTTAACAAAAAAACAAAACAAACACAAAACAGCAATTTATAGAGTGTAGTTTTGGTACAAAGCCACAAGTATGTGGCATCCAATCATAACCAAGTGCCTCTGAACACAAAGTTTATCTTCATAAGATATAAAGTAGGTAAATAGCAAAGTATATTTGAGAGATAATTAGCCAGCTTCCTTGAAAAGTGTTCAGAACCCAGAGTGGCAAATAATTGTACATGAAAAATGTGAATTTTGGAACTATCTTTAATAATTCTTGAAAATTTTCAAGTGAATGATTATATGAATATTAATAATAATTATAAAAAAATATATGTTCTTCCCAATGAAAGCTGAAAATATGTATATTTCTATTAAGTAAGTCAGAATATTGTTTCATACCTGGATCATGCCCACATCATTGGCTCCATCTCCAATAGCTAAAGTGATAGTTTTTACAGAATTTTTGACAAGCTCAACCATCTCAGATTTCTGGATGGGAGACACTCTAAAAAGAAAATACATTGTTTATTTTTCAAAAGCTTATTGAATCAAAATATTTTAGATAAAACAGTAATATCTCATTTGTCTTTCAAAATTCATAATATCAACCTATTTAGTGATAAATTCAAGTTATCTGTTATAATAAACTAACCACATACTATTTAAATTGCACATTTTTAAACAAACCAATAAATAATGACACATGAATAACAAAATTGATTAACTTGTTTACATAATTTAAATATCATTAGCATAACTGAGAGGAGTTATCGTAGAAATGGTAATCATTATGAACCTCTCAAAATAAAAATGGTGAACTCAATGTTTTAAGTCAAGGCCTGATTTAATTAATAGCCAATGGGATATATTGTTTACTCAGAAAAATCAAATAGAAAATAATTCATGAATGGCAAGTTGTTTATAATTCATAAGTTGAAATAAAAAACCTAATCCGTGTTACAAACAAATATTTAAAGCAATATCTCGTCTCTACAATATACCTAAAGCCCAAGGTTATGAATTCTTGTCAAACGAGCTCTAAAATTAATATTTACTAATTTCCTTGATTATCAAATAAAGCAACTTTTTGGCATAACTCTATCAAACCTGTAAAATTCTTAATCTATAACTACTTTTCTACAAGGATACTAGCGAAAATTTTTTGATGTCAATTAAAAGAAAATTTCATGTACTCTCAGCGAGGTATGACTAAAGGTATATTTTGATTATGAATAGGTATGCGTTCAAATATGTATGAAGTTTACAACTCATAAAAAGGAGAAAAGAAAAAAAAAGGAAAAAAATTCTAAAGTTTTTAAAATATCAAATTATGTACACTTAAATCCTTGATGATAAAGAGATTCTGGTTTAGCCGTGAAAGTAATAATAGTGTTATCATTATGCTAGATTCCACACAAAATTGATGAATGAATTTAATTAAGTGATTATAATTACCTGCAGCATATAACAGATTTACATGAAACAGCAATATCAAGAAAATCTTGTCGGCAATCACAAAGGAGAGCATATTTCAGTGTCTGAAATCAATGAAAAAAATGAATAAGATCAATCATACTAAAATAAACACTAATAATTTCACAAATCAAGAATTTTTTTATCAACTAATATCTTGAATATCAATTACAATTCAAGATAATTTCAAGGAAATAAGAAAGCAAAATATTTTCATGGTTGATACACTCAACATTGGTTTTATTATTTCTTGAGTGTTAAATAACTGGTTTATTTTGTCGAAATATCTGATACATGATTTTTCTATAATTATGTAGATGGTCTTTGTCATGGTTCTGTACAAGGAAGTAAATTAGCGAATGTTATTGATGACTGTCCAAGTAAAAAGGATATTAATTTTCACTTAAAAATAAAAGCTCTAAAGTAATACAAGGTGATATTTGAAGCAACACTTTCAAATTAAAAATATGATTTCTTCACTATTCTCTGACAGAGAAACCCAATTTACCTGGCCATCAATAATTAAAGCAACATCATTCTCTTTTCGTAAATGCTCCCCAAAATCTTGCACATGCCTTCGGAGAGTTTCTCTTGTTGCCTGTAATAGAAGAAAACATAATAGATAGACAACAAATTCAGGAAGTGTATTTTTTCCCTAAGCAAGACATGAAGGACCTCATCATGGCAAGATTGTAAAAATAATTAATATAAGTACAGGCTTGAAAGTAAAAAGAAAGAATGAAAATAAGAAACAGAAAGAAAGAGGAAGCAGGAAATTAAAATATATGACCAACTGAGAACTAACATAGAAAAAACATTCCAAGTTTTGTTTCCAAATAAAAGGTGAACACAATGCACGAGCAACAAACATGGCTGCTGGAGTCAGTTGTCACATTCTAATGTACATCTTATGAAATTTGGATTTTATCACCATCAGTGAAAAGAATTAACTGTGAAATTTTACAAAGTTTTCAAGTGACTAAATAAAGAGCCATTTCATTTATGAATTATTATGCTATCCTCAAAAGAAAACGATAAAAAGGTGGAATAATAATGGCTCTTCTCAAAGTTATAGTCAATTCATTTAATTATCGTTTTGCTCTTATTTACTTGAGTTTGTTCTTATCTATTCATTATAAATTTTTTCCAACTTATTTTCTTTTCAAGTTGAGGATAGCAAATTGAAAAGAAAACAACATTGGCTTAGCAGTACCAAAATCAATACAAATTGCCAAATATATACATGGACTGTACCTTTAAACACATAGAAATTGTTTTAATTTTTGCAATAAATTCTTTCAACTCTAAACTAGTTTGTTTACAAAGTCATTCCATTATAAAATGTAATACTAGTACTGCAAAGTAAAGAAACTTTTTTAATATTTTGTAACAGATTGTTTAAGTTTATTCAAAAACTCATTCAGCCATTCTGCGAAAATAACATAATTTCAATTTTTGTAATAAATTGTTTCAACTCCACAGTTTGTACCTGCGAACTATTAATTATCAAATTGATTTACAGGAATAAATTAATTCACTTACATAATTCAAATAAAAAGATAATTTTAATTTTTGTACCTCAATTCATTATTAGTTTTTGTTGGTTCTTCTAGCACCCAGCAGCCATACAAAGAAAAGTTGGCATTCAGATATCGGTGCTGGGTAGATTTGAACAGAGAAGCCAGTGAACCATTTTTTTTTTGTTTTACCGCTATGTATATTTGTCTATATGATCTCAGATATCTTAACCACCTTTCACTTCTTTTGTAATCTTGATTTTCAATAACCCTGAGATGCAAAGCTCAAATTTAACCTCCTAATGAGAAGACAACTAGACATTTTTTACAACTCTCAAGATGTTTCATAATACACTTAATACAAGGCATGAAAAGTGATTTTCTTACTGATTATATGAACTTAATAAAAATGGTAAGCTGAACTCTATTTCTAAGTTACCATGCAATATTTCTTTGAATGTAAGAGCATTCAAATATTCCAAAAGTTTCTTATAAGCAATAATTATTATATAATGTTTCTAAGCAGAATATATGATTTCATGTCTTGTTATCAATATGCCATTTCAAATTTTCAGCATATACTTCAAAATAAATACTCCATATCCTTTTTTGAATGAGAACGTCAATTCAAATAGTATTTACCTCAATGATTGTGAATTTTCTAGGACCAAGTCAAAATGTTCAAAACTTAAGGTCCAAGTAAATAATGTCCATTGCAAATGGTCCAAAGATGAAATGTCCAAAATGCAAAAGAATCCAATGCAAAAAGACCCTATGCTCAAAAGGCCAACTTATACATATGTACACTTGCCTCACACCATTCACACAAAGCATTCCCTAGGACCAATTTTCTGTTGTCGATTGCATTACTTTTTCACCTGTCATTACCGCATTGGCATTGTTGGCCCTTGTATGAACCTTTTATAAATTGGACATTTTTTGCATTTGAATATTTTTCCACTATCTAATTATGGAGAAGGTTGTAACTCAGACAGGATTTTGATGAAAATTTTGCCCAATTGTTTTCTAGATGTATTAACTTAGTTCCAATCTTTGAGAAAACTTATAAATAAATGCTTCAAAACTATCAAACTATTTTTAGATAACAGTTGTTGCAAACATAGATGTGCTTCAACATATTTTATAACCAATTCATTCGAATTAAATTCTCAAATTCAATTAAATTTTGATATCAGAAATGGGAAGACACAGAAAAAAGAGCGTTTCTAGTATCTCCAAATGATAAATGTGAGTTTATGATTTATATCTAATTCTTTCTGACAAGAAGTGACAATTACTACAACCGTCCACAAATGTCTTGAAAAAAGAAAACTAAATTATAGAAGCAACTGCAAAAACATTGATCATATCGCAGCAGCAAAAGCAACATGGAATGAAGCAGACAAACCAACACTGCTTACTGCAGGCCGTACACTAATGATTGCATTAAAAAAATGAAGTTCATTAACTCTTCCCACCTGAACAAATCTGTGCTATCTGAAAACAAATTGACATTTCTTTTTCTTAAAAGAAAAATTGTGATTTTTGTTGCATCAAAGTGGATCCATTGCAAAGTTAATGCTCATATAAATGATATTTCTTTGTTTGTAATGACAAGGTTGCTTTTGAGCAAACTGTAAAAATGTTTTTTTATTCTGATGCGAAAATTTCCTATCATTTCATGAATTATGACTAATTCTTGTAATAACATGCTATTTTAAAGTCTATATTGTAGGGATGTTACCTTTTCCTATCATGAAAATAAGAATTTATTAGATTAAATTTTTTTCACTCTCAAAACAATCTTTCCTTTATACTCAGAATGAATAATAGTATTATTTACTACATAAATTCATATTTTGAATAACTTATGAAAAATCTTTTTCTTTTTAGGTTCTAATACTAAAAAAATACAAAACAATTTTTTGTTTTCAAGTTATTAAAAGTATGAATGCATTAAAGCTGTTTATGAACAGTCATTGCAAATAGCATATATAAGTGTAGCATCTGCAAAAATTCAATGAAAAGTACATTATTTGATATAACACAATTAACTTTTTGTTTTTTATAATTGATAACCCTGATTTTAATATAGTAAAAGTTAACCATTTCAACCTAAATTAATTTTTAGATTTGAAAATTTGAGTAGGAACATTTTATGTAAACTTGAAATAATTCTGTATCTTTATGACAGCAGGTATTGATGCATTGGTAGTACATCAGTAAGCTACACTACTATAAACCTTGTGGAATTACTGAACTTTGATATTTTGATTAGTTTACCTTTGCTGCCAAAAACGATAGTATATGAGAAATATATGGATATACACATTGCATTTTACATACATGGATAATAGATATTTACATTGCAGTGAGCTTGGAGAATAGAGTTCTATTGACCACAAATGAATTTTCATTCTGTTTTTGTTTTTATTTTTTATTTTTGAATTGTTCTATAAATTTAGCGTATACGTTATTAAAACATGAATGAAATTCTTTTCTAAGATGTCAGTTGCGTCTCTTAGCATGACAGAAAACATCTGCACCTAGGTAATTATTATGTGTGTGGATTACTTTTGGTACATATATCTATTCATATCCGTTACCTACACTTCAAGATGGTAAGAAATAAAAAAGTCTTTCTTGCAATAATAGCTGAAAAAACAAATGCAAATGAACATTTAGCAACTAAGCAACAAAAAAAAAAAAAAAAAATTCCATAGGTTGTTGATAGATTTCATGTTACGAACTTACTAAACTCATTATGGTGTTTTATGAAGTCAACTAAATATATTTTATAATTGATTTTCCTAATTAACTTTTACTTGAGATTTTTTTTTAATTTAGTGAAAGAATAACTGCTTGGGTGTTTAAATCTACCTAAAGTAATAAAAAAAATTCAGGCTTCTCTAGCAGAACTATTGCGAATGACTATAGTATCTTCAAATAAACACATAAGCTTAAATAATGACAATCAGAATTAAATATACTATGCCCTGTTATAAGAGCAAGCAGTGACAAATCTAGAAAAAAACATCTAAAACACTAAAATAAACAATGTCTAAAACTGCCAACATATAAGAACAAAGAAATTGTAAACAAAAATAACAAAAGACAAGTACCTGATGGTAGGATTTGAAATCACACTCCAAAACTGAATTTCAAATAAGAAAGGAATGATAAAAATGCTATATTTGAAAATAAGCACCATATATAATTTGGATCAATTTCTAAACAGATCCATTCTGATTTTGTATCCTTTTGATCCACAAGTGAAATAGCAACATCCCAATACATTTTTATGACAAACCGTTTTGGAAATGAAACATGGAAGAGTCTAAGAATTTCCCATTTTTGTTTGCATGCATCATTCTCTCAGAGCTCAACATTGCAGAAAAAAAAGGTAATTTCTTAGTAAATAAAACAGCAAGGCATATAGAACATTAAGGAAAACATGAACTATTTGTTACAATTTCTTCAAACCATTTCATAGCACTGGCTTTATTGAACAGAAGCCAACTACAACATTTAATGCCTATACACTGTACACAGCGTATATCTAAGAGGTCATTAAAAGTACTTAAGATAAAAGCTGATCCCAAAATACCACTCACACCCAAGTGACATTTTGAACCATTGCAGTTTTCTGATTGGAACTTGAAATTTTTAAATTGTTAATAGAAGAATAAAGCTAACAGCACTAAGTAGTGAAGATAGAGTTTACACACAATTCATAGAGATTAAAACAAGTACCACAGCAGTAAAAGTCGTGCTAGAATACATACTTTAAAAATTAAATTTTCATCAGCTTCAGTCCACTTGATGTGTCGGTTACCAAGTTTATGCTGCAATCATAAAAATGCTTTCACTTTTTGGGATTTGAATTTCTAAATTTATGGATCAAATGAATTTGTCAAGAAATCACCACGTCAGTAATGTCAGAGTGAAAGGCAAAAGTGTGCGGCTGCATTTTACTTACATCTAAGCTGTGTTCATTGACCATCAATAGAGGTGTGCCCTGAGTAAGCAGTTTACATGAATAACCTACAATAACAACATGAGTAAGCAATCATAGACAACATCTTTTTAAAAGTGATGGAATGAGAATCACAAAGTAACAATGAAGAGATAAACAATTTAGGATTTACAGGTATTTGTGACAAAAAAATAATACAGGAAGTTATGATAGGTTCAGTATTTACATGATATTGATAGTGTCTTGTGAAAAGAGAAAAGAAAAACAAAACTGAAATAAGCAAGAATTACATACTTTGCACAGTTTTTATTTTTTCAGAAAATGATATAAATCAAAAGGAGGTAGAAAAACTTCAAAGATATAACATCAGCGATGTTTAAAAAGTAACTATTTTTTGTTTACAATGTGCCAATTTTTTTTTCATTTTTAGTTCAAGAAGTTTTAAAGACAGTATGATGAATTTCATCTTGTTAATATCTATCTTTCCTACATTTATCTACAAAAGATTGCCACAGATATATAATGCAACAAACTTCATTCATATTTATTGAATATCTAAAACATCATCTGGCAACACTAAGGTATTTAAATCTAAAAGAACAACTATCTTACCAATATTGACCGCTGTTTCTTGCTTGTCTCCAGTGAGAACCCAGATTTTCATGTCTGCTTTCATTAGATTTGCAATACTTTCTGGTACTCCCTGATAGAAATAAAATAGAGTCAAAGATCAGTTTATCAGTAAAGTTCATTCAAACATGGCAAAATGAAAAGTCAAGTTGGAATACAAATACACTGTTTTCAGGAACATGAAGAGTTTGATGGCCCTCACAGTGAAAACTTTAGTGTGTTGCCCCTACCACCAAACCTCCCAGATCTCAATCCCATGGAGCACTAATGGTATGTGCTGAATCAAAAAGTTTGCTCAGGAGACACTCCACTATGTAACTAATAGCATTTAACATCCTGGCACTAGATCCCAGAGGAAACCTTTGGAGTCTATACCTGATTGAGTAAGAACTATTTTATGGGCATATGGAGGACTGACACCTTATTAGGCAGGCAGTCAAAATGTTTTGGTTTATCAGTGTTATGTATTTGGGAGTGTATGAAGCAAAGTTTACCTTATTTTACTGTGGAATACATACAGTAAAACTCACCTCTGAAGAAAAAACCTACATTTTTCATTACTTTAATAGCATCGCCCTGTTATAATTTACAAAATTAAATTGAAGATATGTTTCTTAGGTACTAGCTCAAGTACTTGAAAAACAACAGTCTTTCAAATATCTATTCAGTGATAGAAAAATTAAACTGAAGTTATGGGTAAAACAAATAAAATAGCACTGACCTCTTGCAGTCGGTCTTCAATTGCTGTGGCTCCAATCAGATTAAGATTCTGTTGAAGAAAATAAAGTAATATTAGAATAATACTTGAAAAAATACAATGTAAGTAGTATCAAAGTAATCATAAATGAAAACTAATACTTTCAAATTATTTTGCATAAACTGAAAAGGAGTACGAAAAAAATCTATGAAGCCTCAAGAATCCACTAGCATATTAGGAGAAATCTAAGAACAGCTTCTAAGGATATGAATATGAAATAAGCGAGGAAATCTATTTCATAATAAGCAGCATATCCGTGTGCCACTTTGCATTGAAACAGGTGGATGTAGAGGAGAGGAACTGAGAATGGAATCGAAACACAAAGACTGCAAGGAGGGATGGAAAATAGAGAGAGAAATAGGTAGGAATGAATTAAAGTAAAAAGAGAATTGCTGAACTTGGCTGTCGAGAAAAGAATAAAGGCAAGAAAATAAAATGAAAAGGGATTGAACTCGCTGTGACTGGGAGATTTGATCAAGTGCCGGGGGATGGTCCCTTCAGGCAACTCCCATGAGTTTTTCTAAACTTGGCTGTCGAGAAAAGAATAAAGGCAAGAAAATAAAATGAAAAGGGATTGAACTCGCTGTGACTGGGAGATTTGATCAAGTGCCGGGGGATGGTCCCTTCAGGCAACTCCCATGAGTTTTTCTAAATTTTACAGCGCTTTATCCTGTGGTATGCCATTAGCAAAGCAAAGAATATTTTAATATTAAAATTAAAAATAAATTGATAATACAATGAATTTTCCATACACCTTATGAAACCATACAGGCAGGCAACAAAAGCATTATGGCAGGTTAAATTATGAAATTGATAAAGCTATCAGTTGTAAACATTTGATAATTTTTTACAGTTGTTATTAAGATAGAATTTTGATGAACCAGGACTTTGATTTTGGCATTCGTAACAATAACTTAAAATTAGTCACTCAATAGTACCTATCATGTCAACGTTTTTTGAAGTAGACCATGTTGGGGGTGATCAATGAATAATTACTTCTTTTGCCCTTCAAGTGTGAATACAACTGGGAACAAAATAGGGACCAATTTTGCATACACTCACATTGCAAACTGAACTTCCCAACTGAAAACCTATTTTAAAAAAACAATAAAATGTTTTTCCAAGACAAAGAGTAAATGTTGAAATTTTCAGCCCTCTAACACTATTGGTGTGGCCTGTATGCGTGATATATACACACATAGCCAGCCAACTGTACCAACTTGAAAAACGAAGAACCCTATTTCAATGGTTTTGGAGACAATTCTCAATTGAGACAAATAAGATATACTTTGATACATTAGATTACAAGGTTGGATTATGAGACTTGAATAAGCAAGTACAAAAACAAACCTGTTCAATAAGCTCAGCAGCTTCTTCCAGTTTTTTCTCTCTGTTTTGAATGGTTGTACTTGCTTTATAGTAAGTATGCTTCCATTCATCATAAAAATCTGGAGAAACT
Source organism: Thysanoteuthis rhombus (assembly GCA_963457665.1). Taxonomy (NCBI): domain Eukaryota; kingdom Metazoa; phylum Mollusca; class Cephalopoda; order Oegopsida; family Thysanoteuthidae; genus Thysanoteuthis; species Thysanoteuthis major. The sequence goes on from OY735200.1 coordinate 9,052,684, forward strand.
TCTGCTGTGGCAACACATAAAGTCCTGAGACCTACAAGTACAATCAAAAATATTATGCTGATTAAAAGTGGTAGCATAACAGTAGGACCATTAAAAAACCATGATGAATAATAATTGATTGATATTACACTACACTTCTTTAGGATGTGAAAAGTGGTAAGGGGGATAAAATAGTTTAGTCTGTATGTTTCATAAAAAGAATCATTCAATTATTCTATCAAACAAAACATAGATGCTTTGAAATTTTGTTATTTTCAAGTTAATTTAATTTAATCATATCAGAGTGATATCATTGTAAAAAACATGATATGGGTTATGCCTTCTTTAATCTTTGAATCTTATACAAAACGGTTTAACAGCTAAGGCCTAAAAGTGAGCAAGGGTGATTCATTTTCGTATCATTCTGTTACCATCGAAATTCAATTGAATTTCACTTCAAATTGATCCTCATGTATGATGAATCAAAATATCCAAATTCAGGATTTTAGAGCATTTCTTTCACAGAATGTAGATTTATGCCTATTTTATTTACAATCAAATACATATTTGAATCAATCGTTTGCATAATTATTTAGTCTTCATTCAACAACTTACAAAAATCTGGATCTTTATAAATAGAAAGCTAAAGAAGGTTTGCATAAAGATTTAAAATATCAAATACAGATCCTGTTAAGCCAGATATTGGATAAAACAGATGAAATTTGAGTTGAGAGAGTGATCGCCTGTGTTGGCTACAAAGGACAGACTGTTTGTGTAATTTCTAACTCATTTCCCTTTGCATGTGAATTGTCATATTGTTGATCATTCTTCTTCTACTATAATACCAGTGAAAAAGAGAAGTCAAAGTAATCTTCTTCATTCAGAGTTTATACTTTCTCCATCGCCTCATGCTTCTGCTTGAGTGATGGGAATATCATCACCCTCATTCATAGCATAGTATCATAACTGCACCACTTCAAAATTACTACAATAATAACCTATCCACATTCAGAGGAGTCAGATCTTAATTGGACCTGAACTAATTAACCTTATTATATGTCAAATAAATTAAAAATATACATGCTCTATATACTTATATGATGTATCATGTTCAATGTACAGTGTATATACTTTCCAATATCACATACACATACCGTGTCGACCTCTACCATGGGTTAACTGGGATAATTGGCTAAAACAGATGCAACCCCCCGACATCAGTCTATTTCAACAAGGGCTTCCTGATAAAGACGATACATACATTCAGACATAGAGATCAATTATATATGTACTTTACATGATATTCTTCATATTTTTTAATTCATACAATATCATTCATGACCAGTGCTCAGAATTTTCATAGAAATAACTCTTAATTTGGTGCAAAAGTTCATGCTAAAATATAAAATATGCAAGTTTCAAGTACCTGAGGTGGCAAATTCTTCCAAATGTGTCAAAGTAATGTCCTTGTACAATTGATTCTCACCCAAACGTTCATATATCACTGTATCCTAAATGAAGAAGAAAAAAATAACAGATACTATGATAATGAAATAAAAATTCTAAATAATCGACTGCTCAACACTCATTGCATTATTGAGATTCACTGAAACTATTTGATAATGATAAATTCCCTAGTATGTATTTCATCATTGTGAGCCTGATAAAATGTATTTTATGATTCACGTCTCAAGTGAATAGAAATTCTTAGAAAGTCAATTAAGATTAAGCAGAAAAATATTCCAGGATAAGAGAACCTAATTTCAAAGAAAGTAACTTTTGTTACTTTTATTAGTTTTCAACTTGTTAAAAACATCTATTTCTATATCATGCACTTGATCTTCATTTTTCTCTTTGAAGAGTGCTCTTACATTTGAGGAACATTTAGTTAATTTGTAACTCAAAATTTTTTTTTCTTTAAATTTTTTTTTCTCTAAATCAAATGAAGATATCCCTCCCATTTTCAGAAAAATATAAAACAAATTCAATAAATTGATTTTAAAAAAGGCATTATATCAAAAGTATGCACGTAAATTTTCAATTAAGTTTTTTTTTTCAAACTTCCATTCTTTAATGAATATCACAATCATTCATGATGGTGCAAAAAATTTTCAGATTGTAGTCATGATAGGATATTGATAGATAAAAACACTGAAATACAATACTAATATATCACTTTTTGTTTTTTTGTAATGGAGAAAGGATTCCGAAAAATCTTTCATTTTGAAGAAGCAAGAGTGACAAATTTAAAAACAAAAACACACTTACTGCTCCTTTGCAGAAAAGTTTAATCTTTCCATCTGGACATCTAATCACAACAGACATTCGTTTACGTGCACTGAAAAGAAGAAATGCATATGTACATCTTATTTGAGCATTTACTAAATAACTGTAATGCGTATTAAACATTAAAAAAACAGGATATGGAAATAGCAGTAACATGAAGAATTTGAGAATGAGCAACAATTTTTGTTTCATGATCTAATAAATTTGTATAACTGATTGTTACAAAACAACAAAAACAAATTATGGTCTCGAGTGATAGTTCACTTATTCTATTTATCAAATTTTTGATTACTGACAAAATATAAAAAATTCTTTAATGCATTAATTTAAGGTAATAGTCATCCAATTACTACATACCTTGTAAACTCTAAGACATTCAAAACTTCATAGGTTTCATTTTTTCCAAACTGAAAAAGAAGAGATGAAATTAGCTACTAAGAAATATACAATTTTTTATAATTTGAAGACGTAAAACCACCACTAAAATATATATATATATAACCCCCCCCCCAAAAAAAAACAAGCAAACACTAAAATTATTTCTTTGTACAGAGTATGATCGAAATTCAATGTTTCCTATTAATCTTTTATAGAAATTTTTTTTTCATACAAATTAATATTAGTGAGTCTAGTATTGGAGGTAATCACAAAGTCAATGTTTAATAAAATGGACATGCTAGAGACGGAACAACTAAAAAATATATGAGAATAATTTTGCAGTGATTCTTCTCATAGTAGAACCCATTATCTATGAAGAAAGTTTTTCCCACTGGAAGTGTTCTTGACTAAGAATGTTCCGACCATCCAGCAAAATTAAAGCATTATGTGGAGGTAAAGTTCTGATTGCCTCAAAAATCTTTGCTAAAGCAATTTTCTGAGTGAACATTCCATAATACATTCAGAAAAATTGCAAAAAAAATTTGAGACTGAAACTATTTTAATCAGCTGTTTGATATGTATATGAAACCATCTAAACCACCTAATGTTAATCAGCTGTTTGATACATATATGGTTGCTTATGGAGTCTTTTGCAAAAATTTCTGCTGATTGATATAAGAGAAGAAAGATTAATATAACTAGTTTAACGAAACTAATTAACATTTTGAACCAATGATACTTTTCACATCCCAACATATTTTCAATCAAAGGTAATTTTCTTTACAACTAATACATTATTTTTTTGAAAGTTACTTGCCCTAAAAAAAAAAAAAAAAGTCAAGTACTTTTTGTGCTTTCATTTCCCCCAAAAGTCGAACATCAGTAATAATCAATAGAAAGCCATTGGAATAGCCAAAAACATTCTATGATATAAATGATCGGTGTAGGAGGCCTGATTTGGAATACTATTCAACGGAATTTATGTGGGATGAAAGACACTAATATTATGATTTTTTCCAAATTTTGGGAGAATTTCATCACAGTATCCTTTGGATTAAATGATCATTTCTCTTTTCATAATTTTGTGTGAAAAAAGAAAAAGTTATTGTCTTTTGATTTAATCAAATTAACTTTTTATCAAATTGGAACTACATATTGATTTTTTGTAACAAAATCTTTTGTAAAAACAGTGGTGGTAAACTTTTAATGCATGTTTTAAAGGTGATATGTGATTGGAGAATAGAAATATTTTGGATTTCATTTTATCATCTTAGTTTTGTAAGTATATGAGTTTTCAAGTTATATTTCAGACATTTGCTTAATAAATATACTAGAAAAATAGACCACTACAAACATACCTGACAATGACGATGACAAGATTACTCAAACAAAATTGAAATTTCATCACATTGTGCTAAAACGTTCTCCAGCACTGAATTTGATTAAATAGAATATTCCATAAAAAATAAAACATTCTTTGCACTTTCAATTCATAAGACCTTCATAACATTTTTCAGTTTTGAGAAAAACTAATTTTGAAAATACTTCAAACAGTTGGATTGAAAGTTCAAAAATCCCCCCCCCATTACTTTTTGTTTTTTCTGTCGGTAAGTAACATTCAGAACCTTTGTCTATTTTATATAGTATTTGACCGTTTCATGCATTCATGGATTGTTTTTTTAGGATGGTTAACTTTTGAAAATAATGAATTAGTTTGAAAAAAAAAAATACCTTGAATAGAAAATAGATCATTTTTTTTTTTTTTTTTTCTGTGGTAAATAACTTTCAAAACTTGAGAAAAAAACCGTTTTTTTTTTTCTTATTTGATGGTTTTTGGATGGAAAACACAAAACATTACTTTTTTTTAAATGAAAAAATTATTTGTTTTTCTAAGAGTAAGTAACTTTTGAAAATGTGTGATTTGTTGATGGTTGTAAAACAGCTGACGTAGGATCGACGTCATGATGTGTCACAGCAAAATGTGTGCGTTTACACAGCAGTCAATCTCAAGGTACAAAAAATCAATTTCATCCAACATTTTCTTGAAATATAGTTATTAAGATAGAAGATTGAAAAGAGCATTCATCAAGTGTGAAGAAATGAGAACAGGTCAAGTGATTTTAATCTGCTGTATCTAAGTAGGTCCAGCCATCAAGTCGAAGGGAGCTAACTCTAGTTGCAAAAGATCTTGACACACAGAAAAAGATCTGAAGGAGTTTAGACTATAGACCGAAAATAATTCCTTTCACAACAGTTTATCTTGACAAAGAAACAACAGTTGTAAACATTCGTTTCATTTGACCATGATTTAATACATGTGAAGCACAATGTTTTGGTTTCTAAAAATGATATCACTTTTTCGAATAGTGAAAAATGAAATCCTTTCAGGAACAAATGACACAACTCTTACTAATGAAGATTGGACAATCAAACAAGCTAAATCAGTGGTTCCAAGTTTTTCAAATCATAGCACCCATCAGCAAAAAATAATGAATTATGTAATTCAAATCAAACAAAGATATATATATTTGTCAACTCTTTAAATAATCATAATTAGAAGTGGGATGGGTGGGTCTATTATTCACCACACAGAGTTCCATCTAGTGTAGAAATGTTCATGTTTAACACGAGATGGACTGAGGGATTTGCAATTTGTGGGTTACATGTTGCTTCCTACCGTGACTGTGCGTCAACACATTAAATTACACACGAATGAACTTATAATTTCTGAATATCCATCGGCACCCCTGGGAGATAATTGTGGCACCCATTTTGGGAATCGTAAGGCCAGATGATTACAGTAACAGTACTGACTCAGCTTTTCATATGATCTGTCAACTACTGTGATCAATACCCTTGAATACTCATGAAATCTTTAATACTCAAATGATTTGACAACAGCAGCAATCTGATAATACATTTATGTATGCTCCAATGTCAGGTTTTTAAAGTTATTTGATAATAATGGTTTCATGAAATGTCAGAATGATGAAGAAAATTCTTTTGATATATTTTTCAATCAAGTATTTTGTACTCAATCCTTTTATAGTTTATAATTCATCCTTTCATGTTTATTTATTCTTAAAAATATTTTACTTAAATTATACGATTCAAATGCTTCTCTATTTAATAATAAAAAATTATATTTACCACTTCAATAGTAACAGTTTCTGGAGTTCTGGTTGTGAATATGAAACCTAATTTCTTGGCACCTTTGACTAAAGCTCCTTCATCTGTAAAATACAAACAACATTTTTTCAAAGGTTGTATTTTCTTCAAATGCCTTGTTCATAATAAATTACATGTAACACAGAGATTATTCTATTTTGATTACAGGTTATATTTTGATATAAATCAAATCCTAGTCAAAGATAATGGATTTTAAAAAAAGGCTAAAAAGTAAAACTTCGGACATTTTTTTCATAAATTAACAGAGGGCATAAAGACGAAAAAATAATATTCTTAAATAGTATCTTCCTAATGAAGATTATACAACAAATCAATTCTAAAACAGTAAAAACCCATTTAATCTAATTACAAATATAGATAAAATACAAATGTACAATGGTCATTCAAATTGACCAATCTCAATTTTAATATTAGCATTAAGTAAGGGAGACAGAAACACTTATTTCGTTAATCATGTAAGTTGCTTCTATCAACTCTTTGAGGCACATTTTTTCTTCCACTTGAACGACTTCCCCATGTGTTTATCAACATGGGCACCAAACAAATAGGCAACACAAAATATAAACATTTGTGCTCCAAGATATATGAAGATAAAAAGGTCGTATCAAATATGATCAACCCTGTGGATGCTTTAAAGAGAAGAGTATTTCAATCTACAAAAATTTCAAGCAGAGGTAACAAGGGATATAGAGTATTAAGTGTGCTACAGAGAACTTCATAATTGGTTAAAATGAGATCATTCAAGTTTCAAGTACTGAATTATTGCAATATCTGGAATGAAAAAAAAACAAAAACAATATACAAATAGGGAGTGATATCTCAGATCCAAATTGAAGAGAGAATAGAAATATTGAGACATTTTTGTGAAAAATTACCTTTAAAAATAACACTAGGCAAGACTACATTTAGCAGGAGCTAAGGCTTAGTCTGGAGTGGGAAGAATTTTTGTGCCTCAAGAGCAGAAAAGCTGGACTCCTTTTCTGAACGATTTGTTTGCCAAAGTTCAATAAATACTACATCTTGAATTACAAGTTGCCAAGCTGCATATGATGCTACAGTTTGCAATAAATAAGTTAGTTACAAAAATCAAAACTAGGAAAAAAAAACACGAAGAGGATAGAATGAAAAGAAAAAACAATGATGATTTTCTATTTTTTTAACCCTTTACAGAAACAAATCATAAGGCCAGGTAGATTGTGTAAATGGAGCAAAATAAGAATGAATTACCAGGAGATGCTGCCTGGTAAATGATATTACTATCATCCCCATTTGTTTCTGGCACAACTGTGTGGCACACAGCCATTAGTGTAAGGAATTCTCTTATTTTTGAAGATGTCTCCTGTAAAAATAATAGACAAATATAAGAGTCAAAATGGTTAATCAAATATTTCTGATTTTAACTGTGACATCAAGAAAAGATTTGAAACAGCATAATTTAAGAAATTTAACCTGATGTAAATAAGATAAGTAAAATAATGACTACTCATTATCTTTTGAATTATGAAATAATTTTCTGCTAATGATTCAAGAGTAATTAGAATGAATAAAAGAAAACCCACTTACATGTTTGCGCAAATTTTCAAGCAACAATGGATCATTAAACTCCTCATCTTCTATATTATTGCTATAAAATGAGAAAACAAAGAACAGAGTTGAGAATGCAAATTTTTCAGGAGAATTCAAGCGTTACTAGATTTCAGATGTATCACAAGACAAATTAAATATTTTTACTATACATTGATAACATGTAAATTAATCTAAGGAAATATAGAATTGTTAAAAGCATATATTATTTTTTATGCTAAATTAACAGACTTATAGAATGATAACCGAAGACTAACGATCATTTCTTTTTGTGATGGCAAACTTCATGACAGCTGGATCTTCCTGAAACTCCAAATAAAATTCACTCTTGATTGATAGAGAAAATGATATCTCAAGGATGGAAATGAAGAGAGTGACTGATACTTTGTAGATTCAACCATTCAGTATTGTAGACCATCTGCCTCAATAGTATCAATAAAATACGAAGATATTAGTGATGAAAAGAAAACCTATATAGTCTAAGTTACCTCTTTCTATGCATAAGAACAAATTTCTGCATAAGCCTTACTATTAAAGCAACTTTTATTTTTAATAACTAATTTTTTGATATAAGATAAAATAAAAAAGTAAATGTACAAAATCTAATTAATAATTAACAACATCCTCAACTAAGTAATTAAAGCTTTTTTATTAATCAGTATTTGTTAGGGACACAAACAAAAAACACTCACCCATATATAATTCCTGCAATAGTACATCTTTTGAATTCCATAATATTCCTCGTTAATGTGCCTGTCTTATCAGTGAAGATGTATTTAACCTGTAAGAAAAAAATATATGCAGGATGTGAACATTTTACTTTTATATATTTCTTGCTGCATTATGATTTACCATAATGATAAATTTGTAAAAGGTTGAATCAATGAAATAATTTTCAAAAAGATTATTATAGGTACACACATAAGCAATTTATTGTAGCTACATATTTTATAATATTTGTAGAGTATCAGGTACTGCCTCAGGCAAATATTTAATGAAAACAAAGTAGCAAAAATTTTTTTGTGAGTGATGAAGAAAAATAATTCTGTTCATATTTGATAATTTGAACATGATCATTTTCCAAGATTCAAAAATCATCAGGTTAGATTATAAGTGAAAAGAAAAAAAAATTGATTAAGGCTCTGAGTTATAGTCTCGGAGCCTTTATTTAATTATTATATTTCCCAGCGTCAAAGTAAATATGTCCTCCCCTGACTAAAATGGGTATCAAAAATGTACCCAGAGTCATACAGGAATGTAGAAATGAATACAATTATTTTTAAACAATCATAACACCTCACCAGATGGTTATATTTTGACAAAACTTTGATGCATACATTTCTTGTTTTGGCAACACAAAAATCTGACAAGCAGCACCAGTTTCAACATATTTTAGCACCATTTCTTTAGCGTTTTTGTTGTTGCTAATCTTTAGCTATCTGTAGCCATATCATGACTAATCTAGCCATTTAAATTGTCATAAAATGGCTAACAATGTTTTCAGTGCATTTGAGGGTTTTTTTAAATGCTTTTTTGAGGTTGATTTAGTGCAAAAAATTTTTTTGAGTAGGATAGACTCCCCACAATTTTTTGACCTGGTATAACCACTGCAGTGGATTACTGCAGTTTATGTTGGGACCAACTTTCTTGCTGTCTTCGTCCAGTCTGTCCAGCATTATCTGGAGGTCATGAAGGTTCTTAGCAAAAAGAACAATGTCATTCATCTACAAGTCTGAGGTTGCTTTGGTATTTGCCATCAATCCTGATTCTTTTATTTTCCCAGAGTAGGTTCTGGAATATCATCTTGAGGCAGGCAGTGAAGAGTTTGGGTGGTGCTGAACCTCACCAAAAGACTGACCCTCAAACTGAGATCTAAGCAATGTGCACAAGAGAGAATCATGCTCAACTTAACATGAAGACTAATCTTGGGGAAGGTCCATGTCCAATGATGGACGCTAAAAGGCTGATGAGGATGATTATAAATCTAAAAAGAGAGAATATAAATAGTAACTTAGTTTCTGTCAAACTTACTTGACCTAATTCTTCGTTTAGATTAGAAGTTCTTGCCATGGCTGGAGTATCGGTTCCTTCATGATACATGTCGATATCCTGCAAACACAAAAAGAAATCAGACAATCAGAAAAAAGAAAAGAATAAAAGAAGTTTTATTTTTAGTAGAAATAATTTTTAACTTACAAGGAAAAATAATTCCAAAGAATCCTATATAGAATTTAGTATGGCCCATTAAACCTGGTCAATGTTTTTTGTTTTATTATTCTTAAATCAGTATATACTTTTATAATTGAGAATAACTGAGTGACATCTATCTATAAGTCAAGCATAGAACTTGAAATATTCTGTTACATACATGACAATTTTGATAAAAATGTACACTTTTAATTGAAGGATAATTTTGTCCATCCCAACATACAAAAACGTAACTTTTTTAAAGACTGAAGAATTACATTCCTATCACTGAAGTCAACATTATAAATACAGATTCCTTCTTAAAAGTAAGATATACATAAATAAAATACTAAAAGGAATGATGAATATAAGGAAAACTCACCCAATTGATGAAGATAGCCTGTATAAATTTGACCACCTCAAGAGTCACTTGAAGACTTATCGGTATCAAATTATTATATAAAATAATAAAGGTCAAAAGATTATAGCCAAAATTGCTGGGAGCCATTTCTGTAAGCAACAAAATATAAACTTGCTGAAAGTGATTTCAATTTAATTATAAAAATCAAATCAATTCTTATTATCATGCAACAATCATGAATTTCCTATTTTGAAACTGAACTGAGAAAGATTAATCAGTATTTCAGCCAACTAATATAATTCTAATAACCTCTGACCTGAATTAAATCATATCTTACTTTTTGTAAAATATAGGAATACTAGATAGTCACCATGAAAAAATATCATGTATATATTTGAAATTCTATGATTTTTTTAAGAAAAGAAACTACTGATCTGGAAGAGTCTATTGTTTCAATTGGAGGTAAGCGTCTAGTATTTTTTTGCGCCAGGGTCATTTGCATCCCACTATAAGTATTGGAACACTGCAATCATAATGCTTTTACACAAAAAAGGAAACCCAAAAGACCTCAACAACTACAGACCCATAAGCCTATTTAACTGTGTATAAAACTTTTTACAAAAATCATCAGCAACTGAATCACAAAAATACTAGATGAAAACCAACCACAGGAGTAAGCTGGCTCTGGAAGAAGCTTATCAACTGGGAGAATAAAGGTATCAAAATAGACGGTGAATATCTGAGCCAACTCTGATTTGCAGACAACATCGGCCTTTTCACAGGGAACCTACATGACCTCCAATAATGCTAGTTAAAATAAATGAAGAAAGCAAGAAAGTTGGCCTAAACATGAACTTCAGTAAAACAAAGACCATATGCAACAATCATGTTGGAAATAAGAACAAGAAGATCAAAACTGAAGACGCAAAACTGGAGGATGTAAATCACTACATCTACATAGGACAATGAATCTCCATGAAACCCTCAAAAGAAGGAGATATCAAGTGTAGAATCACTCTAAGAAGAGCAAACTCAACCATAAAAAAAAATCGATCTCATTAGTCCTAAAAAGGATATACAACCAATGCATCCTCCCGATAGTCTCTTATGGAGTCGAAACATAGAGATAGACATGCAAATTGAGAACCATGCAACGTGCACATGAGAAAATCATGCTCAACCTCACATTAAGAGACCGCAAGACGGCACAATATATCCAGGAGAAAACAGGAATCTGAGAGATCATGAAATCTATCAAAGAACTCAAATGGCAATGGGCTAGCCATGATGCATGAATGGCAGACAACTGATGGACAGCATGACTGAAAACATTGATCCCCAGAGATCATATGGGCAACCGGGGCCAGCAGAGTACTAAATGGAGAGACAAACTAGACAAATTCAGAAAGTACTGGCTCTGCAATGCCCATTATAGAGAAGTGCGGTGAATCCTGGGGAAGGTCTATGTCCAACGACAGACATTAAGACACGGATGATGATGATGATGATGATGATACATAACTATTTACCCCATATTATAATTGTTGGCAAATTAGAGCTGCCTTGTTTGAGACAACCTAACCCCTCTGTCTCTCTCACTGGAAAGGTGAGTGAGTAGGTACTTTCAAGAATTGCCATTTTAGCCATTTTATTGCCACATTTGACAACTTGCTTTTTTGAAAGGCATTTGGCCATGATTTTCAGTTTGGCCATAATTTGAATTTTGGGCCATTTTGACTTTATCGCAGTAGTATTTCAATCAGTTGCGTGTTGCAGTATTGGAATTTTTTTGAAAAGCAATCATACCTATCAATTTTATGATAATATTCACTTTTGCAATTTTGCAATTGGCCAACCTGTTTCCTTATTCAGTAATATTCATGTGCATCTTCCATTGGTTTTACAACTATCAATTTTTTTTTACTTTGTGTTTAATATTTGAAGAATTAATCTGAAACTTTTTGAAGGTACATAACAGGTAGTAATGCTGATTTTCACAAAATGAATTGAGATGAAGTAGTGAAAATAATAAATTGGTACACATACCTACATATCCTAGATACCAATCTGTATCAACATGATTGTGAGTCCAGACAAAACTGGCTATTGCACTCAACAAAGATAAGAATATCAAAATCACAAACAGGATGAGGATCTGAAATGGTAATAAGATAAAAAAAGAAAGTAGTTTTTGGTTTGCAAAAAAAATCATGAAAATCTTTTATCATTTTATCCATAGTTGAGTACATGGTACAATGAGTAACATATTCCTTTAAAAAGGTGCATGCATAAAGCATTGATCTACTATCAAGAAAGTGAAATTTATTTCCTAATGGTGCCTTGAGGTTTGACTATGAATAAAAAAGTTTTGTGTTTTTGTTAGATAAGTTTTGTAGACAAACCCAAGATGGATTTAAAAGAGAAAAATATGTATAATATACAGTGAGTACAAAAAGTATCCATTTCTAAAAGTTTATTTTAATATCCTCATACACCTTTGAAATTAACAGAATTTGGACCAAAGATTTCTTACTTTTTGTACATAACCTTTCAATGTTCAATCTTGTTTCAATATTTTCTCTTGTTTTTGTATTTTTTGAAGTCCAAATTCTGTCAATTTTGAGGGTATATAACATTGTTGAAGTACAGTTTTTGAAATATATCTGATACTTTTGGCACTCACTGTACATATAAAGAAAAACTGTAATAACATTTTTTCCTTTTAATTCTTTTCAACAATTTCACTAATAACACAAGTCAAATTGACACCAGAACTTAGTATATATTCAAATCAAACCACTGAGATATATGATAATAAAAAAGTAATAATATTTGATTAATATGGCATGAATAGCCTCCGCTCTGTCTCTACAGACAATGGACACCCAACCTGTGCAAAGCCTATGGAGAGCCTGGAGGATGTCCAATTGTCAGAATCCACTTTTTGGCCTTGCTGATGTAGTCCTAAGGAATGCAGAGAGCAATATATCTGGCTGTAGGAGCTGCCAGAAGGAATGCAAATTGGACATCAAACCATTGTAAGGGATCTTCACTCCCTGGTTTGAAATCTGGGTTGGCCTTCTCTAAAGGTAGGAAGCCCAATCTGACCTGTTATTTTACTCATAGTAGGGGGTGGGAAGAGATGGATTCATGACTTTCTCAAGGGTATAAGAGCAAAGTGAACATAAGCAGCCGTAGCTGGAATTTGAACTTGGGTTGCTGATTTCATTGTCTGCACTGTTCTCCACTACATTAATTACACCTCCTATTTGAGTGATAAATCAAATAATAACCATTTACAGATTAAAAAATAAAGGACAGGCATGAAAAACAAAATATACAAATGAGAGTTCATATATCATGAGAAAATTCAAATTGAAAAGAGTACAAGGTATACTTACTGCATTGTTGGTGACTTTTTCTACATTAGACCTCTTTAAAGGTGCAGATGTTGAGTTAAGCATCAATTTGCTCTCATGTCCTGTGTAAATGACAATACCTGCAAAATATTGGATATAACATAGGTTATTTTTAACCAATTATCTGATTTCTAATCAAAGTAATTTTTCTCAATATTTGCCCAAGCAGATCTAGCATAATACTCAAGAAGTGTACAAACATATCTTCAGTACATAACAGATGGGGGTTAATTATGCAATCATTTTCCCCAGGTAATTTTTTTTTAAAATGGTCGCATCAAGTTTAGTGGAGTTCTTTGATTTATATACTTCAATCATGTCTCTGTGATGCAACCATATCTTTACTCAAAATGTTCACACAATATCAATTTATTTTTTTGTCAATTTTAAAATGACGTGTTGAGAGATATCTCAACAAATAGTAAATAAACACCTGAGTATCACTCCATCCGAACTTTGTGAACGACCAAAAGATCTTGGCTTTCACCAAAGTACCATATCTCAAGCTGAAAAATCTATCAGAAACGTGAACATTTTAATAATGGTCTGCTGAACAATTCAAGACTTAAGGAATTGAACTCCAAAGATCAATGAGCTATGAAAAGGAAAAGTGAAGCCATACCAGATATTTCTGCCTGACAACTTGCGAAAGATCATGATATGGATCACAAAATTTGAACAGTATAGAAACAATTTGGTATTGATTATCACAAGAAAAAGATGTATTCTGACCAAAAAAATTGATGAAATAAAAACTACTCTTGGGTGCCTGTAGATTCTACTAGTTCAGCTGCCCAGATAGTGATGGACAATGAAACATACAGAAATTAGTGACTATACAAAATATTATAGACAGGATTTTTATTTTATAAATCATGGAAGTAATCAGATTTTAAAAAATACAAAATGGTTTGCAAATGGCCCTTTAAAATCTGATAATCGTTGATACTAAGTGATATTGGCATATCATCATCATCAGTCTTTTAATGTCCATCGTGGGACATAGACCTTCCCCAGGATTCACCACAATTCTCTATCATGGACATCGCGGAGACAGTATTTTCTGAATTTGTCTAGTATATCTCTTCATCTTGTGTTCTGTCGGGCTCCATTTCCCATGTGATCTCTAGGGGTTCCATGTTGTGAGTCATGATGGCAATCTGTTGTCTTTCATTCTTGCAATTTGAGTTTTTAGTTGTTTCTATGATGTCTCAGACTTCAGTTTTCTTCTTGATATACTGTGCTGTCTTGTGATCTCTCCATGTAAGGTTGAGCATGATTCTCTCATGTGCGCATTGCATACTTCTCAGTTTGCAGGTCTGTCTCTTGGTTAGGTTCCATGTTTCAGCTCCATAAGTGACTATCGAGAGAATGCATTAGTTGTATACTCTTCTTTTTAGGATTATTGGGATCGTCTGGTTTTTGAAAGTTGAGCTTGTTCTGCCAAAGGCTTGCCATCCTAGAGTGATTCTTCGCTTGATTTCCTCCTCTTTTGAGGATCTCATGGAGATTTCTTATCACCATACTCTAAATGGCCCCAGGGGTTCAAATCAACATTACACAATTTCTGTAAATATTGGATCTGCTATAAACCAACTGCTTTGGATAAGCCTTTTAATCTGTTAACATCTTGACATATTTATTTCTCAGTGTTTTGTCAAGCAATCTATAATTGCAGCTTACAACTTTCTGGAAACTTCTGACATTAGTCAAATTTAGTGCCTTATCTACAGATTGAACATGGATCATTTCATGAACGGTCAATTCTATTATTATACACTAGGGTGATTATTTCAGCTAAGACTTTAAATCAAGAATTGCATGCTCATCTGAAAAGCTCTGAACATTCTGAACTATTACACAATATATTTTTGAAAATTGTCCTAATTTTATTCAATTTCATTTTGTTTTTTCGCAACTAAACCTTTAATGTTCTTTGTCTTTGAATTCCATAATTTTGGCATGATTACATGATTTTTGTTTAATATAGTAGGTATTAGGTTATTTTTCTTGATACCATATGTTTCATCTCTGCCAAAAAAAGTTGGAAGAGGTATATGTACTAACTTGTGAGTGCCCGTCTGTTTGTCCCCACAATATATCCAAAAGTTCTGGATAAATTTCAATTAAAATTTGTGGAAGGATGAACCATGAAGTGATTAAATTCGAGGGTGAATCCAGGAATTTGTTTTCAACCAGGAGATAGTTTTCTCCTTTGAGATTCAATTTTTTTTACATTTGATCACACAATATCGCCAAGTTCTCAATAGATTTCAATGATATTTTGTGGAAGAGTAGGCCGGGGTCTAAAGAAGAATTGATCAAATTTTGCAGCAGATACAGGAATTTTCTTCCAATAACCCCCACCTCTGCATTGCAGCTATATACAAACTGATTTTTATTCAGCCTTTAGTGATAAAAGCAGAGGTATGAGTTCTCAAGAGTGCTTTCTATTTTTAAATAGGAAATAAAAAGCAAATATTGTTAAAGGATAGGGAATTTATAATGTACAGATATTTTGAACCTAGTCTGTATACAATTATAACAATTTTGTGTATCCAAGGTCAATGGGCATCAAATTATAATGGTACAATACAGTATATTCCTATGGTGGGTCACATTGCAATACTCAATCATGTTATCTAGTGTTTTGAACCAAGGCCAGAAATTAGGGATTTAAAGACGAATATTCAGTTCAAAGGCTAATTTAAGTACAAAACAGTCTGTCATGGGGATGTGTTGGAGAGATCAGGATTTGGGTTGTTGTGAGACAAAATAATAGTTGATCAAGCAGAGATTTCTCCCAGTGGATTCAGAGTTCTGAATATATGCAGTTGTCAGGGAAACCAAGGGTTCCAGTTGACATAAGGAACATGGACATATATGACTGATTGAGAGACTAGTATCTGTACAAACCAGAACATGCATTCTTTGGATAAAAAGGGTCCTGAAAATTATGGAAAACTCCAAAATTTTTCATGATACCAAAAAAATGTTGTAAAAACCAGAAACAGGCTTTGTATATTTTTAGTCGTAAAATCAGTTTACTTTCTTCAACACTAGCCTTTTCGTTTTATGGAATTTTCATCAATTCTCTTTCTCTAATCCCCTTAGAGTGTCATAGTATGTTTAAACAGTTGCAGGCTTAAATTCAAATCAATGCTTCTTTTTTACTCACCAAATATCCACTTGGTATTTCGCAACATAGCTCCTCGCAATAACAACTGATCTGGTCCAAGTGGAATAGCCCTGTATCAATAAAATAGAAAGTAAAATGACAGTCATATAATGAAAATATATTCTCAAATGAAAATCCATAAAAGTTGAAACAGTTTGACTGAGTTAGAAAGGCTGAAATTATTGTAAAAATAACAATGTAACAAAGTAATTTTAAAACATAGATGGAAGTGTTAAAAAAAAATTTTTTTAAATACTAGTAGACGATTGATACTTGATTAACTAAGAAAGTTTAGTAGATTTGGTCAACATGTCATTGTTTATTCAATCATCTTTTGAACAGAGTGACTAAAAGTGCTATTCTTTGTTCCTAAATAAATGCTTCATGGAATAATTTTTCAGAATACACATTATTTGAAATGTGGCAAGGAAATTTACAATTAAAGTATACAATTAAATAATAATAAAACTGACAATAGCGCATCAGTGAAAGTTCATTTTTGTGAGGGCTCTTCTGCACACAGACCCCACCATTCAAGGTCCTATAGCCATGGAAAACTCTCCAAAAATCTTTGTTCACGAAACCAAGCCTTTCATTCATTCATGTTGGCAAGAAAAATGAAAAGTTGACAAAAACAACCCAGAGATGAATGTTAGTGGCAATAACGTTTAAATTATTCATGTTAAAAGCACTAATTACTGGTATAACATAAAAGATCTCATAGCAGACTTGAAAAGAATCATCTATATTAAATTAGGGGCCCTGAGTAGAGACCTTGCCTATGAGAACTGGTTCCCCCTTTGTCTAATTATGTAACTAGGATAAAATAAATATTGTATGCATGAAAAAGATGGTCTTAAAGAAGGTGGGTTTCTTGCTGCTGCTCTTAGCTGGCATTAGTGTTCTTTGTTAGCTTTGTTCCATGCAAGATTTGATACTTGCATAGGTGCATCTATGCATTCTTTGAGACTGATTAGTCTATTTCCTATTTACAAAACAATCTATATGCATTCAACTCTTTCTGTTCCTATCATTATCTTCTAAACTGAACTATTTGACCATTTACTGCCTATCTTTCCTCAGTGATTTTTAAGTAGTTTTGGTTCTTCTTCATTCATCTATTTTCAGATTAAATCATAGTTAGAACTATCATCATCAATAGTTGCAATATTTCTGATTTGCTTAATATTTTGTAAGCCACCATCTTTGACATCACATGCTTAATAAACAAAAAGTTCTCAATAAAATACAAAAGTATCAGATCAGTAAATTCATTTTGGCTAAATTATTCTATAAAATTATCTTTCCAATCATTTTTTAATTGACAAGAAACTTTTAACGATCACAAAAATCATTTAATCTATTAAATGCAGAACTTTTACTATTTTCAGTACGATGTATTATTACCATATCTGTACTTTTCAAAATGAAATACTGTTAGGCTAAGTTTTATGCATGAAAGAGATACTGCATTTTTAAATAGTTGATCTGATTCCAATGAAAGACACCAGTAGATAAGAAGTATTGAATGGTGAGAGATTTTTCCTGGTCTGCTATGCATTAAAATGTAAATATCAAAATTCATAAATGAGACATTTTATGTAAACATTTGTAGATTATAGCAAGATTATGTGAATTAAAGTTCCTTAAAACCGGGAAAAGGTGATTTAAGTAGAATATTCTCAATTAGGATGAATGCTAAATAAATGTACCTTAAAAGATGTTTTTTTTAGACATTAGATTTTATTTTGAAAAAAGATTCTGATTATAACTTGAAAAAGTAAGTTACTCACTCAAATTTGTTACTCCTGAACTGAACCTGAACTATTTCATCTATTTAATCATGTCACAGTAATATTTGATTTTGTATCCTGACAGAATCAGGCTAAAATGTACTAAAAATGTAAAACTTTGGTGTAGAACTCCTAAAGAAGTATCAAGAAAAAGTGACAAACTTACTGCCGGCCAGAAGGTCGAATGTTTCCGGCAAAATCATAAAGGAAACGATTTGGTGTTTCACATTCTACGGTGCCACTGATTTCCATCAGGTCTTGATGTGTCAGTAACCTGGATGTTTGCGGCACACCCTGGAAGAAAAATAAGAAATTTTTGGTGATAATTTGAGACAAGAAAAAAAAAAAGACAAGAAAATAATGACATCTGAAATGAATTAAAATCCATGAGAAGTTATAATTACAGAAAAACAAGTTTATTGTATTGATAAAATAGTATAAAAATTAACTTGAAGTATTCCAACACATAAGAATTTCAGTTGTGAAGAGTCATCAATATTGGGTTAGTTAAATGCCAACCTATGGTCAAACTCCAAGAGAGTTGATTCTATCATCGCGATTAGTCAGATGTATAAAAGAGATGCAAAGCAAAAGCTTGATTACATGATGTCATGTCTTGTCAACTCGCTCTTCTGAGTTCTCTGCATTTTTTGCTTAGTTAACATCAAATATTATTTTATACACACACACACACACATATATATATATATATATATATATATATATATTCTCGGCAGTGAAAATTACCTTGCTACTAAGGATGTAATTAAAACATTTAATACAATAATAGAACCATTGAACAATATAAAATCATAAGTATTTTAAAAATTCAATTGTCTGTGATTTGGAGGTATTCATCCGATAATGTTATTTATAATTACAAATGAATAACAATTTTCAGTAGTGTTTCCATGGCTCAGTAGTCTAAAGCATTCTGCTAGGTACCAGTAGATATTAGGATAGAATCCTGGGAGCAAACATTTCTTTTTCTTTGCTTTTGAAATCAGTAGTGGATAAACCTTTAGGCTGAGTGGGCCCTTTGTTTCTTTCTTGCTTGCTTGCTTCCGACAATAGACCGACTAAAACAGTGATTCAAATTGTTATCAAGGTCAAAAGGAATAAATACAAAAAGCATCAGTCAAAAGAACTAAAGTGTAATTATGGACCACTGCAAGTTACAATTGTGTTCAGTCAAAAGGCATCAGTCCAGAATGTTAACACTATTGTATGAATATTTTAACTGAATTGGTACTGATATTTAATTCAAGTAATGAAATGGGTAATACTTTTGAATAAGTAATATTTTTAGGACAATTTTAAAATAAGTAATATCAGTTAATCTTCGCTTTGAAGTGGCTCTAAAAATCATACTAAGAATCTAAAAAGTATAATTCTTTATTAAAAGACATAATTACAGTAGACCCTAGGTTTTACTGACCCTGATGTATCAGGTTTGAATTTAGCGGACACTTTAAATGCACAAGCACACAATCAGGGATACCAAATCAGCCATTTTGGGGCTAAATCTAGCATATTTTTCTCCCTATTCAGCCAGTAAAGATGAGTGATAGCAAATACTAAATTTTTGAACAAATATTTGGCTGATCTAATTTCATTTTAAAGTCAACTCAAAGCATACATATAAATTGATATTTATGGCAATAAATTTAGCTGGAAATGGGGAAAATTTATGAATATTTCCTCATTATTTTTTCCCCCAAGATTGATAAATCTAATTTCAATCAAAACTTTTGCGTTGAGAACTTTTTGGAAATAAATACTAATTTGTTTTTTTAGTGAATCCCCTCAAAGCGTGTTTAATAGCATGCAATACAGTTGCTTTCATTTTTTTTTTTTTGGTCAAAAAATGTCTTATTCATCAACAAGTCTTGTTTTTTCAGTGAATGTTTTCTTTATTTATGAAATAATTCATCACCGATTCATTTGTCTATGTATTTATAATTTGTGAGGCAAAACTTTTAGAGTAAATATTTTTTTCACTGCTATGATTATCTCTCTCTATTAATAATCTTTTTGAACACTCATTTAATACATCATCAATAAAATAATTTCAATTTAAAATAAAAACTAATCAAATTAGTTTTTCTAGAAACAGACAAATTCCTGTTGGAATATAAGCCAACTTGAAAGTATAGATAATTACTTGCAGAAATTATTCTTTTTTTTTTTTATTGAATATATTTGATTTTCTCTTTCTTTGTGTTTCTGTTGCTTTGTAAGGGGAAAAAAAGTTTGATAAAAGTATCTTTATTTTGCTTAAATTAAACCTAATTGTGATTGAATTAAAACTACTCTTTTATTTATTCTTTTCTATTCATAAGAAGATTCAGGAAAATTTCAAAGGAATGCTGACAACTGGTGACAGATGAAAACTCTTATTTATTTACTAAATAAAAATGCCCAATAGACTTCTCCGTAAACAATCTATTTACATTAGAGATACATATTCAACATTAAAATATACCTCCATTCAAGTTACAAAAACACATAAAACTTAATAAAAAGACCACCAGTCAACCAGCAGAGAGAAACAACTACGAGCACAATTTGTTCATTTTTCCTAGATTCTTCTGTATGATCCCAATAAATATTCTGTATTGTATTAAAGCTATTTTTGCATTTAAATATTTGAATTCGAATTTGAAAATCGCACAAAAAAGGTGGAAATGCCCCTTCTCCAGTATCAATCGATTAAACAGACATTCATAATTAATGGACAACCACCCTCACCTATGAGTTCATTAAACCAAGGATTTACTGTATGTCTTTATCAGATTTCACTGCCATATGAAATCATAGGATATTTTTTTGAAATTTCAATGAATAAAAAGGTTTTAATTTCATTTCCATATCAATATCTCACGGATACGTTGTTTGATTGTATCTTATAATAGAAACTTATACTTCTTAGAGGCTATGTATAACTTTAACTATAATAGTTAAGTTTAAGATCAACTTTTAAACATTTAATAAGTTTTTTCTTTCTTTACTTAAAAACTTTTAGTATTCTAATAATGTTCCCTCTTTTAGCCTTCAATCATTCATTTTTTTAAAAATTCATTGATTTAAAGGACTCTCTTTTCACCCTATAAAAAGATGCTCAAAAGCTGTTGATCTTCTCTTCATTCTAAGATAACATCACTTTTTATCAACAAAATATGATAGCACAAGGGTATAATGGGTTTCAACAATTTTTTGCAGTTGAAATTGTTAAGAATCTTGAATACAAATACAATCTGTAGTACATTGTTTTCTGTTTTTCTTCATTCAAGAAAAGATTTGATTTTCTAAAGTTCAACTGAATAAATCAGAATGTAATTTATGTACAGGAAATATTCGAAAAAACAAAATGAAAAAAAAAAAAAATTATAATTTTCTTTAATTATGAATTCCATAAGCTCAAGTTCTATTGATATCTTTTTTATCAATTTAGAAATTGGAGCAGTTAATTATGATAATGAAAGAGAAAAGTTAATGAAGATAATTATTGACAAAGGACTCAAGACAAAAAGGCACCAACCAAAAGGACAACAGTGTAGTATGACTACTGCAAGTTACAATGGATAAAAAAAAAATGGGGGCTTTATTTACAAAACATTGTTTTGGAAGTTTTTTAAAATCAATCTCACTTTTTTTAACAAAATTTTTGAAAGAATTTTGTACTTTCATTCATGTTTTCATTTTAATATTCAACTTTCAAAGCAAAATATTTGAGTTTTATCACATTACTTTATTTTTTCCCATTTAGATATAAGAAATTGTTTCTAGATATCGGATATAATTTCAGATAAATTTCAATGAGGCCTGGATATTTTTTGATAATTTTGCAAAATCTCAGTATTATAAAAAAAATTTGTCTGCACAATCTCAATATTTTTAGATGTTTTTCTTAGTGAGATCCCATTATTTTCAGATATTTTATCTTGAAATTTTTTGATATTCTATCTAAAACATCAAAATTTTGCCAAATCTAATTTTTAGGTTTGGATATCAGTTTATATATTTTCTTAAAGAGGATCAGATATTTTTAGATTATTTGGGTTAAATCTTGATATTTTTAGATGATTATACTTTTTGTTCCCTTCTACTAATACAGAGGAGATGATATGGTTGGTCAAATAGAAATATATTTCATTTAATTTTATTTGATGCATTAATTTTTATGACTACTTTTTACCTTTCAACTTAATTTTTAGTTTTCTTTTTTCAATCTTTTATTCAACTGGTCTTACGCTGGAACCACTTCTTTCCCACAGGTCCCTTTTCACCCATGGGAGAGAAGTTTTGAAAATGTAAATAGATAACTTACTTTTTCAACTTTCTATTCACATCTTCCATGTATGAATAACAAATTTTTTAATGAAAAAATCAAATTCAATTACTATTTTTTAAATTATTTTCTATACTTTCCTTCAATTTGATGGAAAAAAAAGTAATGAAAAATCACCAGAAAGGTCAAGAAAGTTTGAAAAATCTTACCTGGCGAATTTTCAAGTTGGTCTCTCCATCCAGGTTAGAGGTTTCTATGTAACACATACCTTGGGGTTCACTGGAGAGAGAGGAGTGAAAAATTAATAAGACAAAATCTTAGAAATAAACACATTCAAGAAGTGGCAACAACATTTATACATGGTAACTGCGAATAATTTTCAAGTAACCTCATCTAATTTAGTATCTGACAATTTTTATCTTATTTTTTATCATATAAAGAAAATTCAATTCAGTTTCATAATTTTTCATTTATTTTGACACTAATTTGAAAGTAGGTTCATAAATTGGTTTTACAATAAATATTGTCCAAAATTCTGAGAAGGAGCACTGCCACCATTCTATGAATCACTTGAACAAGTATTTTCAGTTTTTAAATTTTAGCTTAATTTCATGAGATGTGGAATAAGAAAGATTAGGAGAATTCTTGATCCATATAACATTAGGATAGTCTTCAAGAGCAAAAATACACCATGCAAGTGTTTCACAAAAATCAGACCTCCAGCTGAGATAGATGTGACCAAGAAATGTCAGTACAGTGGTGATAGAGAATGTAAGAAAGAAACCAGCTGTCCAGTAAAGATCAGATTTAAATATTGAGAAGTTGTAAAAGTGAAATCATGACATCAGGTACATGGCAGAAAAGGGAATGCACTGTTCCTGCCAACATAAAGTTGAAACAAGAGAAATGGAATCATATTGAAAAGTGCTCTTAGTGATAGGAGTAGTACGTATGAATAGGTCAAGAAATACTATAAGCAGACTGAGTTCGGAGATTAATGACAAAATGAGAACAAGTGCTTACGAGAATTAAATAATTGAAGGATAGATGAATCAGGTAAGTGATTATCGCATCCCTTACATATTAACCGAAATTTGAGGATGTGTTATAAGATAAAAACTTATAGGACAATATTCTAAGATGTAGCACCCACCTAATGAAGGCCAAAGAACACATTTGCAAGAATATTTTGGCAAAAAACAAAAATTAGCACACTAGTTTGGAAAATTCATGGAATAGCAGCTCCAGAAATTTATGAAATTTTCATCACACAAAATTATTTTTTCCACTTCTAATAAAATGTTTTTAAAAAATGTATTCTGATGTTTGAGGAACTAGTTAATTAATGATTTTAAAATTTAATTATATACTCGCAGTAGTATTTAGCTTCAAAATTCTATTCATTTTGATGGCTAATAGAGTTAACCAGATACATCCTTAATAAGATTTTAAGCTTAAACACGTACAATGATTTTGTATTTAGTGCCTACTCAACCATCGACCATCTCTATTCAATAAACTAACTAAAAAAGAAAGCAGCAGAATATAGAATGCCACTAGCTGTATCATTTGTTGACTTTAAAAAGGCCTTCGATTCAGTGGAAATACCCAGTCATTGACGCAATAATACAACAAGGTGTAGATACCGTACATGTAAGAGTACTGCAACATATCTACTGACACAGCAGTTCCTTCATTAAGCTATATAAAGACTCTGAGCCTTTTCAACTAAAAAAAGAGTGAGACAAGATGACACCAGCTCATTCAAACTCTTCACAGCCTGCCTTGAGATGATCTTCCAGAAATTTGAATAGGAACACACAGAAATCAGGATAGATGGAAAATACCTAAGTAACCTCAGATTTGCTGACATCGTCCTCTTTAAGAACCTTCACAATCTCCAAATAATGTTAGATGAACTAAATGAAATAAGCAAGAAAGTTGGCTTCCTTATGAACTTCAGCAAAACAAATGTCATGTCCAACAAACATGTTGGAGACAAAGACACAACGATTGAAATAAAATATGCAGAGCTGAAGAAAGTAGACCACTGCATATATCTAGGGCAGTGAGTCTCCATGAATTCATCAAAAGAAGAAGAAATCAAGCAAAGATTCAGACTAGGTTGGCAAGCTTTTGGTAGAGCAAGCTCGACTTTTAAGACAAGAAAATCCCACTAGTCCTAAAAAGAAGGGTATACAACAAATGCATCCTCTTGATAGTCACCTATGAAGCTTAAAGATGGAATCTAACCAAAAGATTGAACCTCAAACTAAAAACCACGCAACATGAGAGAATCATAACACAGCACAGTATATTAGAGAAAAAACAGGAACCTGGGACATCATAGAAACTATTACAAAACTCTAATGGCAATGGGCAGGACATATTGCAAGAATAGTAGATAACCATTGAACATCACAATTCACAACATAGATCTCCAGAGATAGGTGTGAGGCTGGAGCCAACAAAAAGCGAGATGGCAAGACAAGCCAGATAAATTTAGAAAGTACAGGCTCTGCCCATGACAGAGAGGTCGGGCAAATCTTGGGGAAGGTCTATGTCCAACGACAGACACTAACATGATGATGATGATGATGATGATGAAAGTAGGCCTGTGAGGTTTTTAATAATTTTCAACAACTAAAAAAATAGTCTGATATTGCTTACACAGATATTTTAGCAATAGAAAAAGCGAAAGAAAAATTAATAAAATAAAGTAGGCGAGGGATGTATTTAAAATTTTAAATCATGTATGATTTATAAAACAGGCCACTGCTGATAATGTTCAAAGCAGTGTATTTTGAAAGTGACTGCTAAATGAAGGACAAGTATAATAGCAGGATTAGTGCATTAGGCGAAAGAGTGAATGTTAATGAGGATATCATGATAAGTAGGGGAAAGGAGGAAATCTGTTTATTTGCATTGACTAAATTCATTTTGTGCAATTTGAGGTGAACTAGAATCAATAGGTAAAGATCAATAGAGTTCTTTTTGAAAGGTCTTTTATCAAATTCATATCATTTTTAAAATAATCATTAGTAGAAAAAATCATAATCAATTTAGCAAACAAGATTTTATAAAAATGGTTGCAAGTCTTCATAATGTTAAAGAACATCATCTGTGACGAAAGTTAGAAGTGACAACAAATTTGGGGAGTTAAAAGTTCTTCAGTGGAAAATTGTCCCAATTGAATTAGTGTCAAATAAGGGCTCACAGAGATTTTTAAAAAACAACCTTTCTCAATATTGTTTGAAATGTATTAATAGTCTTTCTAATTCAAGTATTTTGATAAGTTTTATTCAAACATAGTGATTCTTGATGAAAAAACCTTGAAACAATTAATATAATGAATAAATAATGATAATTGAGTACATAGTGTTGACAGCAGGAGAGACAGCGTATAGTCCGGGGAAACGGCAACAAGGCAGTGAGAGTTAGCAGCTTGATCTGTATCTTTTGAGAGGATGTAGCTATAGCAAGCTACGGATCAACTTATGGGAAAATACCCTCAGGGATGCATGGGAGGGAGGATGGAAGATCTTATTTGAACAGACAAAAAAAAAACACATATGGCAATGGAATCACAATGACAAACACAAAATCCATTAGCAGCGAGGTATGCAAGAACCCACTTGTCCTGATGATCCAACAGGCCAAGATGAAATGTCTGCAGATGGAATTCAGGACTAAATCTTTGGGCCAGCTACAAACAGTGCAACACTTTCAAAATTAAGTCATGGTGCTGACCTTGGAAACCGCCAAGCAAATTATTCTCCATTGATGAGGCAAAAGAAAGGATGAGTTAATGGAAAGATACTGAAGCATCAGGTGGTGAGCAAGAAGCAAGCTCATTGAGGCAGGATGCAAGAGGTTTGTAGGCTGGACCCTCTGCTGGGGCTTCAACATGCAGGGAATCACAGGAGGCCAATACGTGAAGGGCCATCAAGTTGGAAGCTAAAGCAGTAGAAGTTGCTCAGAGGGGCTGTGCATCAGGAGAGGAGAGCTGTGGGTTAGGTAGTGCTATATGGAGACAAGCCGGGGCTTGATTAACTCCAGCTGAGTCACCAGGATGAGAGTGTCTGATAGCTGGAAGACTCAAACATCCAATGACCCAGGGAACATCACTGATGAGGTATCCATGAGTATCATAAGGTGATGTATGAGGAAAAATGAATATTATGAATATGATCATCAAACTTCATTAAAAGCGAACAAATTATGTAGAAGAGTTTTTGCCTTTCAAAGAGATTGACTTACCTGGAAGATAATAATACTAAGTCAGCAGGAAAGAACTTGCTGCTTGTAATCTTGACCAGATCCCCCACTGCTACGTCAATCCACTTAAGTGGAAGCCAGTCCCCATTTTTCAACACTGCAATGAAAGAGAGAACTTAAAACTAAGGTACATCAGAGGGTTTTGATGATATTAGTTGAGCATTATTTTTCTACCAACACTTTCAATTTTTAGTCATGTCTACACCCCTGGGCAAAAATAGACCAAACCAATATACATCTGGCCCAATTTTCATGCCAAGGAGCACATAATTTAATTAACAATTATTCATTCACAAAAAATGTTGAAATAATAATAGTTTATAAGGACACATAAGTGAATATAAAAAGTATTATGGCTTATTATAAAATGCTAAACCAAATAACTTTTTACTTATCAATTCAAAATAAAAACTGAATATACTGAGTTAGAAAAGCACATGATTAAATATTTTATTAGTAAAATTCAAAACCCCTTATATAACCTTGGCCATAAAGAAATACTATTGATTTTTATAAACAAGAATAGAACGCTAATGATCTATTTATTTAAAATGATGAATTATAGTATCAGATTTCAAGAAATAAAACTGGTTTGTTGACTGGATTGTTATTTTGCATATTCCAGCAGATGAATTATTCTCAACAGTAATACCTATGATTCTGAAGACTTGAAATCACTGGCTTTTTGTCATTAATAAAGGGAAGCGACTCTCATTGATTTTTGAAAAAGAAGCTAGGGTCTGGTCATTGAAAATGGAATATATAGAGGAAGTCATTCAAAACGGCTTATACACCAAGACTTACCAGAAATGCGCACTTGTTTTTTTTTTTAAATTCTTTTAAAAAGAAATCTCCAATACTCAATTTTGAAAACATAATTGAAAATAGAAGAATCTCATTCTCAAGTCTTTTCTTGTTTTTGCTGAAGAGGATAAAAACCAGTTTTGTCAAAAAATAAAGAAAAATAGATTTGCATTAATAACAGAATTTGGCCATCTTTTTGCGCCTTAACAAATGGAGATTTTCAAATTTTACTAAAAATCATAACTATTGGATTTTAAAGAAATTTTCAGTACTATTTTTTTTTAAAGAAGTTTCTAGTCTTATTTTTAAGGATGGCTTTTTCCCCCCATATTCAACTTCTTTTACACCCACCTTAATTTATTTGATGATTCAGTTTGCTTATAATTACTGAACAGAAGCAATTTTTATGCATATTTAAGATAGGTCCATACATTCTATTTATCTTGATTTTTTTTTTTTAAATAGTATCACAGACCTCGTACAAATTTTTTACTTTTGGAATTTAGAAAAACTGGGAAATAAAGTGACTTTTCCATCCAAGTTGCTAAAACAAATATTTTTCATTGTTTTTTCACTCAGAAAATCAGGATGTTTTGGACAATTTGGTTGAGTAAAGACGGAACTTATTATTTATAAAGAAAAAAAATTTCATCAGAACAATGCCTTTTTATCTTAATTTAAAAAAAGTGTAAAAAAATTTTTTAAATGCTGTCTTTGGCCAATAAATGTAAACATTGACTTAAAAATGACCAAATTCTGTGTTTTATAGATAAAATTCTGTTTTTCTTTTTTATAGAGAAAAATAGTCTTCTTTTCCAGCAAAAATAAGAAAGAACTTGACAATTAACACCTGAAAAAATTTTAAAAACATAAGATTCAAACAGTTTTACTGTCAGAACATTCTGGAATGAGATATATCCTTCAATTTAAGTAAAAAAATTCAACATACTGACTTGAACCAAATAAACATGGGAAAAAGGTTTTGAATTACACTATTATATGTGATAAGATAAGCAGTTTTCTTAGGAGCCAGAAATTGAAAAAAAAACCCCAAAAACTTGGTAACTCAGTCAATAAGAATTCAGAGTTGGTAAAATCTTTGAAGCAGATATACTTTCAAGGCACCCCTCTTCTGAAATGATATTAATCTGCAATATTGTGAAATAAATTTGCAAAATGTGGGCTAGCTAGCAGTAAACAAATATATTGGTCTCTTTGAAGGAAGTCAACAAATTTGCAATATTTATAGCATGTTCTGTAGATATGCAACTAAAAACATCCAATTTACATAGCACATAAAGAATTAATGAAGGCAAGAGTAACATGTTCTACAAGTTCAGCTCTTTGATAGCACAGTAAAGTTTGAATTGTGTGGAGCATATATATATATATATATATATATATATATATATATATATATATATATATATATATATTTATTCAATTAAGTGTAAAGGGGTAGTAGAATCTCATGAATATGGAATGGAAATTAAACTTGCCTGATAACATATGAACAAACACGATGTAACTAAATAAGAAACTAAATAGGATAGAAATGTGTGTGCCAGTAAATCCAAGTATTTCATTATCTTAATAGAGTACATGGTCATACACAAATTAAAGCTTAATCTTTGGTAATTTTGACTACTCTACAAATGAGAAGATGATGTATCAAAATCAAGGTTTTATTACCAAACAATACCAGGTACTTCAAGTACAAAATTAGGTATCTCTTAAGGCAAATATCATTTGATATACTAGGTCACTATTGCAGCTCACATTACAAAGCCACGTCAACGATTTCATACAGGATTAAACCCAGAATTGAGCACTTTGATCTTAGTTAAATGCTTTGGAGAAAGCATTTAAATCATTCATTTTTAAAAATCAATTAGCAAAAATCACCTACATGCTATTTTTTCAGCCAAAACAATTACAATATTTCAAGATTAGAATCATAAAGAGCACTGATCCATTTCAATATAAATGTGTGCTGTGAAGAAAAAGACAGTTGTATGAGGAAATCTCACACGCTTTTTGACACCCCCCCATTTCAGGAGCATTTCATTTCTTAGTAATATATTTCATTTGTTTTACCTTTTATAAGTAGTTTTGTAGATGATTAATTCGGCATTTACAAGGTGATTAATGGGCAAAAGGAAAGGTAATAAAATTTTGACCTCTTAGCCAGGAAAAAATTATGTCAAGAGAAAAGAATAACAGATTTAAGGGGAAAAATCAAGTGAACACTTGGTGAAACTTGCATTTTCCTATGAATATTCTATGAAATAGATTAGATATTCAACAAAATTGCCTGTTTGGATTGACACTGACACCTAGTCAAACTTGCTTTTCTCACATGAATATGCAATAAAACCAAACATTTATGCTACAAACTTGCATGTGTAAAAGAAAAATTCCCCATGTATAGTTAGAAAAGCAGGGCAGACTGGGCTTCTCAACCTGGTAAGGCAATTATAATGCTGCTAGCTCAAAGTAAATATATCTTAAATATTCAACTTGACATAAACAGATAATTCAGCTAGTAGAAATAGACTTTTTTTGTAGATGTGACTTGAAATATAGGAAAATCTTGAAACTTTCTGTTTACAAAGATTTCCATTAACATCAAATTGAAAAAGATATATCTTACCCAAGACTTCTCGATTGTTAACACCTTCATCAGCTCTGTGGCGTTTCTGGAAAGATTTAAAAAAAAAAAAAAAAAATGTCTCAACATTTGCAGGTAAAAAGATGCACATATTTGTTTTTCAACTTCAAATCCAAAGGAAAATTGCACAAATTTATAAATATATGAATATATATAAGACAGTTTTAGGAACTAAATTTGCTCGAATCAAATTATTATGGTGAAACAATAATTCAGTTTGAGCAAATTTGGTTCCGAGAACTGTCTTTCCTTATCCACATTGTCGGATACTAGTATTCATATACATATATTTACATACATATACATATATACACACAGACACACACACGATTATCCCTAGCTATTTGCTGGTTTTCTATTCTATCTATTTTGATAATTCACAGTTCAGTCTCAAACAATTTAATGCATCAGAGAAAATAAGCTGTGTAGAATGAATAAAAATGTAAAAAGTTTAGGAATTCATAAATCATAAATGCATCAATAAATAACATCTATGTTATTAATCTATCCATGTAGACATTGTAAACCCAGTTTATATGCAGATTAAACACTTGCAAATTGATTAGTTGATAAGTACTTCAAACAATTTTTTTTTCCAACTCACTGTGCTATAAATTCATTCATCTATTTTCTAGTAAATGAAATATAGATCATTGTTGCTAATTTTTAACATTTTTACTCAACTATTTACTTTCATCTTTATATTTTTCTGTTTTTATGGCAACTTTTATCAAACTGATTAAATTTTTAAAAAAGCAACAAAAATATTAAGATGAATGTAAATAGTAACATAAAAAGAAAAAAGATTCCTACTAATCACTGCATTGTAGTTTTATGAAATTTGTTTTTCATTAATTAACTGTGTACATAGATTTTTTTCACTAGCATCTTTTTTTTAATGATCTTTAAAAACGTATTGCAATAATCAAATATCTTCTTTGGAAGTTTAATTTTGGAAAGAAAGAAAATAGTATAAAGTTTGTTGTAAGAAATAAAAATACTTTTGCATACTCAGAGGGTTTCTGAGCAGATTAGATCTGTTTTCATATTTTTCACTTAGAAAAAAAAAAAATAAAAAAATATTGATTCCACTGCTATTGGAGGATCTGACACCAGGAAAAATACTGTCAAGCTTTTATATTTAAAATTTTTGCTGTATGATTTACTGAATTCATTTATTTATTAGTGCATTTACAATTTGGGAATGGCAAACAGTTAGCTTATTATGGTACAAGATTTTATGATTTATGGGTTTTGAGGACCAAAAGGGTCAAAGAGTAGGATGAAAAAATTATTTGCAGATTTTGATATAGGTGGCCACTTGGTGTTCCTAATCCCAACAAATATCAAGGGACAACTATATATATAT
This sequence comes from Thysanoteuthis rhombus, assembly GCA_963457665.1. NCBI lineage: Eukaryota > Metazoa > Mollusca > Cephalopoda > Oegopsida > Thysanoteuthidae > Thysanoteuthis > Thysanoteuthis major. The sequence continues at coordinate 9,084,451 of OY735200.1, forward strand.
ATATATATATATATATATATATATATATATATATATATATATATATACACACACACACACACACTTTTTGATGGCCCAAAACAGAGTTTAATCCTCTTTACCCTATTATTACACAAGACATATGCAGAATCAGATTGGTTGCATTAGTTGTATACTTTCAAGCCTTTTGTGGACCATAGTCCAATAAAGTTTTTTTCAGTTACCACAAAAAGTTATCTATCCATAAATTTTTTAGGGAATTCTTAGTACGGAACTTTTCTTTATCTAATACCCTACAAGGTTTGAAACCAGTTTTCGTTTCTTGAGAAAGTAATGCAATATTCAAATGGTTAAGGATTAGCAGCTGATCAAGTAGAAACATTCCACTGTAGACTGATAGATCAACATATAAACTAACTAACTTTAACAATCAAAATTTGCTGGAAATGTCTATGTAGACATAAAGCCTTCATTTTTAGGGGCTTCGTTCACTAAGTTTGATGGAAGAAATTTACCTTATCAACTAAGAAGTAAAGATTTGCTACTTTTTCATGTTGATCTTTTTTTCTTCAAATGATTTCATCCACCCACATTTATCCATTTCACTTACCATCCAATACAAATACAATAACAATGGGCAGTATTAGCAGTATAACCTTTATAAATAAAACCTTTAGCATATCCTTCTCAACAGTGCAGATAATCTATTCTTTAGCCTATATAATATCTAATTAACAATAACTAGCAATTGTAAAAAGCAGCATACATAACAATTTATGTGCACCTTCTCAGTGCTTTATGAATGCTTTATCCATGTGAAAAAAAATTGATAAATGGAATAGAAAAAAAAAATTTATACAAGATAATAAAAATGTGTATGAAAAAGATTGAGATTCCTATCCAACACTTCAATCCATTTTAGCTAATGTCAACATCTTGCTCTTCTAAAACTATAGTTTTTGTAGTAAGACTTGCTCAGCTCACTAACCAATGTGCTACAATAGTCACCAAGATTGAATCTACTATATTTGCACATGTGAAATGACTTCTATTCCTTAACCACTATAATTATGTTGGATTACACCCAAAACAGAGTAATCAGTTTGATCAATGACCATATCCATAAATATCTCCAACTACTTGCACACTACCATCCACTATTTAGTATTTATCCTCTACCCCTGTTGTTCCTGTGATTTTTTTCAGTTTCAACCGTTACCTTTTTGAACAATGTCACCGATGTAAAACGCAATTTCACAAACTTTCTCTAATAAATCCTAATTCCATCTAATGAAAATCAAACAAGTAAACTTATGTCAGTAACCTCATCTTCAAATTTCTGCATTAATATTTTCAAGTGATGAGCATGCCTTCCATGAATTTTTAAAACGTAGCTAAAATAGAAAAGTTGGAACAAGCTATTTTTAATTAACTTCCCATTGATACTCTGAAGAATAAGTTTCATTTTGATGCTGTCATGAGCCAAATTCATCTCAATCAATAATCTTCATACATATCAAGATATAATGTCCAGACTGAAGTATGCTTTTTGATCATTTTGTTTGATTAATCAGTTATTCAGGATGTTTTTGTGTGAAAATGATTATTGAACTGAGCTTCTCAGGAGCCTTCAATATGTGCTTTCACTTCTTCATCAAACATATTGACAAATTCTTCTCTACTAAGTTCTAATGCAGCATCAATGATTTTATCAACTTCTCCATCAATCTCAGGAAAACCTTTAAATCCATTAATGCTGTCATTCCATATGATCTTCCAGCAGTCTTTTACAATTTCTGGTTTTAATTCATTCATAGATGAACATAACTGCATCTGCAATGGTCAATATTATCCAGGACTGCATAGTGTCAAGATTAGGGTCCTCATTAAATGCTCCCTGAATGCAGTCAAATATCAAGTAGGTTTACGTGGCCTAGAAACACAGAATAATGCTCTGGTTAACCGGCTGAAGCAATGAGTATGAGGTGAAAATAAAACCTCAATATTTCTATTTTCATATCAAACAGATTTAGGATGGCCAGTGAATTGACCATTATTGAAAGGATTTTAATTCCAATCCTTCCTCTACCAAATATTTTCCCACTTTTGGGATGAAGCATTGATGGAAACCTTCTGTAAATAAACCTGCCATCAGTCACGCTTTCTGGTTTTGTTGCCAGAACACTAGCAGATAATTTTCGTTTTTCAGAACATGTGGTATTTTTGCTCAGTAGATTAAACCAAGTTTTATCACATGATCTGCAGTACTGCCACTTAATACCAGAGTTAATCTGTCCTTCCATGTTTTATGCCTGGTGCTTTGAATTTTTATCAATGCAGGTTCTATTGGGAACTTTCTTCCACAAAAGCCTGGTTTCATCACAATTGAAGATTTGCTTTGGATTGTATCCTTTCTTATCAATCAACTTTTTCAATTCTGTTGGAAATGTGCCAGCACTTTCTTCATCAACAGACAAAGCCCCTCCAGGAAGTTTTATATTTTTCAGTCCTAACTTATTTCTAAATCTTAGAAAAAAAAACCTTTACTTGCAGTAAATGGCTTGGCGTTATGAGGAGCAGAATATTCCTTGCAAAAACCTCTATATAGGCTCAATGTTTTCTGGTAAAAAATGTTATTAATTGGAATAACTTCCACCCATAATATTAATGCTTTTTCCATCTTTACTTGGGTTTCAGCAGAAAAGAATCTTAAGACTGAAAGACAGTGTTGCCAACTCAAAAAATATTTTCAAACTAGTTTGATTGCCAGAAAGCATTTAAAAAAAAAAAAACCAAAAAAAAAAAAAAACCAGCAAATGCCAGAAAGAAATTTTTCAACACAAATTTTCGCAACTTCTACATCTGATTTCTTTGCTTTCCTCATCAAGTCAAAACACTTATTTGCTTTTACTTTTTTTTTATTTTTTGAAAAAAAGATTTTATGGCTTCTCTTTGGCACATCAGAATCGTTTGTATCCACTACTCTAGCGCTTTAGTGCCATTATTAATACAATATCCCATTAGTAAGTATAAATTTAGACAAACACTAGCATTGTGATACTGCAACCTGATCATGCAGACAGCTAGTACGACTAACATATACGGCATAGGTGGCTGGACAGAGGGATGATTCACGCCCTGAGCAGGGAAAGGGCCAGATTTCATTGTGTTACTCAGAGCAGTAAATGATACACAGACAAACAGGATACTGTTCATGGTGGCTTGGTTCAGTGGACAGGGATTGGGGGGGGGGGGTCCATGTCAATTCTAAATTGATGAGACCTTGTACATGAATAAATCAATTGTCTTAAATCAAGGGTTCACATGCTATGGTATGCTGAGTTCTACACTGGCAATGCATTATATTATAGCTGAGATTCTGAACCCACTTCCTCCTGTACACAAAATCATAATTTGTTTTTGTTTTTTTCCCTTTCAACTTCTTCCCTCTTATTTAGTTTTACACCCACCCACTTTTCTTTTCAGGCCCCAGATCACTTACTTTTAAGTGACCTGAATTTCTTTACTACTTTAAATATGGTCAAATAAAAAATGTTAAGATACATCAGTACGTGGGAAATGAAGTTTAAAATAAATAGAAAAAAAGAAAAAGAAATTTATGAATATGAAAATTTAGTTCTTAGTTTTGCAGGATTTCATATGAGTGACAATGGATAGTTGAGAATTTTACAGAGAATAATTCCATGATTGCCCTGGAGATTCTGCAGTAGGCTAGGGTCTGTTTTAGGGAGTCCCTGTGCCTCCTACAAGGTGCATCTCAGTTACAATGACCAGAAGACAGACAGTCCATAGAATAGCAGTATCTTCAGGAGTCTGTGTTTTCCCATCCTCAAAATGTGGCCAGCTGGGTTTTTTGTAGCTTGACTTCAATGCTGGGAGTGTTGGTTCTCTTGAGGATTGTATTGTTTGCTATGGAATCATTCCAATGCATTTTGACGATGGTGCGAAGACAACACTAGTATATATGTAGATAGTCCAGGATTCAGCACTATACAGGAGGGAAGGTACCAAGGCTCTATACATCTTTGGTACTTTTCCTCAATTTTTGTTCAATTAGTAATGTAAGTTTATGCTAAATTGATGCCTTAGTTTGTGTCCATACTTGGTTTTTGAAATTAAGTGATCATGATCTTACAAAAATTGACTTATCCATTGATCACTCCCAACATGGCATGCTGCCAAAAGATATTCATCATATGACAGTTCTATTGTGTGACTGACCGAATCTGTTATACTGATTTGACATAAGGAAGTGACTTCAAATCAAGCTTAATGGTCAGCAATAGTAGCCTCCAAGAGAGTTATCAAAACATGGATAACAATAAATTTATAAAATGCTGTATGTTGAAAATGAGTATAAGAAACTGACAACATAGGTTTCTTCACTTCTCAGATTAGTCTTGCTGAATGACTATGTATCGTGCATACACGCTGCACCAATGGAGCTAGGGTACTGAAATCTCGAACTTTTACTCCTTATCAGGTCTATAAAAAACCTTTTTTTGTTTTTTACCCCCTTTCCTGTTTTTGGGGGGAGGGGCAGGTTCAATTTGCAATGTAAGTTTACACTAAAATTGATCCCTAGTTTGTGCCTGGAAGCTTGTTTTTGAAATTTTAGATTTTTTAATGGTCCAACTAGAAGCAAGAGAAGAAAGAATCTTATACATTGATCAGCTCTTTTCCCACTTTTTCAATTCATCAGCCCCAACATAGCATACTGATCACATGAAGGTTTCTATTGAGTGACTACCCAGAACTGTTGCATTAATAATCCAGTAGGAACAGTTGAAAAATACTATAAAATATAAAATTTGCTAATAGAAGTGGTAATGTAAACAAATAAATGATCTTACCCAATCTTCAATAATTTCTTTGATTGCAGACACTGTAAGGATAAATAACAGTGGAACTGCTGTGGTATATCGTCCTGTTGGTGATACATTAGGAATTTGCTGAAACAGAAGGAGAAAAAATGCTAAAAGAACTGTATGTACAATTTATAATAAATTTCTAAAAAAGAAATGCATATATAACATGAACAAAATGACTCCCAACAAACAAAATTCAAAAACTGAAATCAGATTTGACTGCTGCAGTGTCTCTGAATAATTTTAAAAAGATATTTTAGGGGATTGTTAGCTTTCTATTAATTTCTAATAAATAATTCTGTTCTTTTCATTGGCTTAAGTGAGCTTTCAACAGGAAGATGTTCAAGACTGAGAAAAAAATCAATCCCTGAATTTACTCATATGCACATCTAAATTCCTGCAGTAAATTCAAAACTAATGATAGTATAGAAATGTATAAAACAGCTGATATCTTCATCTTGTTTTCTCTTCATTCAGTCTGTCTCATTACCTGGAGTTCATGATGGTTATCATACTTTTTGCCAAGAATCTTCCTAAACTCCAAATAATGTAAGAGAACTGAATGAAGGAAGTGTGTTTTTATATGAATTTCAGTAAAACCAATGTCATGCACAACAAATATGGTGAGGACAAAGACACAATCAAAATCGTAAATACAAAACTAAAGAAAGTAGATCACTATATCTACCTAGGTGAACAAATCTCTATGAAATGCTCAGTAGAAATCAAATAAAGAATCAATCCATAAAACATGGAGACTAACCAAAGGATTGGCTCTAAAACTAAGAACCATGCAACATGCACAGGAAAGGATAATGCTCAGTGTCACATGGAGGGTTCACAGGACTGCACAGTATATTAGAGAAAACTTAAGAGTCAAAGATATCATAGAATCTAATAGGAAACTCAAATGGCAATGAGCAGTAAGAATGGCTGACAACCACTGTACATCATAACTCACAACGTGAATTCCCGGAGATCATAGTGGAGCTGTGACCATAATCACACATCTTAGAGTGTACTCAATTAGCTGCTGAGTGCACTGGGGAAATTTGTCATAATAAAGAGTTTTACACACCTGGAATCAACCCCAGGACCATCTGTATGTGAGGTATATATGCTAATCATTACACTATCTGAGCAGAGCTATAATACAGACATCTGGCAAATCTTGGGGGAAAGTTTGTAACCAATGACAAGTGTTAGAAGGATGATGATGATGATATGTGAATCAAATAAGGTTCATTTCTATGTTTTCTTCATTATGATTACCAATAACTTATAACTTACTGGTAGGAGCAAACCGAAAACATTTTTTTTTTTTTAATTAAATAAAATGAGAAAAAAAATCTTCAGATTATTAGTAAATAAAAACTAATGCAGGCAAAATTCATAAGGTTATAACATTCAGAAATAGTATTTCAAATGTATATATGTCCCTGAGGAGAGTGACAATCTCAAAATATATATATTGGAATTTTGAATGTAACATCAAATTCAGCATTTATTAATGTTGCAGTCCCTTTGTTTTGCTTATTGTGTTTTGAGTATAATATAGACAACATTAGACATTAATGATTTGGAGAATAAGTTTACACCAATAATAACATCTAAAAAATGTTAATATTTGTAATAAAAATATGTCTACCAATAACATTACCCTTAGCCATCCTTTTTTATTAACATTTTAATATTATAGGCCCTTTCTAATATTACCCCCCCCCCAAAAAAAATTAGACCTCCTTTTTGGTACATTAACCCTAGTTTTTTTTCAAACATCAATCCCGAATCTTTTTAAATTTTATATTCCACAGCCTCCCCCTTTACTTATATTAGCACCTATCTTAAAACATTATTTGGAAAATGAATTCCCTAATGACCCGTTTTTTCAACATTAGTCCTTCCTTTCTAACAATGGTACTGAATCTATCCTACTACAAGTGAAGAAATCTGTATGCACGTATGAGGTCATTGTATAGGTCAGATACAAAAACAGTGACTAAACAGGGAGCTCAAACCATGGAATTCAAACTGAAATTGGGGCCTTGTCTTATCTAAAGGTCAACTCATCCACTGAAGTATACAGTAATTAAAAACAGTCTGAAACCTGCATCAAGAATGTAAATTTTTTTAAATAAATTTTTTTAAATTCTATTTTATGCTTTTTTCTTGTAGTTAAAACCAGAATTAGAACTTCAAAGAAGACATTCAAATTACTGCAATATGTTTTAAAATTGTCATAAAAAGTGTGTGGAGATAGCTTTTAATAGAGTAAAGAATTGGTGTGTTGCCCAAGTCAAATATATTTCCTCTTATTTGCAGAATACTTAGATGATATGATGATGATGATTGTTGAAGAAGCCATTGCCTGAGTCTTAGCTGCCTAGATCTGGGCAGCTATAGCAACCATAGAGATTCTTTATAGGGCAACTAGATTATTATGTTAAATGTGTGGCTGCTTGCAAGCAGTGATAATGTCTAATCTTTGTAGGAAGAGAAGACAACATTGATGTTTAAACGGTGGGAGAGGTGTCATCAGAAAAGACGTGAAGGAGAAAAAAGAGCAGAAAGAAGGAAAAGATAGCATTTGGAAATAATTTGAAGCTACAATAGATAAAACATGTCATTAATGACAATGCTAGTCTCAGGGGAAGGTGGGGTACTGGAAATTTACAAAAGAATGTTTGCAAGATCTCTGGAGACACTGACAGTTCAAAACAAATTCTCTCTCATTATATATACATATTTATATATATATATTTATTTATCTATTTATACACACATATATATACATATACATACATGGTTGCCAGAAAAATGTTCACAAGAAAGAAAGCTCACACAAAAATTCCTCATGAAAATCCCACATGGAAAATCTTTCTTGCATTTAGATAGATTTCATAAGCAAAAGGCTCTCTTTACAAAAGTATTCTTTTTATGTAGGTATTTGAGCAAATAAGTTCAACTATTTTTAATGAGTTGCAATGGAAAGGAAATAGATCATATACAAAGAACAGTTCCTTAAAAAATGTTCACACAATACAAACCCACATCAAACTTATTTTTTTGTTGATGATTTTTTCAATAAATTGTATGATTAAACCAAATATTCTTCAGGAATTAACGCAATAATGAAATCTAATGCTTGTCTTCTGTTCTCTATCATATGGACCACAATGAATTCATCCAAGTTCTGGTCCCAAATACCATAAAAGGGTGAATTCATGTTGTGCAATCTGGTAAGGAACAAAAGACAGACATTTACTTACATTTGTATTAATTTCTGATTAATATTTCATGTAATAATACTTTTCAATAAAAAATAACATACTTTTTGGGGCCTTTGTATGTATTTTCAATTCCTGCATCTTTTACCCACACACTTTTCACATTTCTTGTGTGCACAAAAAAATAATGCTTCAATAGGTGCTTCCTAGTATAAAATATTCAGTTTACAGGTACCTCCCACAGGGATAAATAAAATCTTTCAAAATTATATTCGAAACATTTTCCAGATGTAAAAATTGACTTCCGTGGATGAATATAATGTGATAAAACTAAAAAGATTTTTGTTTGGAAAGTTTGCAGTTGCATTTTTCAAAATAATATATAGTCTTTATGATAGTGAAAATCAGAAATAAATGGTCAAAAAATAATTTTCAAAACATTTTTTTTTTTTTCATTTTATGGATTGAAAATGTTTCATTTTCAAGTTGTATTTCCCAATCTTATACTTAGTGCATCAGTTCTTGCTAATGTATAAGATTATTTTGAATTTAACCGGAGGATAATTTCTTCATATTCCACATCCTTCCTTTCTAACTAAGTTTCAAGCCTTGTAACTTCAGTAAGCTTTAAGCAACTTAAAATTGTTGATCTCTTCATTTATTTCTCTTTGGTTGTTTCTATTTCATCTTTAATATCCACAGCTTCTCCTCCTTAGTTTTTTTTCTCTTTCTTTAACAGCTGCTGAGGCATTTTGTTTGTTTTGTGCTACAAAAACCTTATGTATGTCGTGATCACCCACTGTTATGGTTCATTTTCACAATTCAGGTTCGCCTTAGGTTTTTTACACTGGTTACAAATACTGGTATTTCTGGAAGGACTGTCCTACTGGATATGTCCAAAGTTTCTAGTTTTAACATTATCAGTTTTCTTGTCACAGTGATGAGCAATATGACCAAACTGGCTACACAAGTGGCAGCATTACTTCAAAGAACATTAGCAGGCTATGCAGCCAATCTTATTGCAACAAATCTGTCAAGAACAGCAATCATAAACCAAGCGACTAACACAATGACATTTATAATAGTGAGCAGAGAATATTTTCCTGGCACCTTAATACCTAACTTTTACATTCAGGAGTGATATGACCAACACCATATCTGCAGCAATAACATATTATCTGACGAAAGTCCCTGGGTCTAGTAAACTTAACCATACATTGTTAAGTCACTTTTGTAAGCCTCTCCATAAGCTTGGTATTTTTCACTAAGGGCAGAATATTTGTTATTCAATGGAGAATTTCTCTTCCCAAAATCATTCAAATTCTTTTTCTAATTTCAATCGTCCATTTTTCTGATCAGCAATTTCCTTACAGTCTTTGTTCCTCATTCCAATATGCCCATTCAAATGTTCAGTTAATTGTTCAATGTTCTCAATCAAGTTGTCTTTTTGACAGTTTGACTTGCAGCGCCACAACCCAAGACAGCCATTGCAGGTGCAAACATGCAAGAAGCAAAGTGACCATGGCACAACAGCTAATTGCAGTGCAGCAGTCTTCATTAGATTAGAAAATACCCAAATTGACATGATCTACAATTGACCTTTAGCGGTTACCATCTATCCTATATTCATCCTGGGGTCAAGTTAGCTTTGTACACTGAACTGTAGCCCTTAGGGTGCAGCCGTCTCCATTGGATTCAAGAATTTTACAATTGATCTTTAGAGGTTCAGCACCACCTATCCTATGTTCCTATCTTGTGATAAAGTAGGAGGTATTTCTATCAGCAAAGTTTCTGCCCAACACTGTCCAGAGTTACTGACAGAAGAACAAAAAGAACATACAGCTCATTACATAATTATATTGCCTGACTATTGAGTTAGTATCAGACAATCCGATGAGGATTGAACCCACCAACAACAGCCAGATTAGATAGCTCATCATTGCTATACATCATGCATGCTAATCTTTATTTTTATCATATGATTACTCATCATAGTTTTATATAAGACAATTGATAGCAGGAGATTTGGTGAGGATTGAACCAAAGGTAGTGTCAATTGATGACTACCGGCACTTTTTCCAAAGTGGAATGTTTTCTTCGGTATGTGGCTTTCCAAGACGATTTTGAAGGAGATAAAGTTGATTTTGAATTTATTAACAATGCAGTTTTGTATCAGAGCATCAAAAAGTGGGAGATCTAATGAGGATTGAACCCACTAATAACAGTCAGCCAGTTTAGCTAGCTGATCATTGCTATGCATTACGCATCCTGAAAATACTGAATTTGTTTACCAGTTAGAGTGCATGGTTAGAAATGCTGAGTAGAAAGTATAGTTTTCAGCAAAAGTAGAGTAAAAATGACTGTTTGAGGCCGTTCATGCAATCAATTTTGATAGTGGTTATATGATGTTTAAAAGCGTTTGAAAGGGTCTTAAACTTTTGGGAAGCACTATAAGATCCCATTAATCCTAAAGAAGGTGTATAACCAATGCATCCTCCCAATAGTCACTTATGGAGCTGAAACATGGGATCTATCAAGAGATAGATCAGCAAATTGAGAACCATACAACATGCACATGAGAGAATTATGCTGGGCCTCACATGGAGAGACCACTAGATAGCACAGTACATCCAGAAAAAAATAGGACATCAGAGAATCCATTAAAAATCTCAAATGGCAATGGGCTAGACATGTTGCAGGAATGGCGGACAACCGATGGACACCACGACTCACAACATGGATCCCCCATAATCACATGCGCAACCGAGGCTGGTAGAATATTCGATGGAGAGACAAGCTAAACAAATTCAGAAAGTACTGGCTCCACAACGCCCATGATAGAAAAGTGTGGCGAATCCTGGAGAAGGTATATATCCAACGAAGGATGTTGAAAGGCTGCTGCTGATGATTTTATATATATATATATATATATATATATATATATATATATATATATATATATATATATATATATATTATATATATATATACATATACATATACATATATAGGTGTGTGTATGTGCATAATTTATCAGTACATAAATATTCTTACCATTTTTGTTAGATATTATGCCAGAATTTGATAATACAGAATTGTTTAAATGGTAATTGAAGAGAACAAAATCCAAGCATCAACATCTGAGCACAAAGAATAGGGAATGAAAATGATTTTCACCTAAAAACTAACTGCAGATCTTATGGACTTTGTTAACAGATATCCTTAAATGACCAATATGAAAATTATAAACCAGTATAATAATTTATATCTTGATACAATGATCCAGTAATTTTTTATTTTTAATTGAACGACATGTAAAGAATTAAAAATATTGGTAGAGGATAAATTATGTGCATTCTATCCAGGTTATTAAGGGTAGTCATAATGACATAAGGCTCAGCATGAACTTTTGTTGATTTCAATTTGTTAGATCTGTTTTTAATAAATAGCAGAATAGAGGTAAAATGTAATTTTCAAAAAAGAAGCATTTGTACAATTTGTTTTTTTTCCAATCTTTCGATTAACACTTTCAATAAAATACAAATTTCAAGTAGCTTTTTCAAACCAGATTTTACAACCTTAAAACTTTGTACATTAAGAACATTACCTTATCTTTAATAGAATGACTTAATAAATCTTAGATATGAGTTTAAGAAAAAGGAATTCATACAAGCACACACTCAAAAATAATGAATTTTAGAATATATTTGTGACATCAATTCAAAACTAACTGTAGGAATCATAGATTCAGTCAGGTGATATCTGAGATCAGAGCAAATTTCAATGTACAAAAATTTTAATCACTTATAAAATTTGTTCTCAAAAGGAAACTTAATTCAAATTTATTACCGTTTGGCTTCTTCAAAGTAGCATATTCACATATTTCTATTAATCACTGCTACTCACAACAGACCAGTTTAATCACTGTTGCTGGGTTTATGTTATTCATGTGTTCTGACATTTATATGTATCAATGTATCCAGACTTTGCCTAGCCCTAACCGCTTATTGTAAAAATTTGAAATGTTTTTCTTCTTGTTTTTTTCTACCCACCTCTCCATCTCCCAATAGGTTTTTATTGAGAGGTTTAATTAACAATGAAAGTTTACATCAAATTGGTCTCCTAGTTTGTATCCAGCAGCATTCCATTGTTTTTTGAAAATGGGCTTCCAGGTGATGACAGCCCAAAAAAGGCCAGAAAAATAACTTATTCATTGATCATCCTTTTTTTCAAACTTTTTAACTGATCATCCTATCAAGTGACAAACCAGATCCATATTTTTTCTTCTTTTTCTTTTCAAATCATAAATTTATGATTCAAACCATACTGGTAGTATTTCCTTCAGGGTAACTTAATTTTACTACCACCACTGCTAAATTTACAAGACAAAAAGCAGCATATATGAGTTGCTGTTATTCATAATTTCTCTTGGAATGCTAGTTTTGAATATTCTTTTCAAATAAATATAATCAGAAACAAGGTACTTACCTGAAGTAATGCAATGAAGAGAAAAAATATGTTTGCATATCTCCCAAACTGTTCAAATAAAAATTTCGGAAGGAAAGAAGCAATATTGTATTTGGCAGTGCTGAAGAAAAGAAAAGAAAAAAAGCAATGAATCACATTCCCAACCACAAAACAAACAAATAAAAAAAAAAAAAAGAACAAGAAGGAAATGAAGTTCTCCCCAAAAATCTTTTAAATAAAAACATTTTAAAATTGGCTGTGAAAAATGTCAAAAATAAAACTGATTTGCAGCCAACATATTCTTGCCAAGCAAGAAACTGCTTTCTTACAGTAATTTAGTAATGCTTACTTTCTATTCAGAATGAAAAAAACTGTTTTGTCTTTGTTCAGTTGATTAAAGGTTAATTAAAATGAAATATAAGATGGGGTATCTTAACATAAAAGAAGAAAGCTTGATATATAGATGTAAAGTGTATCAGTATTGGTACAAAGATAGGAAAAAAGTCTTTTAATATTTGGATGGAAAGTGAGCCTAAGAATCTGATTCCTTGGTATATTGTTCTAATTCTTGAGCTATAAACATTTTCCACACATTCTCTATATACTTACTGTTTCCATCTCATCAAAATAAGCACAAATATTACTATGCTTTTATCATATTTTTGCTATGTTTCTCTAACTACATGGAAAAAAACTTGTGACATAAAAATATAACTTATGACACTCTTAAATTCTAAACGAACCAAGACCAGAGTTCGGATACCAAGTTTGAACAAATAGCTTTTGATAATTAATGTGACATTGATAATCATAATAATGGAAATATTTTGAATGGTATGCACTCAAAAAAGGAAAAAAGAGCAATAAAAAAAATATATGAAAAGGATGCAAAAGGAATTTAACCTTAGAAAAATTAGAATAGCCACATTCACACAAGTTGTCAGATGTAGCATTAATGAGAGCAACTTTTGAAATTAGTCTTTTTTTCTTCTTCATGGTGGAAAACTTGTTCCACTGAACTGCACCCAAAATCAGAGACATAGAAATCACTTTCAATTCTTATTAGTCAAAACCGACCAATACCAGACTAAATATTTGGTTTCCACTTTGCTATCCAGCATGAAGCAAATATAGCAAATTTTTATGTATAATGGTATTCTTTAGTTATGAAGATAAAACTGATCTAGAAAATAAAACAAAATATTTTTTTCATAAAATCCATCATCTAAAATGACATATTTTTGGCAGAAGAGAAGGAAAAAATTTGAATTTTTGAATTATTGTCACTAGTGATGTATAAAACTAACTAAACAATCTATAAAAATTACAAATTGAGATTGTTGACTTGAATATAGATATAATGGGACAATTATAATGACAATACTGTCTAAATAATCTAATTCAAAAATTTTCAACTCATGAAATATGAGTGAACAGTGGGAGTGAAACAGAATTTTGGAATGAAGTTGTCATCATAAATAATAGAAGTATGCACAAGAAAAAAAAAGGAATAATTGAGTAAAAAAATTGACGAGAATTTTATGAGTTTAGATCACTTTACATTAATTCTTTTGCCTCTGCATATGAATGAGGCAGTTAAGTGAGAAAAAAAATCATAAAAATAAATTATTCTCTCACACACACAAGCATGAAAGTAACACTGAAAAATATACTTTTACCTAATCAGTATTCAAAAGCATAAAAGCTATGGTTAATATTATCATTTATCAACACAGTAATATCAAAAGTTAATGCCAATCCTTAGTATACGAGATCCAGCAAGATGGTATAGTTTAAGGACAGTTGAAATATAATAAAGCCTGTATAGAAGAGTTTTCATGTGTTCCTTGTCTTAATTCTGTCCAATCTTCTTCATTTTGCTGTTTTGTTTTATCTATCCATTCCACTTATAAATGAGTAACATGATTCACTTCCAGTCATACCATTTTCAGAATGTTGCAAATAAACATCTAAATATTAAAGAAATCAATTAGACTTTATTTGCTCATCATGATAATCTAAGGAGATGTTTTTAAAAACGTTTTCATAAATCTTATTTTAAGTGGTGTATAACATATTATCAAAACTGATGCTATATTTATTACCACCTCTGCTAAAAATGAATCACAACAGCCAAATTGCTCCATTTTTCTCACAATACCCCCTCTCTGTAAGTTCTAATCTCTCTGTAACCCAAAACTCTACTAACCAACCTACCCCGTCCTGACTCTTCGGACAGTGATGCAAAGTTATAAAGAGCAATACATGACTTGATGAGATTAAAGATGCCTACTAACATGTTTTTAGAAGATGACTACTGGATTACACATGTAAATTTTCAACGCCCTATGCCTAAAAATGTGACCGGAAGCACTGTTGGGTGAACAGACAAGTGAAAAGGGAAGAGTACCTCGAACCTATGTTTTTTGTTATTTGGTTTGTCAGAGATCATGGCTATGGTGATTCAATAGTTAATTTTTATCTATTATGTACAATAAGAATTTATGAAGTTTTCACTAAGTTGTCAAAATGCAAACTATTTTCAAGGATATCATTATTATAGGGAAATTATATAAAACGAGCTCAGCTTCTATAAACAGCTATCTTTTAAAAATAGCAAATAAAGTTCTTATATTTCACATGATAATTGATCAATTTCGAAGATTAATCATTGCCTCAATGGGAGAATAATATAAAAAATACTAATAACTAGAAATGATAAAAAAAAGTTTAGAGGTTAAAATATAGCTTGTAACAATAACAGGTTAACAGCTATATGTATAAAATAAATTACATGAAAAACAAAAGAGATTTCTGTCTCAAATGATATAAAGAGAAAAGAGGTTCATGAAATGAAACAAGTTGGTCTCTAAATCTAATCTCTATGATCGTCGTGAACCTTTCAATCAACTATAAATGAAGTACAATTCAGCAGTAAGAATTCATAAATTCAACAATCTAACCAATACCTTTAATTGTTTCTTTTATTAGGTTACATCTGATAACAAAATCAGCATTGGTTGGCATGCTGTAGTTGAATGGATATGCTATCAAGCAAATTCTTAGAGGTATGTTATCCCCCTTAAAGGATAATGTTTCCAGTTACATTACTGCTTGGAGGATAGTTGATTTCAAGTGCAGAAGTGAGAGAGTGGAAAAAAATATCCTTAGAACTTCAACAGGTGTAGCTCAGGGAATACTGATCAGTTGTGACATAGTAATAGACATTTGACAACTATTTAGTAGACAGTCAGTGGAGAAGTCAGGTTCTAAAAGAGTTGGAAATATTTTGACAACTGATCTGTCCATGAAAAAAGCTTTGCTAAGAAGTAGAGCAGCATACTGAGAACAAATCAGACAAACCTGGCTGCTGCAGGGGCAAACCTCACCGCTATTCCTATACAAACTGAAAATGATTACAGTAACTTTAGAATTGTGTATATAATGAATGAAGAAAAAAGTTTTTTTTCAATATGAATGTATTTTTTTAATTCATTAGAATGAAATAAGCCCTTGTGTAAAGGTAACATAAATTTTGGTAGTTATATAAGAGTTTGGCTCAGTTAGTAAAAGAGCCGCCTAATAATCACTTGGTCATGATTCTAAATCACAGTAGGGAAATGTTAATTTTATATATCGGATTAGTATAACATGATGGGATAGTTAAGAGTTCACGCCCCTAGATGAGGATAATTCTTGTTGTTGCAGTATGAAAACAAAGTGAATTCCAGCCTCTGACTTCCCGACATCTTGTGATAATCTGTTTAATTTTAAGGTCAACTCATCAAATTTATGAATTGATTTACAGCTATGGATGAAAGGTGGATTGAGCCTCAGACCAAACAAAAGAACATTTGACTTTTCTTTCTCCAAAGAAGATTAAGGGTATTTTATCAGCTGGCAAGATGATACTATCGCATTCTTACAAGATTCAAAAGAATTTCTGATTGATTTCTGAATCTGAAGAGTTGTGTGCTACACTACAGTGTTGAAGCAGCTGTAGGACATCAAAAGCGAACATCTCCATAAAGCTCACAAAAGGTATGTTGTTTAGCAAGGGAATGCGACAATTAACACGTTGAGTTACCAGGGCTTCACAGTAAAATTGTCACTTTGAAGTTATGGACTCTTTCCTTTATTCTTCAGGGTTAATATCATCTGACTTCCTGATATTTCAAAAATATGTACATGGCTACTATACATCATCTTAATCACTTTTGCAGCTGGCAAATTCATAACAACCAAAAGGAAACTTTTTGCTTCAATGAAGGCACTGCAACATTAAAGAAGAAAAATGTATGGATCTCAGAGGACCATAAAAGAAGTAATACATAACCATAATTTTCAAACTCCTACTGAGTTGACTCTATTTTCCTGACCTAACAACAATGACAACTTAAGACTAAAAAGTGAAAACATTTAAAAATTTAAATGATGAATAGAGAGAGAGAGAGAGGAGAAGAGAGAAATTTTATTCGTATGTCATCAATCAAAGAAAGAGAAAGAAATAGAAGAGATAGGGAGAAAGAGAAAAAGAGAGGGAGAAAGAAAAAATGGAAACTTATGGATGCAAGATTGAATTATCTGGTGCTAGTAAACAGATTCTTCCAATTAGAATTCATAACTTTTTCTTTCTTTTTTACCCTATAATCATTTCTTTCTTCTCAGCCCTAACTGTACATAGTAAAACTTGACATTTTGCTCATGTATATACACACTCCCCTCATTTTATTTCATTTTATTTTTTAAAAATTGGCAAGGGGCTGAAATAGTCAATGTTCAGAGTGGTCTTTAATCCAGAAGCAGGCAGTCTCATTTCATACTGTCTTTATCTTTGGTGTTTTTAACAAATTTCAACTGAGAAAGGGCAAAGAATGTGTTACACATCTTGTTTCAGGGTTTACTTAGTTTTTTTTCCTTCACTTCTATCTTTCCATCTTAAAAAAAAGAAAATACTAATTGCATTCTAATGACCAATTAAAACATACAGAAGAATGTATCTGCTGAAATGTGTTGAAGTAAAACAAATGAAATATTGGAATAATAAAATGAATACTTAATCTCAGATCATCAGAAAAAATAGGTAACCATCTTCCAAGGTCTCAGGCTATCAACTTTACAAGCATACATAGTACTTACAAATGAACAATACAGAAGCATCATTAGTGTTGCTTCTGCCAGATTATACCACAATTGTACTTCATTCATATGCTTAGTACTAGTGTATTCAAGGATTTCTCTCAACCTTAATGTGATGATTGGGAACAAAGTTTTTGCTCAGACTGATTCACTTTCAGAAGTGAGCAAACAGCTTGATAAGAAAATAAATCCCATCAAAGATTCATTTTCTATTCTTTCCGATCAACACCTTTCACTCACTACTGAAAGTAAATCGGTCCAAGCAAAAACTTAGTTCCTAAATTTCTTTAGCATGCCATCAGATACTAACATACATTCATACATACATATCAACCTTAATTTCTAATAATACTTATCTGTCCTAATATTTGAGCCTCTTTAAATTTTGCCAAGTAATGTTTCCCTCAAATATGGAGTGGCTCCAACTGATCATCCCAAATCAACTATCTCAAATTACTAATACAATGAAATCACAGGACACATTTTTTTTTTTTTAGCTACTATACAGTTTAATCAGAACTCTAGTCCATTTATGCTTTATCATACATTATACTTTATTTGATGTCAAATGTCGTTACTACAGATTTAACAAACCTTTGATTTTTTTCTAATATGCAACTATAATATAGAATCAGCACCTAGGAAGCTAAAATTAAGTTAAATTTGATACATAAAACATAACTTGTATATATAGAAAATGTTGAATGATGGGTAATGAATTATTATAGATGAATGATTACCTGATTTTGTTAGAGCAGTATTTCACCGGTTGGGGAGTATTAATATAAACAATGCGCTGATTTGTTGGCTCAACTTCTTCCGTTGTTTCTGACTCCGGTCCATCTTGCATGTGGTGATATGCTACAAAAACAAAAATGAAAATAATAATTTTTTTTTTTTTTTAATTAAAAATGTCAATACTTTAATGGACAACTGAAGTTCTAAAAAACAGTGCTATTTTCTGAACATAAATAGAAATGATAGAATTGTTTGAATATTAATGAAACTTTTCCCCAATTCAAATTACACATTCTCTTTACACATTTTAAATCACTAAATTACTGTTAAAATGATTAGCATAAATAATTTGAATTTTTATTAGCTAATTCTTATTTGGCAAGAGTGATTTTACAAATAAATAGAAAACTCAGTTCAGAGGGTAATGTATTCTGGTTAATTATTCTACATCACAATGAGAAAGGAGAGAAATAGCATTTTCTCAAACCAGCTGTGTTAAAGGTTTGTAATGATATCAGTGATGTTACTTTGAATTTACTGTTTACATAGTAGCAAATCTTGATTATTTTGTCTACTCCGTATTGTAGAGAATGAAGATTAGTTCAAGTAGAATAAAATCATCCTTGCTCTTGACACAATGAAAATACCAACTTTTTCTACTTTTAGGTCTTTACTTATCTATAGCTGATCTATATCACTTTTGTCAACAACTATTGATATGGAAAACAGAGACATGAAACAGATATAAAAACATCATTTTACTCAAGGTTTGGCATTGAATGAAAGATATACTGGAAATTACTTAATTTACTATAGAAAATAAAATTAACCTCACATTTACTTCACAATGCTTCACACTCCAGGAGCAAAAGAATTTTCAGATTTTGAAAGAAAAAATACGGTTCATCAGTCCTAAGGTAGAATGAACCAATATCAAATTGCATTGACATTGGAAATTCCACTTTTAATGGGGAACAAGGGTATATAAACTCGATTATTACTCTCGACACTAAGCAAAAGGGAAAATTAGGGGGAAGTAGGAATGAACCTCCAGGCTTAAGCTTGCTCTATATCAGATACCTAATGAGTTATCACAGTATATCCCAACTCCTATCATGGGTGCCCGATGTATATTTTTACAAGACTTTGTACGGATGAGAGGAAATATGGTGGGGGAAGAAAATATTTTAAAAACATGCAGGGTCAGGGAGAAAGTGGGTGGATCAAAGTTGGGTTAATTATATACACCCCTGATGGGGAAGCACGTGATTGTACAATTTACTAATAAAGGAAAGGAAACTGCTACCTCTTGTTCAAGTCAACCTGGCCCATGAGAAAACAGTGTGAGCAACAAGACAGAAAACAGAGAAAAATCTTTACTGGATGCCAGTATGTGGTAAAGTGTGCTTAAATCAGTTTGAGAACAGCAGTACAATATCTTCATTGTTTGGGTTATCATGGCAAAGCAGCCAGAAGAAAGCCACATCTTGGACCAGTCAACATTCAGTTGAACAAACTGTGGACAATTGAGATGGTGAACAGACCCTCAAGTTTTGGCACACTGTCATCTTTTCAGATCAGTCCAATATTTCTTAGCAGTGATGGAGCATCGGTTTAGAACATTTATTTGACGTGAAAAAGTATACTAACAGGCCTGGCTCGTCAGACAATAGAAACTGTCACATGCCTATGTCTTTCGGTAGCATGCCGTATTGGGGGTGATCTATTAAAAAAGTTGGAAAAGGAGTGATCAATGAATGAGATACTTCTGTGGTCTGTAGGTGGGCAATGATTACTAAGAATGTCAGAATTTTCAAAAAACAAGTATGAATGAAGTAAGGGATCAATTTAGCATAAATTTACATTCCAAATTGAACCCACACAAAAATCTTTTCATAGAGACGACTTCCATAAAAAAATAATTAAAAAAAAAGTTTTTTTATACACATGATAAAAAGTAAATGTTTAAATTTTCAGCCCTCTAGCTCCATCAGTGTGGCCTGTCGTGATACATACATACATAGCCAGCCAGCTGGACCAACTCAAAAACTGAAGAAACCTATGATAGCAGTTTTGGTTGACAGTTTCTCATTGTATATAAAAGCACATATATATTAACACAATATCCAAGGCCTTAAACATTTGTGGTAGTGGAATAAACATCATAGTTCTTTTAGGAATTATTTAAAGAGTGTCTAGCCAAGAATTTTGTTTAAACTGCTACAGTACACTATCAAGATAGTGAATTTTTGGTGCAGGGAGTAATTTGGAACATTGGTCATTCAAAATGCTTAGAGAATATAAATTCAGAAAAGTGCAAATTTATTCTGCAGGAACAACTTCTCCCACACTTCAGTGATCGTTGTTTGAACAAAACAGCACTGTTTTCATGCCATACAGCAGCAAAAAGAATACTTTAGAATGGAAGGTTTAAAAATGTATTAGGATACTTGTGGTCAAGTTCATCTCCTGACATAAGAAAAATATCCAGAAAATCTATTCTACAAAGAAGCCTGATGTAATCTGATTAACAATCCAACAAGAGAAGATAGATTATATGAATTTGATGCCTGAAAGAGTAAAAAAATAAAGTCTACCAACAGCCTTCTGATTTCCATACTATTCTTGATTTATTATTTTTTATTTTCTCAACTACTTTTTACCTTTAACTTTTTCTTAGTTCCTTTTCATTGCAACTTGACTGATTACCCTTTGGTAGTGAGTAAATTGCATTTGATTGGAAAATGAATAACAAACCTCAAGTGGGGGTTGAGTCTCGCCTGTTTTCATAGAATTTCAAACAATACCCTCAAACCTATCAGTCATTTTGATTATAGCCATGTTTGTTTACATTCTGGTAGTTTAAAAAAAAAAAATTCTGAAGTCTATATTCATCATATTAGTTGGATTCACCCCCAGCAAAATAGGGTATACAGGACTTTCATTAGATTGAAAATCCATTAATTCTCAAATATGATCCATACATGGACATTGGTTTAATATTCAAAATGCAGACTCATATGCTATTATATTCAGAATAAAGAAATATAAGTGATCAAAATGAAAATCTCAAACAAATTAGATCTCTCAGGGACAATAAACGAAACAATGCTTAACCTAGTAATTGTGGAAGGTGCAGAAAGTGTGATAGTTTTTCATTTCAAGTTAAAAACCATTGTCAATCAAAAGATTATCAATTGTAAGATAAAAGCCCTGGGTTAGAGTATTTGACTTGGGGAAAACACTTGACTCTTAAAATCTCTTAGATAATGAAATCCTAACTGTAGATCATGAGTTTCAGAAATCTACAAACCAAAATGATATAGTTTCAACAGTCAATTCACAATAATCAATAACAAAACTTCAAAATACAAAACCTATCAGAATGTGACTAAAAGATAAACAGTATGAAATACTAAAAGAGTTAAATGAATAAAATAGTCCATTTAGTTGAAGGCCATGATAATGACTAAAATGTTTCCATCATTATTAATAGGAAAAAACTTTTATCTTATAAGAAAATCTTGAGGTAAAATTAATTTTATAGAAAATCAAACAGAATGTGGACATGATATCACTACCAAGGTTGTCAAATTTTCCTATTTTTCTGTTGAAAATTTACAAAAATCCGATTTATTTGATTTAAATCAATTTTTTTCTTTTCTGGAAATCAATTTCAATTTTGCACGTTGGGGACAAGGGAAACAGCAAAGCTGAGATGCATATCTAGAGAGATTAGGAAAGGGGACATAGAAATAATAGAAATAAAATTTAATAAAATCTAGATTTTTCTGTACATTACAGTTTCTCATTTTTTTTTTATTACTTATATCTGAAAAGTAGCAAACGTCTGAGTTTCATCAAATCACTAATGAGCCCATTGTATGTGTTACTCTGATAACATCAAATAGTCACATATACCTAGTTAAAATAATAAACACATCAGGCCAACCCCACACTGCATTATACCACGAAGAAATTGCAACTTCTTCAATAAAGAAGCCAGAGGAAGATTTTGGCTGTCATGTTGGTAGTGTTCTAACAGATGATGCATCCAATGTCAGCAGAATAAAAAAAAATCATTAGAAGAAAGTAAATTGCAAGTGTTGACTGATGGATGTTCAGCACACATTCAAAATCTGCAGGCTCATGATTTGAAAATTTGTAGTCTGAAAGAGCATGTGATTTATATGATAAATACTTTAGGAACAATCATTACACCCCAGCAAGGAACTGTTATGAAGGTGGTAAATTTCTTGTTATGAGCCAGGACACTTGATAGAACACCATGTCAGATTGTCTGAAGATTTATATTAACAACTAGCCAATTCTCCTTCAAATTTGTTAACAGAGACAAAATAGGTCTTGATCTAATAAATAAGGTATCCAATCGCATACTGAAACAATCACAGAAGGAATTGCTTTCTTAACTGCAGCCAATAGCTGAAGCTTTAGATAATATACAGAGAGACACATGCACCATTACTGAAGCAATTGATATTTAGTAAGGATTATGTGAGAAATTTGACAAAGCTCGAGTCCAAAACTAGAAAGTGACAGAAACAGTGAAAAAAAAAGTTTTATCAAGTCATTACCAAAACCAACCAACTTGCCAACATGGTTCATTCATCCTTATTTCCGAGAAAGAGCACTAAGCAAGGAAGAAGTAAACATTGTAATGGAATATACCAATCAATGATAAATATCCCTGACTTGTTCCCTCTATTATGAAGTTGCTAGCTAAGTCTCCTTCCTTCCAGATATTTGAATTTACAGACACTATAAATAAGACTGTATCAGCCATTGTATAGTGGAATTCACATGCAAGAGTGATGAGCAGTGATACACTTTCTGCAGTAAAACAACTCCAGTCAGCAGTGGCCTTATCTTCTGGCATTGAATATATTTTCTTTTCATATGGAATAGTTCAGTCTAAACTGAGAAACCATCTTGGTACAGATAGAGCAGCAAAACTTGTACTTCTGTTTAAAGCAATGAATGCAAAAATTGCTTATGCTGAATAACTTAGAGCATAATAAACATAACATTTGTCAATTGAATAATTCATAGAAAATTTTATTTCATAATGAAAATGCTATTGTAGATATGAGAAAATTTTTATTCAGTTGACAATTAGAAATAAACAGTTGATTCAGTATGTCTTACATTTTCTTTCCATCATGAAATTACAGGTAAACAACAAATTGCGATTTAGATCGGTGTTTTTTAAAAAAAATTTTTTTAATATTGCTTTAAATCTTAATTCAAATCAGTGTGATTCTAATCAAACAAACTTGTTACTTACAATACAGTAAAAACATTTTGAGATAACATCTTCATTTCATGAGCTTTTCTGCAAACCATGAATAGTTTTATATGAAAAATGTACAGTTTTTCTATTCCAACAAAAATCACAATGATCTGAGAATAATGCGAATAATGAAATAAATAAAAAATATAATCTTTCTTTGACTGATAAATCAGTAAAATTCAAAAATATATACAGAACAAAGAAATACAAATGAATAAAACGAAAATCTCAAACAAATTATGTCTTTCATGAGAGACCATAGAAAACCATGCTCAATCCATTGTGGAATGTGACAAGTATAATAATTATCCATTCCGAGACAAAAGCCTTTTTCAAAGGTTATCCATTACAATATAAACACCTTAACAGATAGAATGGAGTTGTCATGAATCAGAATAAAATGAAATTTCACTGAGTTGGCAGTAGAGGATACCAGTAAGGAATTAATCTTAAAAACAGGAACAGGAATAGAGTCAGATCAAAAAGAATGTAAATAGATAAATTAATCATTTCACTTGTTCTTAAAGAAAAACTGTATCATGAGTAAATAAAGACATTTAAAATTCTTGAAGTATAGCGTAACTTTTACAACTCCAAGACAATAAAATAGATTTAACTGGATTATATTGGGGATACATTGAATTGACTCAACAGGTGACATTTAAAACTAATCAGCACATGAAAAAAATAAAAATTTGGTATGAAAGTAAGTAATAGAATAAAAACTATGAAAGGGTTGATTATGCCAGAAATACCCTCTGCTGATCATTCAACAACAGACTCAATACAATATAAACAACTGCTATTTTGCATTTCCATTGTTAATATTAAGGAAATTGGTTTTGTTGAATAATCGTAGTGAAAGATTTTTTTTTTTTTCAAAGTATAACTATCCCCTGCCCAATGAAGTCCACATGATTTTAGTGGATTGGGACAACTCTATGGGGAAAGTGATACTGAAAATAGGTGATGACGTGTGTTCAGTGATGGGAGGTATTTAAACATCAAACTGTTACAGAATGATCAGCATGTGATAAGGATGAATTCAATGAACCAGGGTCAAATGGAATTAGAGCAAATCTGGAGCTAAAATTTCACAATGAATGAGGAGGTGAAAATAGGGGATATGATTGCTAAATGTAAAGGAACCCTTGACAACAGATTGGTTGACAGATTGGCTAAGGGAACATCAACATGTTACAATCATACCTTACCTACTAATTGAGATTCAATGTTGTTTGGTAGCTCAGGACTTAATAACACTTAGTCCTTTTTGGTTTTGGTATGTGGCTTGGATTCTTAACAACTGTATCTGACCTGGCAAGAACATTTACAAATGAATATAAGAGTACAAGAGGCTATTTTTAAGGAAACAATGACTATATACAAATAAAACCCATTTATTTTTATTAATATTAAATTTAGAAGAAATAAAGATCAATTCTTCAACTATTATAATTTCCTAAAGTGAAAAATCTCAGGAAAAAAAGTATAAACTACTTTCTGAAGTAAACAAATGCAAAAAGATGAATAAAAGAAATTTGCTGGATTTTAAAACTTAAAACACTGCACAATGTAAAAAAAAAAATGAGATTTATAATACAAAATAGCTCTAAAAATTTGTTCAAATTTAAAGGATTAAATAATGTTCTTTCATAAATTTTAAATTAGTCATAATGAACATGCATGAAATAGCTGTATTACATACATATAGTAAAACAGTGATAGGGAAAAATATTGAAATTCCTTCGAAATCATTTTTTCAAAAATTAAGAATACTTATTTTTATAAGAAAAACAACATAAAGCAAAAACAACAG
The DNA here is from genome assembly GCA_963457665.1 of Thysanoteuthis rhombus. NCBI lineage: Eukaryota > Metazoa > Mollusca > Cephalopoda > Oegopsida > Thysanoteuthidae > Thysanoteuthis > Thysanoteuthis major. Next base: position 9,110,020 of record OY735200.1, read on the forward strand.
GCAATCACTAAATCTGTTTGTACATGTATATACACACACATATTGTAAAGATGTGATAACAAAATTATTGGATAAAGCAGAAATTTATAAGAAGTAAAAACATATTCGAATCTCCAGGTACTAGAAACAGAAGTATAAAGAATTAAAAAAAATTTCTGGAGAAATTTTGGCAAATCCTGAAAATAGTGTATGCCATGTGTCTGGCCATAGAATAATACTAACAAGCCAAACTGTGAATAAACAATTTGGTACTTTGATTATTATAGTTAAACCTCATTTTCAGCACATAAATTTTATCATACATTCAAAACAGAGGCAACAACTCATTTCACTGAAATAAATCTTCAAATGGATGAATTTGACCCTAATACTATAAGTAACATTTTTTTACAGCATTAAAAAGTTTAATAACTAAATTTCATTTCACAAAGTTAGGTAGTTTACTGATGGGATAGGGAGAGAGAGTGGAGAAAGGAAAGAGAGTAGAAAAGAGAAAAGACAGCTAGTTTATTGATAGTGTAGAAAGAGAGAGGGTAGAAAAAGAAGTTTGGTAGTTTACTGAGTGGATAAGAAGATAGAAAGATAGTTACAAACATGACCAGGGAACGAAGATAGGAAAGGATGGGAGGGAGAATGAGAAGACAGAGACAGAGGGTGAGATGTGGGCAGATGCACAAGATAATTGATAATCTTCCATTGTTAACACCTGTGGAATTTACAAGGGACCAGCTAGCTCATCATTGGGCAATAAATAGCTAAATCTATCTAGTAGGTCATAAAAGATAAACTACATGAACTGAGTCATCCTTCTATTCATTGTTCTAAATTGAAATTTCTACTGATGCTTTGTAAGTATGATGACTTATAATAATTCAAGTATCAACAATGGTTTAAAAGATGAGTGAAATGTTGGATGCAAATCAAGATCAAAGTGCAGCAAAAAATCATCTCAAAGCTTTCTGTCTCAGATTTGTTGTAGTTCTTTCTTTTCCTTTTAAATGAATTATACAAATCCTTGTTGGTAAAGTCCAATCCAAGTCAGAGGCTTGAGTTAACTTAGTGGTAACTCAAACAAAATAGATTAGAATATTCAAATTATTGGGATATTTTTTCCCGATCAAGTAGAGGAAAAAATTATAAAATCATCAACAAAGAAAAACATGATTTGTACTTTTTTTGCTCCTCCTGGGGCTTTTATGATGGTCTATATTCTTTGAGGCATATACTTCATTAATGAAAAGTAATATTTTTTTCCAAGCTGGTCTCTTCTTGAATAGCAGTTGACTGATGAGCTTTGTCATGGACCCTTTTTTTTTTTTTTTTTTTTTTTTTTTTTTTTTTTAAATTCCGCCATTAATTTTCCCTTGGATTGAAATCTAGAATGTTTGCTGGCCATATCATTGAGTTAATATGCCTTTCCTGAAAAAAGCTTTAACACACTTTGCTCTGTGGCAAGATGCATTATCATCCTGAATATTGACTTCATCATCACCAAACCTGTTTTCTATTGATGAAATGAGATAAGTGTCCAAAATTTCAACATGCACTGGTGAATTGACAGTAAGAGTAATGGTTGCCATCTTCCCAGGTCCTTTACTTGACATGCAACCACATATAAATGAGTGGGGAAATTTGCTTGTTTTCTTCAGGCTTTGGAATGACATCAGTCAAAAGTTACAACATCATCATCTTAGTTGAGGATTCATCACTGCATATCCCTTTCATCCAGTCATCCACACTATCATTGCATCTCTTTAGCCTATTGTAACCCTGTTTTCTTCTTTTAAGGTGTTAGTGCTTGTTCGCTTTTGGCTTTTATGTGTATAAATTCTATTTTATTCAGCCGATTCCTTATAGTTCAGTCACACAACACTGACTGCTGTTTCTGTCCATATGTGTTTCATCTGTTTTGTTGTGCAATTTTCATTTTCAATACATACAGCTTTGAGTTTTCTATCCTAAAGCCTTGACATCTTCAGTTGTCTACCTGTAGGTTTTCTTTTATAACAATTTGTTTATGCAGTAAACCCTCGCTGAAGCAAACCTCAATATAACAAATTTTGGCTTCAACAAAGTCATGCATACATTCAAATTGACTTTGGATCTACCAAACAAAGTTCTATAGATGTGGTGAACATGTGGAACATAATGAACTTTCTTATTATTTACCAATATATTTTGCTCAATTTTTTTCTAAGAGAGGAACTTAAAAAAGGAAAGAATGAGATCACTTTAATTTCAATGGAAAGTTAACATTGACACATGTCAATTAACATACATTTTTTCATTTTCTTGGATTACAAATGAATTGTTATCATAGTGGTAAAAAGTGATGGTGACCATTCACCTTGTCTAAACCCATAGGGTCTGAAACTTCATGCCTAAAACCAGTTTGTCTTATCATAAGTACTAAATCAGAATTATCTTGTGTAGAACTATTGGAAATTTCAGAATTATTAAAATATTTTTTAAATACCCAAGGATAATTAATTATCAATAGAAAAATATTTAAGAACCTGCAAAAGCAAAAAAATTCAACAGATACTTTTTGTAACGACAATATCCTAATTGAAAAATTGAAACTAACATTCTCTATGAAAATTTCCTTTAATAAAATTGATAGATCATAAGAACAAATTGCAATTTGTCTAAACTAAGTACTTAATCATAATTTGTTCATGGTTTGTGTAAAAATATTGGAAATTGCAAAATAAACTCAGTTATTGAATCTAAAAAATTGACATTTTAATTGCTTTATTTATTTGTACAGCACAAATTTTTTTTACAGGAAACTTGACACTCGGGATAAAAAAATGCATCAACCTTCTCTTAAAGATTATTTCATTGTTAAAATCTTCATGTCATTATCAAGAAAAAATTTTGGAAAAAACTGATAACACCTTTCTGAGAAAAATCAATGAAAATGGAGATTTTTAGAAAATTAACACAGTCAAAAGTGAAATTTGTAAACATTACATTGATGTAAATCAGTGTTTAAATATCTAATATAAGGATAAAAAATTTCAAAAAATAACATTCATTTTTAAAGAAAAAAAAAAACCTTACTAATTCAGCAATTTCCAATATTTAAAAAAAAAAAATCAAAAGGCAACCAAATTGCCTTTGGATTTACTTAACAATGTTCGTTAAATGCAACGAACTACCAAACTTTCTTCTTACCTAATGAGGGGTAACCATCAGGTATAACAAACTTTTGGCTTCAACGACAATCCCCCTACCAATTAGTTCTTTATAGAGAGAGTTTTCTGTATTCAAGACATAGTATTTTAGACAAAGCTGATAGGGAAGAACCAAGATCTTTTGCCACATTCCACAATGGATTTCCTTTTCAAAAGAGTTATATGATTCTTCACATGGTTATTGAAAGCTCTCTTGTTGAAGCCATGATGCCTTTCATTTATCCCAGTCCAACAGTTTTTATGGTACGCAAGTATTCTCTTAAGGGTAGACTAATTTGAATATTTAGACTAAGTTAGTATTTGTTTTAAAAATCCAAATTACACAGTTATTCCATATTTTTCTCAGCATCAAATGATTCCATAATTTTTTCCTCCACTTGATCTGGAAAAAGTATAACAACTAAATATCTTAATTTAATTTGTTTTAGTTCTATTTCATCAAGCCAGAGTATCAAGCTATAAATAAAAATTGTTTTTTGTCATATCTGCGATTTTTTTTGCTATGAAGTAAAAGAGCTAGATGAACATCCTTTAAGTATGGTGATTCCATATTCTTTGCCATGCATAGTAATAAAAATGATCAACATATTGCAGCAAACCAGCATTAAGACTTGCTACAATATGGATTCTTTTTGGAAGCTAGGAACAATAACAAGGTAGCCATTATTGTTATTATTAATTACTACAACTACTAATAACAATAACTTATGAAAAATGATCAATAATGCTTTGCTTGTTAATATTTTAAAAGAAAGAAGAAAAGACAAATTTTTAAATTATTACATGATATAACAGAACTGAAAATTTTCAATACATTGTATATCTTCATCTCTCAAATTTTAAATGTATTATATTATAGTTTAAAAATTTAAAACAGTCTTGTTTTTCTTCTGTTTAATAATAATAGCAATAAGCAGTATTAATACGACTTGGGTCGTAGCAAAATATTATGAAACTCAGTGCTCAATTAGTAGATTCACTTTTATACACCAATATCAGAAAAGTATTCAGATAGCAATTAAAATGTAATAAGGAAATGTTTAATAGAAGCAGTTCCATGAGCATATATTCGATTAAGGTATTAAAAAAGAATGTGAAAAAGGACTGGATATCAAATATAGCAGCATATGCCAAATACTCTCTTGTTTTCGAAAAGATTGTGAACAGTTTTTAGTAACCAAATGAACAGTAAAATTCTACATCATTAAAAAAAACCTCCGGTTTCAACTATGAAATATAGCACTGTTCAAATTCAAAAGGAAAATAGTGACGGTAAATAATTCAGAGTCCAAGTTGTAAAGAAATGAAGCCTACACGGCAAAAATTTGAAATTAATATAATTTGCTATAATTCAAATAATGCCATTTATCGAAGACTATACAATATAGAAGGGGTAGAAGTGAAAAATGTATATTTTATAGTTGTAGAAGAAAGTTCATGAACTGAGAAATTAACCAGATTCCTTCAATAAGGAAAACAAGTATAGAAAGGTGGAAATGGAGTGTTATCAAGTTGTGAGGTTGTATTTATTATTTCTCTCAGCTGGCTGACTGGTTAGCTATGTGAGAAGTTGGTAATCAATAATGGCACTGAGATGATATGAAGGGAAAGAGACAGGCCAGGCCAGGCCAGTGATGCAAAGACTTGTTGCTGCCTTCTTTGGCAGCAGTAGCCATTGCTACTGCTGGGACAGAGTCTATCTTATTGATAGTTCTCTGTAGCAACTGCCAATGCTGCAGCTCATGAAGAAGATAAGATTTTAAAAATGAAACTCAAAACATTATCCTATAGATACTTGGTTGATTATAAGTGATATAAAATTGAATTCAACAATGAAATATTTTACAGTTTTCATACAGCAAATAGCATATATAAATGCACAGTGATAAAGAAGGGCAGAATCATTATAGACAGTATTAAGCATAGAATTAGTCATTAGGCTGTGATGATAGGGAATTACAGATTAAGAAACAATAAGATAGCTGGCCTTAACAGAAATGAAGGTAATTATTGAAAAATACAACAGACAACAATAAAGACCACAAAATTTATGATAAATGAATGACAAGAAAATAATTAAGTGGTCCATGGAAATCAGTTGAAGAATGAGAGCATACAGTCTGTTAGACTTGAACTAAAACATGTTGCATTTCTATTTCACTTGACATAATTTTACAGATGCTGATCCTAAATTATTTTATAAAAAAAACATACTGTAACTTTATCTCAAATTAGATTTCCTATGAACAAATAGCAAACAGAGTTGAAAATACTAAACCTAATAAAAAGTATTTACATTGTCGATTGGAAAAATTTCAAGCAGATTGATAAGAATCATAAAATTATGCAATCAATAAAATGTTATATAGTATTAGGAATAAGTGAATTAAAAAGTAATAATATTAGCTAAATATTTTTTGTATAGAAGAAGAGAAGAAAAATCCTTTACCTATGTCATATGACAAGTGCTTCATGTTGATGTCAGTTACATACACGTTGATTAAAAACACATAACTGTACACAAGCAGCGGGATAATCAGCACACTACAATAGCTCAAGTACCAATTGAATCAGTCAAAAAGTATCATCCTATCAAGGTAAATATAAACATATGCTTATAGAGATGAATTGTATTCCACAACTGTAGCCACCATCTGGGAGTTGGTAGCACTGGTGAGCACTAACTAAGTGAACAGCTGGCCAATATGTCACTGCACAGCAAGAGAGAGTCTCACTTGAGTTAAGGCAGAGTAAAAAGCTAGTAAATCCTACAAGTCTGCAGAAACACGAATCAGCTTTCCATGGCCAATGATGCTGGTCGCACTTGGCAGAATTAAGAATCATTCATTCAAGTAGTAAGCAGGATAGTTCATATTGATAGCTAGATTCACTTGCATACACCCACTATCAACACATGCATATAGTCATATAAGCACACACAAACAGAAAATGGCTATATAGGTATACGGAGTAAATAGATGATCTAATAAACTTTAGTTTATTCTTCAATAAGGTCATATACAAGGAGAGAGATAAAAAAATTAATAGTAAAGATTGAGATTTTTCTGTTTCTAATACATACTATATTACAAATAAATTCTATAGTATGCACCTAATGGTATAAGAACTAGTCCTGCATTATTCTGTGAACTTCGAGGTTTGTTTTATCGATTGAATAATTTTATAAATGCTCAGTCATGATTAATATTTATTAGAATTATATTTAAAATCAATTTGTTCAAAAATGAATATTTTAAAGATAAATTGAATGAAACATTTAAAATACCTAAACCTATCAGATCAAAAACTATATCATATCATATCCCTTGTAGAAAGACAGATTTATTTTGATTATTAAAAGGCTCTTAACAGTGAATAATAATTCAAAGCAGTAATCAAACAAAATAAATCGCCAATTTTAAGAGTAGCAGATAGCATTAGTAAATTTCAAATTCATTTCTCTCGAAACTCATCAGAAAAACTGTAGAGTTGGAAGATGTCCATTGGGCATCAGATTTTCTTAGCAATAGGTGACAATCGATTAATTTTAAAATTGAGATATAAAAATAAAGTTGCTTATATCCAGAAATATTTCACTGCCGTGCAGTATTTATTACAAGTATTCACAAAAACAGCAAAAAACATTCTCATTTATACAATCATTTTCCTATAATAAAGATGTGTGGTGCAAAAAGATGTTAATTAATGTTTTCACTAATTTCCCCCTTACATGCAAGAAGAAAAGAAAATCAGGGAAAAATTCCCAAAAGAATGCAAAATCGTTAATTGTTCATAATGCACTGAAAGGTAACAATATACCATCAACTTATTTTAAGAAAAATACTAACTAAACCAAGAAAGCACTAAGAGTCAGGGGTAGTAATTGCACAAGAATCCACTCCAAAATTCAACTTCTTTCATAGCCTGTTATCCACCCTTACAAAAAAATGTTGAAGATATATGGACAAACATGATATTCTCATATTATGTGGTTTGGACATATAACTTCAACATTAAGTAAGTAACTGTACACAAATGTGCTCCAAAATTTAGTCATTTCTTCTATAGTCCACCTTCCCATGTCATTGAAATTCAGTGAGAACTTTTGGGTAGATCATTTAGACACTCATGAGCATGTACATAAATGTTGAAAAAAAAAATTTGTAATTAAAAAAATAAAACGGAAAAATATCCCTCAATCAAAAACATGCCTGGATCCACCCAGAAGATTTACTACCTCTTTCTCATCCCACTGCACACTATTCGACAAAACTTCATAGAAATTCATTCGTTACTTTTAGAGATAGCTGACAGACATGACTTTTTGGCAATAGTATGTGGTATAGACGTATAAATACAACCTGAGGATGGTAATTGTGCATGGATCTGTTCCAAAACTTAATCAGTAGTCTATTGCCCACCCTTCCACAGGATTTCATAGAAATTGATTGTGAACTTCTTGAGATATTGTGTGGACAAACAAACAAATGAACAAACACCAAAACATATACATTTTTTCAACTTTATTGACAAGGATAGAATATCAAGTAATGCACTAATTATATATTCCAGAACATCAGAAAAAGGTTTATGAAACTGTTTTAAATCCATTTTAGTATTAGTGTTCATTTAAATATATATTCAACAAAATGAGAAAATGCTGAAAAAAACATAAATGAAACAACTATAGTTAAAATCTTTTTATTATAAATCAGTAGGCGAAGAAATACAATAGATTGTTTAACACTATTGGTAATTTGCCCAAAGAAATATTGTTGACTATCACTGCCATAATTAATAGGCTATTGGCTATGTACATAACATCATTTAATCCCTGCAAAGTAATAATGGATCAGTCCATCGTCATGTTAGAAAGTAAAGAGTGAGAAGGGAGAAAGAAAGAAAGAAAATGGAGACAAATTATGAGACGTTCAATGTTGATGAACTAAAATATTGAAATTTTCTTTTATTCAAATTACTTGGAAGTTAAAATCAAGGTAGAACCCTTCTAAAAGTTCCCCATCTATTTTGAACACTTTTTTGTTGTTTCGAATTCAAAATAGAAAGGTAACTTTTTTTTCACTTTTAGGGTTCAAAATAGAAGGGGAACTTACAGGGGTCAAAATTGAGGTGGGGGTGTTCATATGTACACGTCAAAATTGAGGAGGAACTTTTTTCCCTACTTTCAGGAATCAAAATTGAGAGTAACTTTTTTACATTTTGAAGGGTCAAAATCTAGAGTAACTTTTTTCACTTTAAAGGATGTAAATCAAAGAACTTCATTTTTCGCTTTTAAGGGTGAAAATCAAGAGAATTTTCCTTACTTTCAAGGTTCAAAATTGAGGAGGAACTTTTTTTACACTTTAGGGTCAAAATCTCATCAATTTGAGGAGAAACTTTTTTTTTTCACTTTTTGCAGTCAAAATCGAGGGGGAACTTTTATTTCATTTTTAAGGGTTAAAATAATTTTTTTAAACCATTTAGAGATCAAAATCAAAGGGAAATATTTTTTTCCTCTTTTAGTGGTTAAGAGGGAGGGGGAACATTTTTTTCATTTTTAGGGGTCAAAAGGGAGGGGTATCATTTTTTTCACTTTTAGGGGTCAAAAACAAGGGAGAAATTTATCTCTCTTTCAAGGGGTGAAAAGTGAGGGGAAACTTTTTCTCCTCAAGGTGTACATAGAAAGAGGAATATTTCTTTTTGTACTAATGGACCCTTAGGTATGTATTTATCAATTTAGTTTTTGAAAATTCCAAAAAGTTTCAAGTTTATTGCATGAGGTTTGATTTAAAAAGTAAATATAATGCCTAACTGGACTTCGCGTCTGTTGGCAAATCTTTATTGTGGAATCTGTGTTCACGCTCACATTGAGAATGATAATCTGATTTCCATCCATCTATGTACTCAATTAATACCTCTCACCCATTGTAAACAGGCACAGTTTACAGAGAAATACACAACTATCCCAGCCATGGGGCAGGCTACAGTTCTAATATTATGATGATACAAATTTAAAACCAAGGATTATGTTCTAATATATTGAAAACCAACAGGTGCTGAGAGATGCGAGTGAATGTAGCTTAAACTGTAAAGCATTACATGCTTGTGTCTTTGAGTACCTCATTTCTCTTTTCAGTCAGAACTGTCAACACAAAAAAATGTCTGAATTTCATAGATGACACAGCAGCAGCAGCAGCATCATCATCAATAATAATAAGTGTAGATTTTTTTTTCAGACTATTGTCTTCATCTCATTTCAAAGAGCTCCATGATTAATGTAAATACAAAATGTTCATAGGATATATTCAACTTGTCAAGACAGCATCCAGAGTACCTTTAGCCAGAGATTCATTATTACATATTTCTAAGCTTATTTCTGTTATCACCAGGGCTGCAGAGTCAGTATATAAAACTTCCAACTCTGACTCAATTTCTGGTACCACCAACAACTCCGAGCAAAATTTGGTTTTAGAAAACTACATGAAAAAAAATAGTACAAGGCAAAGCCAATTAACTAGAAAGAGAATATTTAAAATATATGTAGAAGCTTGAAACTAACGGGGAAATACATACACTTTAGCATACCTACATAAAAAAGTTGATTGAGAACAGGAAAACCCAAAAGCATCAACATATATAATGAGCAGTGTGACTTCTTATGCTCCACTGTCTATAAAAATGGACTCGTCTACATAAAGTTCCAAATTTTGCTGATAAAAATATCTTCTACCCACCATTTCAAATGATAGACTCTCTTATTGAAACCAGTTCAGTAGTTAATTATCTAAAAAAAACAATCTCAAAAGTTAAAATATCTGTGAAATCTTTTCGCAGGGATAATCTCTCAATGTCATAAACCACTTAATACCGCTCCTAATCAATAGAGGGGCTTTTTGGTGGAGGAAACAAAGTTTGTTAAGTTTATCGTGTCAGATGGAATGGAAGATTTTTAAAATGACCAAATGTTGAATGGGGAGGTAACTTTTCTCAGTAGTTATTCCCATTGTTAATGACATCTACATTTTCTTACTTGAAACTAGAAGTCAACTCATTATATATAAAAAGAAAACTGTGTTAATTGAGGTCTATGTAACATTAAATTAAAAATCACTAAATGAATAAAGCACAGCAAAAGATTGGCAACATCCGCTTTTTAATGCAGAAATACTGTTATGTCTGAAGTGGGACAAATCAATAGAGGTCAGAAATTCTGCCAGGTGTCACTAAAACTATGTTTGCAATGTACAAAACATGAGGAGCCACAATCAGATTGTTTTTGTTGTGTGCAGGAGTGTGTGTATAATTGTTGAAAAGTGTTACATATACACAAAAAGTATTTGATACATATATATATATTAGTTTCTTGGATAAAAAAATGCTTTGCTCCAAAAAATTTACAAATAACATTTAATACACCATTGAATAAATATAACTTTTTTTTTTCCAAGTTTGATACCTCATTATGATTCACCAAATATCAGTCTATTTGTCTAAATGTGACAGCCTACCACAAAAACCACACAACATAGCTAAAAAATTTCTGGTGTGCCCCTACAGAGCAGGTTTTTAGTAGTTAGTTTTTGAAATGACAAAAGGTGTGGGGGGGGGGCAATTTACACCTTAAATTCATCCTGAAATGGATACATTTCTGATATTCATGATAGTTTTATGGCGCAGCTTGCATCCTTAAGCATGTTTTTTTTAATAGAATTTTGAATAAGTATGAGAAGGAAAGAGAGAGACATGCTTGAATACATTTCAGTTGTAACCAACTGTGTATCTATTTATATAAAGCAAGTGAGAGCTTATTTTCCGATCTCCTAACAGTACAAATGTTTTAAGAAATCAACTGAAAAATTGACCACATATTTTTTTTAAATAAAATTTTTATATAACATGGCTATTTTGAACATTAGACCCACTTGAAAAAAACAACAAAAAAACATCAACTTCACCAACTTTTAACACTAGGTCTGCCCTCTTTTTTTTGGACTTTAGTACCCCTTTTTTCTAATATTAACCCCTTTCAACTTTAGCCCCCTCATGCCACATCTTTCTAGAATTACTCCCTTCTAACAGTATAAAGAAAAAACAATATTAAATCACTTTGAAAAACAAATTAAATTAAGCAATTCTATCAATTTTATTAATTTTTTTCTTCTACAGCAATTCACTGTCATATTAAGGCAGGTGTTTGGTCAAGTAATATTTTACAAGTCATCATATGGTGACATAGAAAATATGACAAAAGACAAATGAATAATTCAATAAGTACACACTGCATTTTATTATACATGGAGATGATGATGATCATATCATAATTCCATAAATGCCCATCTGTCTGCCTGTGATCGTAATACAAAAAAACAGCCAGCACGATGACCACCAAATTTTCTATGGCTATTAATGGGATCCCAGCAGGCTCTTAATGAGTTAGTTTTCACAAATACCTTTCTGAATGTTTTTTTTTGGTTTAGTTTGCAATTGGAGTTTTTGCTAAATTGGTTCCTTAGTGTCAACCAATGTTCTTACTTCATTTAATATCTAACTATATTTTGCCAAATGTCCAGAGAGGTACTGGAGGGCGATCAGTTAGCAGTGCAGAGAATGGCTTCAGTAAACCAAGTTCAAACTCTAACAGAGACAGGCAGTAATGCCCAAATATTTTTTTTTTTTTTTTTTTTCAGTTGTTTACACCACCCACGATTGTAGATTCATTTTTTTTTTTAATTCTCCCCCCCGCCCCAGAATGTTTTTGTGGGAGGTTCAATTTACAAAAAAAAAAAAAAAAAAAAAAATCAGTGCTAAATTGGCCCCTTAGTTTTTATCAAGCAGTGTTCACGCTTATGATTCACTATCCAACTAAATTTCACAGAATGTTATGAGAAGTGCTAGTGGAGGATCAGTTTACAATGCGGAAAATGGACTCAGCAACTTGGGTTTCAAAACAGAACGGAAACTTTTCCCCCTTTGAGAGTTCAAAAATGAAGAGAATTCTTACCCCCACTTTCAGGTGTAAAAATGGTCAAAAATTTTCTGCACCACTCTAAAGGGTTAAAATTTAAGGCAAAAGTATTTAAGAACTCCAAAAAGAGTTAAAAGAGAAAGGAAGTTATTTTTTCACCTTCAACAAGTCCAAAGTGAAGGGAAACCTTTTTCTTTCAACTCTGAAAGCTTTAGTACATGTGTTTTTATTCCTTGAATATTTAACAAGGGTTAGACTGGTACTTCAGCTTATTACTATGATTCAGCAAAGGTCAACTAAAACTCAAAAACTGCTGACAGTAGGGTCATCAAATTTTCTGTGGCTCATAATCCCAGCGCAGGTTTTTAGCAAGTTATTTTGAGAACCAACTTCCCTTAAGTTTTTACAAGAGAGTTGAAAAACTTTTCAGTTCTTTAGTATATGTGCAGCAGATTTTACATTAGCCTAAAAATTTTAGTATCCTTATACGATTCACCAAATCTCTGTGATTGTCAAACACAAGAACAGCCAGATGTGTGGCATTAAACTCCAGGGTTGTATTTCATAAAGTAAGATATTGGACATTCCCCTTCCTAATAAGGTTAGAGATTGGGGTCAATTCTGTTTCTAGCATCATTAACGCTTACCTAAAAATCCACTATCTAGGTAATAAAGTAGTAAAATCTAATTATGTTCATACTCACATCAGTTCAGAAGTATGTATCAGAGGAAAAATAATTATATATTAGAAATTAAGCAGGTTCTCATTTATATACAGCACACATTTTAGATAGAATTTTGAAAAAATAAAATTCTCAATTTGTATGGGGTCTGCATCCACGCACAACTAAAAAGGTCTTTCTATGAATATTTCTTTTCTTTTATCTGGTTTTGTACCATTCATATGAATCTAAAAAATGTTAGGGGTGAAATTTTTTTTTTTTTTCAATTTTTTTCTTGAATTTTGATCTAATTTATGAATTTGAAATAAATTCTGACCTCAATTTGTTAATGAAAACAGACTTTTATCAGAAAAAAATTCAATGAATTTATGCAAATTGGTATAAATATTAGCTCTATATCTCTTTCGATTTATATATCACGTGATCAGGTCTATATCAACTGATTTTTGTGATTTGTATTAAATATATTAATACAAAATTCCTCAAGAGATAAAAGTAAAGGGGAACTTTTTCCCCTTCAATAAATCAAAATTTAAGGGAAACTTTTTCCCCTTTGAGAGGCCAAGTAAAGAGATTTTTTCACAAAAGTGTCAAAGTTAAGGGAAATTCCCTGTCTGTTTTTGAAGAGTGAAAACATAAGGGACACTTCTCTCACTTTTAGGGGTTAAATATGAAGGTAAACCTTTTTCAACTCCAAGGGGTCAAAAGTGAAAGGAAACCTTTTTTGAAAGTCCGAAAGCTACTGTGCTTTATCTTTTCTGTTTTCATTCCTTGAATATTTTACATGGTGTGGAGGGGTAATTCAGCTAATAATGATAATAGATGAAATCAAGTAATCTTAACAGAATGAGAAAAGGTGCATAAAAGCAGAGATGGGAAACAAGTCAAATGATATATCAAATCTTAAGCTTAAAACTATTTGCTACACCAAAAAGTAGAAATCTGGACAAATTAGAGAAACGGATTAACTACGGTATAAGCAAAATTGCAATTGATCAAAGAAGTGCCAATTTCTTCTTCACATATGGTAAGTTTGAATGTTGCGAACCTGTTCAAAGTTAGTTGAGACCTTGTTCATGGTATCAGATCAATCTTCAAGGGAATATGCCAACATTTCCATAGACAACATGATGGGAATGTTGATGTTCTCAGCACACACAACACATTTCCAACATCAATTAAAAGTATACATAAATAGGAAGAGAGTTTGGCTGTAGGTTTGCAGCTTTGTCAAAGGATCAACATCAGCATGAAACATCGACAAAATTTGGCTCTAAAAACATCATGATTGAGGTCTACACTTTGGTTCATAACTGCCCAAAGAAGACCAAAGAACATAATAGCAGAAACATTGGGACAAAAACAACAAATGTAGAAATAACAGATTGCAATTGTGCAGTAAATAACCAGAATCTTTCCCCATTATTTTTGCTTGGTCAAGTGTGGAATCAGGTATTGTCAGTCGAATGAGAACAAAAATGGATGAAGATATCAGCCTGAATAATTTATGTTTAGCAAAAATGATTTACCTTAGAACATTAGATAACAGCTCTAGGACAAAACTAACGAATCAGTCCATTTCATTTTACTCCACAACTATCACTTAGCTTACTGCAATAACAAGAACTAACTAGAAATGACAATTATTGACACCAGTATGTTTTTTATATCTGTTCTAAAAAGGACAAGAGTTTGGATTTTTTTTTAAATACAAGGTTACTTTTCATAAATGTACACATATATAAAATGCTAGCTAAAGCACTCAGCCTCGCTTGGGTTCAGGAACACCTAAAAATGAATACAATCACAAGAATTCACTATACTTTGTATCAATTGCTTTACTCCACCTTCTTTACTTGTTCCAGTAATGTTGATTCTAACAGAATTATTTCCACCAAACAATTAAGAAAATAGTTCTATTTTTACCTTTATAAAAATTCTCAAAAATATAAATATATATAAACAAATATAGAACCTAAAATGAAATTATATTCTTACAAATCATTTTTTCTAATTTTCAAGGAAAAAAATCTTTTAGAACTAAAAAAAAAAAAGAAAAAAATATTGTACCAATTTACATAATTACAGTATGAGAATTCTTTTTGATCAAGAATTTTTTTTTCAATGTCGGTTACAGCTCTTATTCTCTAAAAAATACTCATGTATTTTGCATATTTTATTTGCCATAGAAAAAGGTTTCATTTTTAAAGAAGCTATGGATGAAAAATTAGTAACAGAAATTTAAATAGATACTCCATTTTACATAAAAAAAACTTACCTAATACTTAAAGAATGTTTTGAATGTTTTGAAACGATAATAATAAAAACATAATTAGAATAAAAATATAAAATAGAAATGAACATGGGTTTCAACAAATAGAGATACAAACATACATATCTATGTAACATTATTGTAGGAGGATTTTAGGATTTCTCTTTTCACCTGATTTTCTTTACGTTTTCCTCTATTCTTCTCACCTACTTTTCCTCCTCCTACCCTCACTTTTTTAAATTCCTTCCTGCTTAGTATGTTGTAGTTTTCTCGGTCAGATATTGGAACTGAAAGGCCATGGATCGGGTGGAGACTATACAGTGATTCTAGGTAGAAAAGCATAACGGTTGTACATTCAGTACTCAGTAGCTTCTCGAAGCTAAAATTAAGTAAATTCCTAAGTAGCTTCTCATAGACCTAAAAATGTTAAAATTGGTAAAACTTGGAAAAAAATTTGATCCACTCACATACAGTCAGAAAAAGTCATATAGCTTACGATCCTTGCAGTGCAAAGATCTACTCCTATACCAAATTTTAGTCACTTCTATAACATAGATTTTCTTTGAAACAAAATAGAATGCATGTGGCTAAAGTGAAGTTTGCATGATTATTGAATGTTGTAAGAACTAATACCTAAAGTAGTTAATTGAGAACGCAGTGGATTCTGAAAGTACAATAATCAAATAAAATTTTATGAAAAGTAATCTGGGAAATTACCAGAATCCAATCATTTTTGCAAGAAGCTATTAGGTGAACAGAAGAGCTAATCCCTTAGACATTTATTTCAAACAAGAGCAAAATAGGGTAGTGTTAGGGGATTTATGATGTTCGAGATGATACTGAAAAGATGTTGAAATATAAGAAACGAATCTGCTCAAGGTACAAGAAGTCTTAAATTATCTGTAAGAGGACAAAAGCTGGTGAATGTAACTGTCAAGAGGATATTCAAGTTTTTTAAAATGCAGTTAATGTACCATGAAGAATGTTGACTCAATAGGTGTGTTTCATCACAAAGAAAATGAAATAGATAAACCTTTTTTTTCTAAGGATGTTCTTGATGTTTGATGTAATGGCAAGTGTTTGTCAAATTAATTATTTTACTTTATTTTGCTATATTTGGAAATATATGATACAAAGATGAAAACTAACACCTCAGCAAAGATATCAAATTCCACCACAGTTTACATAAAAGACAATCACTCAAAAACAATATCTCCAGTTTTCTAAGGGCCAGGTTACTAGCCCGCCATCCTAGAGAGACTGCCTTGTAGGGCTAAAAGCTTCAATTGCCCTGCTATTTTCACCCATAACTAGAGGGAGAATTGGATTCATGCCTTCCCTAAGGGTACGAGAATGAAGTGAATACAAACTTTCCCAGACAGAGTTTGAACTCTACCTATTCTATTCTCCATGCTGTTAACTGATAGGTCATCAGCAGATCCTAACATAAGAGTACCTACAAAATAATGATCAACTTATACTTGTAAGAACAAAAGCAAGACATTGTGCCAACTGTTTTTAAATCACTTATACTGATAAGGAGTAAGTCAAAAAAGTTCCTTGTTCCAGATCTTTTGCATAAAATATGCAATGTAGTTGTAGTACTAGTAGCAATACCAACATAATAGATTCAGACTTATCAAGCTAACAAAATCAGCTGACATTTTCCTAATAAGTTAAAAATATTGAAACAGTAAGGATTATAAAGGCATTTGGCAGTATAAACTGTCACTTGATTTTTTAATGCATACATAATTATACATGACATTAATTATTGATAAAAATAAAAGTAGTGCAGTAGATAATTTAGCAATTTTAAATTAATACAGCAAAGTGTGAACTGTGAAGTAGGGTCTACCGGGGTAATTAAGCCCCAGGGGGAATTCGGGTCAAAACCTGGACATTTTTCTTTTTCAATTTCTTACAAAAATCACACATCTCCCGACACTCAGCTTGCAATATCTCATTTGAAAGCTCATTAGAAGTATGCCTATCTGTCCCTTGAACATGTACAAAAAATAGTAAAATTCAATTCTACCTTCTAAAAACCTCTACAGGAAAAGGTTACAAACCTAGCAAAAAGTGATTACATTGTTGGAAAGCTGAGATTGTCAGTTGAGTAGCATAGAAATATTTTCAATCAGCCTACAATAATTTTTAAGCAGACCAAAAACGTAAAATGGATCAATTTGGGTCATCTCATTTACCGAATTAGCTTTCTATTTGTAGCTATCCTTCATGATCATTTTTCAAATAGGTCTATTGCTTTTAAGACTACAAAACTTATACTAGTTGATTACTGTACTTTATTACATATGAAAATCTATTTTACCTACATAGACTAAGCTTAAGCCTAGGCCTATTCAGTGTGTCAATAAGTTTCACAATTCATTTAAAAATGTCAACAAAATCTTCAAGATTCAATGTTAGTTAGCCCATTTATTCTTCTATAAAGAAAATTTAATAGGCTCAATAGTTGGACAATTGGTGGCTCCAAAGGGGCCACATACAGCTGTAGCGAGTCAGGTTGGATGATGGACATTGATTTTGGGAAGTGTTCCTTGCACAGCTTTGTAAAACATATAGGTGCTTGAGAAAAAACAATCCTAACATTTGATAACCACAACTTACAATGCAGTAAAGGCTGCCATGAATGACATGATAATTTTGTGTTTGCCACCAATTACTTCAAATGCACTTCAGCCCATAGATGTGGTAGTCTTTAAACCAGTGAAGGTAGCATGAAACTAGAAAAGGGAGTCTTTAGACCAGTGAAAGCAGCATGGAAAACATTTTTAAAGCAATGGTTCACAGTTATGCATGACAGCAGTTGAATAAAGCTGTTTCTCTCATCCTACTGACCAAACTATGGCAGCAATTACACCCCTTGCATTCCATTAATGTATTCAGAGGAACAGGGTTGTACCCTCTGAACAGGTAGGCTGTAACACATTGAATTGTGTCACCTATTGATGCTCCTCCAGGTCATGCTTCACCTCAAAATGATAAATGTAGCCCATTAACATCTACTACAATACCAAGAAAAACTTCAACTATGGCCATATTTACTGTCTTATCACCTAAAGCTTCAAAAGAAACACAAGCTGACCAGCATAAAAAAGAGGCATAAAGGAGTCCAAGGAAAAGCAGTGAGGTTTCAACAGAAGAGTCAGTTCTAGAAAGATTATGAAAAGAGGCACAAGACAGAATGCAAAAGAAAAACTCAAGTACAATTGTAAAATCTTCAACACAAACAACAGAAGTGAAAGAAAGGCCTATGAAAATAAACAAAAAATGAAGTGTAGAATTGAAAATGAAATAAGCTTAGAGTCTGATATCAAGAGCATTGTTAGTTCTTGTGACAACGTTGCAGAAAAATGTGAGGCTGCAGTAAAAATTTGCATGAAGGTGTTACTTGTGTCATAATATATTATGAATGGAGGGACTTATTACCCAGGATTAGTGAAAAAGATCAATTATGTGACTGAGTTGCATGATGAAAAACAGCCCCAAAACATGGAAGTGACCAGAAAGAGAGACAAACATGAATATCGATTGGAAGACATAATAAAAATTATCAATATTCCATCATTAATTGGGAAATGTGAGCCATACACAGAGCTGGATTTTTAACAATATTGGATGTGAAGTTTTAAATTGACTAATACAAAAGAATTACTAGTGTACGTAGTTGAGGATAGGCAAATGTAATAATTTCAAGTGTTTATATTCGAAAAAAGTATGTTTCTACAAGAAAAGTGTGTTTATAACAAAAAAATTTAAAAATTTCCAAGAAAAATTAAACACTTACGAAAAGAACTATTGGAAAAATTAAGAAATCGTTAGACCCTAGTTAATTAGTAATCAAAAAGCACCATGTGTTCAATCTCATATTTTTGCAAATCCTTCCCTAGATTTAGCTAAATTATAACCAAATTTTGCCTAATTTCTTTGATCTATAATAGTGCCCACTTACTCTGTCATTAAACAGTTTTTAATCAGCATCCAGTAGATTCAGCTGGAAAATAGGCATAAAATTGTGTCTATATTAACATGAATTTACATGGTAAATCAAACTTCCCTTGGAAGTATTTTTTCCTAGAAAAATAATTTGCCAAGTACACACAGAAAATATGGGGTTATATTGTGTGGTTTCTGCAGTAGGTTGTCACACAGACAGGTGATATACTTTTGGTGAATTATAATAAGGTATATATTGATATATATTTAACAGTATGAAAAATCTAAAAGCTTCATTAATTTATATTTGAATCAAGACTTAGTGCCTATACTATTTTGTCAATTAGGTACTGCGATTGTAGCACATTTCGGCCACAGTTTGACTGTGGACATTTTGGCCTCGTTTTGTTTTTGGAGGCAAAAACGACTACCTATATATATATATATATATATATATATATATATATATATATATATAATTTACGTATCTACTTGTCTTTCTTTCATGAATTTTCTCATTTCTTTTCACTTATATGCAATCGCAACATAAGAATTTTCACTCACTTAAAATCACTTTTGGTAAAAAAGAAATCTTGACCAACTTTATTTACTTTTTACAAATATATATATATATATATATATATATATATATTTATTTACAAAAATTAATAAAAAGTTTTTTTTGAAAAAAAAATTTTCTGATATGCTAATCAACAGACATACATTTTTCTAATATGATTCTATTTCATTTTGAATTACATGAACTTAGTAATTTTCTCCTTTAAAAAATAAAACAGGGCTGAAACTTCCATTGTTGAAATATCTGCAGCCAAAACGTCCATTTACCAGATACAGCAAGATAGATAAAGTTAGTTACATGGGAATTAAAGGTCACCATTGTATAGGGTTTAGAATGTAATCCTCATATTTATAATTTGGTTGTCTCTAAATATGTTCATGTGTACAAATGATCCAAATAAATGGCTTGAAAGGCCTAGCTGACTTTCCCGAGGGAATGGGCAAAAAGGTCCTTTAATGAGAGGGGTGGCAAAAATGACAGAACAGTCTAGATTAATGGTCCTTAGAGAGTTAACAAAAAGCACACTGGCTGAATTACCCTTCTTTTTTTTCACTAAGATAGCCATTCATATAAAAGTGTTTAGCTCAACATTCAGGGTAATTTACATCAATTTTTCTATGAACATAACCATTTTTAATATTGAAGTTTTTTTACACGAGTTAGCAACATAAATGAAAAAAATTAGACAATTTTGAAAGCCCTCAGGAGGGAGCTTTGTAACTTTAATGCAAAACCAGACTGTTATTTATAAAAAAAATATTGTTTAGGAAGGAAAGAAATAGTTTCATAAATTTCATGTTGGGATCCTAAACATAAACTTCTACTTTCAGGCATTTTTATATTGGTAATACAAAAATATGCATGGACTACATTGACCTGTTTGAAGATGTGTGCGGTCTCGCACAGATATAATTGGGAGTGTGCGCAAACCTGCCCAAGGGTGTGCAACACCCATGCCAAGAATCGATCGCTAAACTTGCCAGTTACTCACTATTTTTCAGCTCTTGCCACTCTACCCACCTGGTTGTGTAAGAAGACAGTAAAGAACATTGTTTTAATTCTGTAATATCAGATGTTTAATTATTTTTCCCCGGGCAATGCCGGGATTCCCTGCTAGCTTAATATAGAAGTTTTGATGTTAGATGTTGGAAGGTCACCAGTGACAGTAATGAGCAAGCAGTAGTCCTATAAGCTTGAAAGAGCAGAAACAGCTAAGGAAAATACGAGAGCAGATTCAGTGAGTTACAATTTTATTTGACAAGGTTATCAGCCTGACAGAGAATCAATGAAAAATCCAACCTTTTGGTTAACTGTGGCTCACAGTGTTAGAAAGATATTTGCAGAATTCTGAATGATTTTTTTTTAAGACCCCATTGTTTTGAAAAACAGAGTGAATACTCATAATGCAAGAATTAGGGAATACACATTTTTTTTTAGAAAACTGGGCAGCAGCATGAAATAAAAACTACTCTTCCAATGCAATATCAATATTTAGCAATTCAACGCAATCTGATAGGAGGAAAGAGTGTCATAAAGCCAATATACACATGCAATATAAGAATTCAGAATACCTTTTCAAACACAGTTTGTTGGGAGGTCAAGATGGTGATGACAAAAAACCATACTTAATAAAATACAGCGAGTGCTGCCATAAGGCTGAACAGTACCAGCAGAAAATATTAAATTTGCTCGTCTATCATAGATTTGGCATGTGTATACTGTAATGTCCAAATGGGAAGAAATCAAAAATTCTCTCAACAGTCATCTAGAGAAGGGGCCGGCAACAGGGGGGCTTTTGCCCACAAGTGGGCCACTGATGTGTTCTCTGTGGAGCTTGGATCGTTTCCAAGAATTTTTATACCAAAATTTCAAAATTAACTAATCGCCTAAATTCAATAAGATTTTCAGTATTTATTCCCTTTATGGATGAAATTTTTTTACATGAAATAGGTATTTTGAAAGAAAAATATTTATGAATTTCATATGTTCAAATGCACAGGCAAGAATTTTTTACTTTACTATAACAAGCACAGGCAGAGCATGGTGATCTCTAAACTCACACTGAAATCAAGTGGCTGTGTATTGGAACAATTCAATGATCATTTGCCAGAAATACTCCAGTTTTTAGATGAGAAAAAAGAATATCCTGCATTGAAACAGTCCTTTTCAGGTATGAAAACATGAAATCTTCTCAAAGAAGTTGTCTTTTGGACATGAATTTGAAGAGGCAGATAACTGCTACTACAACAACTTACGTTCCAAATTTACTGAGGTCAATTTTCACACTGATGCTTAGTTTTCTGAGAACTATAAATTAACTGCTATTAAATTGACTAAATAACATTCCAAGAGAAATTATGAATCACCACCACCTGTATATGCTTATTTTTATCACTTAAATTTAGCATAAATTGAACCCTCCACTGAAATCTGAGGGGGGGGAGTTAAAAAAATAAGATAATATCGCTACTCATTAAGGAGAATGTGTGCGTGCAAAATTTGAGGTTTTTACTTTGAACACTTAGAGCTAGGCTAAGTCCAAATAAATAGATAGATAGATACAAATATACATAATTTTCAGAACATATGAATAACATGGAGCCAGTAAAAGTTTTTAAACTGTTTTTTTATGGGTAGTGGTGGATAATAAAAACTATA
This sequence comes from Thysanoteuthis rhombus, assembly GCA_963457665.1. Lineage (NCBI taxonomy): Eukaryota > Metazoa > Mollusca > Cephalopoda > Oegopsida > Thysanoteuthidae > Thysanoteuthis > Thysanoteuthis major. The sequence goes on from OY735200.1 coordinate 9,132,338, forward strand.
AAAATTCTATGCACAACAGATGAGATACATGTGAAAAGTTGTTTTTTCTCAACTTCATGTTATTTCATTTAAAATATCCCTCATTTTTACTCAGAAAGGAAGTTTACTTATAAGGAGAGAGAGAAGGGGAGAAAAGAAAGTTTGTTAGTTTAATAAGAGGGTGTGAAGAGGGGAGAAGGGAAGAAAGTTAGATAGTTAACTGAGGGGTGAGGAAAATTTTGGCATATGTATCTTATCCATGATTGTTAGATAATTAGATAGAATTATAGACCAGCAGCAAAGATTGGAAGGGATAAGGGAGACAATGAGAAGATACAGGATTAGGTTGAGAGAAATACAAAGACATGAAGTAATATTTAGGCTTAATTTCATCTTGGGTGATAACAACCGAGGAATTTCCCCATGGGTACAGCTATAGTACATAAATGTTAGAACACGTGAATAACCTAAACCCAGCAAACATAAAAAAAATTGGAAAAAGGAATGATAAATGAATAAGTCACTTCTATTGCCTTTTGTTGGGCACGAAAATATCCAAATCTGAAAAAAAAAAAATTAGTATAAACTTGCATTGAAAATTGAACCCCCAACTAAACCCTGATTTTGGAGGGGAATTTAAATAAAAATTTAAAAAATCAAACATTTTCCCTACTCATTGAGGGGAGTGTGTGTAAAATTCCAAGTTTCCACAACGAACAGTTAGGTCTGGACAAAGTCCAGATATAGAGAATGCATGGTTAACCTAAACCAAACAACAGTATCTTAACCAGAGTTGTGGGTAGCAGTGATTAAATACATTCATGTCATGATTTTTAAATTACTTTTTACTTGAAGAGTGAATATTACAGGAAATTCATAGGTCTCAAGGGCCAAATTTTTCAAAGTAAGATATATCATATACATGCAAGCCATGAGCACTTCAGAAAAATCATATGAGGGCCATTACAAAAAGAAGCTACTGATACTTTGTTGAGAGCATTGGTCTTCTAACTTCAAGTACTTGGGGAAACCTTTTCAACAAATAAATTTTCCAGGGGACTCCTTGAAAAACAACTTTCCTATCTACATATATATCTTTATGTATGTAATTATTTATGGAATTATCTGGATATGTATAAGCTCAAAGAAAAAAATAAGAATGGAGCTGAAGGATGAAAAATGAAAATAATGACTACTGACTTAACAGTGTCCAAAAACGTCACTTAGCTTTTAGACCCCTCAGAAAGATAAGGTGGCTTGGAACACGGTTTGAATATATCAGAAACTTGAAGCACAAGTTAGAAAAATTAACATGGAAGACCACATGGTTAGAAAACGGTTTGTGATGAGAAACACAAGTTCAAACTGAGGCACCAGCATCTGGAATTTTTTTGTACGTATATATACATATATATAATTTATAGTTTGAAATTGAATGTATAAAGCACTCTATGAAATAAATCCATCACATATCAGACATTGCTTTATATATATATACATATTTTCGACCCCCACAGAATTAAAGACGTAAGTAAAGATTTGGGGGCCTCCTCCAACATTTAGTGAAATTTGTCAGTAGAAATGCAATAGATGAACTGCAATTCAAAAAGCTTAGGAACCCCTCCATTGGAGGGTGGGCCAGGGCCATTTTAAATGGCCCAAAAGACACATACATACACACTAGTTGAAAAGATCCTCACAGGTAAAGAAAAAACATGTTGCTTTCAAAAACAAGATCAGTTGAGAATAATTCCAATTTTTTTCATCAAGCTATTATACATTACTAGTTCACCCTTGCTGTCAAAATTAAATATATAGCTACACATTGCATTTCATGTACCTGAATAATAGAGATTTACATTGCAGTGAGCTTGGAAAATAGCCTTCTACTGACTAAAAACTGATTTTCATTATAATTTGTTTCTTTTTCTATCTTTATTATGTCATTAGAACCTGAATGAAATTCTATTTTACAGAGCCAGTAGCATGATTTTTCATTATCATGTGTAGATGATTTAGAAGTGTTGAATTTTCAGAGTAAAACAACTATACTTACTAAAGAAATTTGCAATGGCGAATATCCTCACGAGAAATACTTTTCAAAAATCATCCATAATACAAAAAAAAAAAAAATCAAAGAATCCTTGAATGATTATACATTTCACTTGAGTACATATACACAAAGTTAGGTTTCAAGTTTTTAAACTAACAAGAACATAGTCGACTGTAAAATCATACAGGAAAAATTTGGATCTGACTGAATATTTTAAAAAGTGTACTTTTGCACTGAGGTCTAGAAATGTACAAGCCTGATTACACATTACTTACCCTCAATGTGCAAAAAATGAATCAAAATGTTAGTTTCAAGCCAATGAACCCACACCATTGAAGTTTGTCTTCTTTATGGTAGCAATCAAGAGATGTTTCAAATAAAAATTCATACTCAAATACTGAATTCATTTATTATAAAAGGGCGGGGCACTGATTGCTAGAAGTTGTATAGTCATAGAACTTCATTAATTTGTCTTCAAACAAAAATTGTATAGCAAACTTAGTTTCCCAACTTATAATTCAAACTAAGGAAAATAATTCAAGTAGTCAAGCTCTTCAATGACCATATGTAGGGTTCTAGGACAACTGCTCCCTGTAAAATTGGCCCCTGAAAGTAGCTGTTAACTCTAAACCCGAAATTCAAAGTTAGTAGAAATGAAAAAATTTATAATTTGTCTAAAATTATATGACAAATTTTATGGCTTCCCACAATTTAAGAGTTTTAGCTTAGTTTTAACAAAGGCCTCATCATAAATTGACAAATGAAGATAGGATACTGAAGACTTACACTAAACAGCCTGTTCCCTTTTAAGGATTATTGTCTGATTGTTTGAACATATTTAGTTTCCCATTTATAGAGGGTATCTTTCTGAATCTTCTTTAAGCTCAGTGGATTAAATAAATAGGATTATAGTATTTATTGTATAGAGTTTTAAATCAAGCTTTGGCTATAATGCATTTCCCAGTTGTTATAAAAGAAAGCAAAAAAATACTTTTCTACATTTTTTCAAGAAACCATATTAAAAATTATGAACATTTTGGAAAAATATCTATAATGATTTAAGTTTAACTTATCCGATGAAGAATATCGAAATTCAGAAAATGGTAACATTGAATAAATTGAGATTAGGAAATTCAAAATACAAAAACATTTTATCACGATTAAATGGTTTCTTCCAAAACAGAAGTAATAAGCATTAGTCTTTATCAGGAAAATAGAATCTTTTTTAAAAACCTGTTGCAGGAAAGATTTCTTTTTAATTTTGGGAAGTGAAATATTACTGCATTAATTAAAACTAAGTTTGATAAAGATTTTTCCGAGTGATCAAATTGCAGTTGAAAATCAGTATTTGATTCACTTCCACGCCCGATGATCTAGAAATCAACAACCCCAGTTTTATTGCTATCAAAATCCAAACGGTATCCTCAAATGCTGGTTGTGGAAATTTCGGTAAAAAAAAACAAAAAAAACGGCCTATTAATTGGATGTGAGTACTTCCAAAAACTTTGCAGCGGCTAAAGCATCATAAGAAAAATATTGTAAGTGCTGAGAATTTATCTACATCAGAATTTATATAAAAGTTAACATTTTTAAAATTCAAGAATTCCTCAGCTCTAAATCAAGAAAATACCAGTCAGTCACTGCAATGCCCACAGCCGAATTTCGACCAAATTACACGGTGAATATAACAAAATAAAAAGACTGAAAATGAACAAATTTTGTTACAACGAGGAATGTATGAAAAAAGTAATAAATTATTTAATACGAATTTCAGAAAGAGATTTCTTTGCTTTATAAATATCCATTAAGAGAATCCTGAAATTACAACAGAGATGAAGATACATTGAACAGATACGAGTTGGCATTTGAAGTCAGAGTATTCAAGAATTTTTCATAATTGTGTGGTAAGCTAGTTACTTCTGATAGGTTGTTTTGAACATGTTCGAAGTGGAGTTTACTGGCTCTTTTCATAAGGAGTTCCAATATGAAAGGGATTTTGATGTCATAAACCTGTCTCTCATACCAGGATGGAGTGAAAAGCAGATCATAAAAATATTTTCAGTTGTACGCTAAAAAGATGAAAACGTAACATTTAAAAAATCCATTTAGATGAAGGTGCATTTTTTGAGTAAAACTTTCATTTTCGGAAAGGGCTCTCTTTAATGAATTAATGAGAAATGCCGGAAGAAAATCGTGGTGGTGAAGAGAGTTTGTCGCGTTGGGGATGTTTATACTACCGACTGCATGGTTCTCTCTCTCTCTCTGTCTATCTCAGTGAGAAAAAAGCCATGTTGTTTTAAAGGGCTGTTTAATGGTGAATCTTTTCTAACGTTGAAAAAGGTGACAGGATACATAGAGGTGGGTGTGGCGAAGGAAGGAATTAGTCAATTCATAGTGAAAATATTACGTGGAAAAAAAATAAACGAATAAAAATCTGTTAGGCATCGATTTTTGATTTCTAATAGCCTCATTAAGAGAGGAAGATCCATATTGCTAGCTTAGCTTCACTAAGAAGTTAGGCGCGCTAGTGTTTGCGGTCGGTAAAAGCAGACTTCATTTTTAAGCTACTACTGCTGCTTGTTATGGTGGATAAATCAGATATGGAGGGAGGATAAACACCGTGTAGGGTTTTGTAACTCACATTCTGCCAAGAGTCCTTTACTTTGTTCTGCATTCGGAGTGAGTTCAGTATCACAACCATTTTCTTCGGCGGCCTTCATCTCAACAGATAACTATCTGACTGGTCAGGAACAGCATAAGTTAGTCTTCCTTGTCATCAAGTTCATTGCCTCGTGATGTGAGAGCAGAATGTCAGAGAGGCAGGCAATGAGCTCGCATATGGCTCACTAAAGGAGCAATCAACAGCAGTCATAAAGGATTAAAATTCATTTGTGAGGCCTAAAGCGGCCAAGCACTAACGTGTCATTTGTGAGTATTGTTTTTTTCAAGTTCACTTGCTATAATCGAGTTTTTTTCTTGGTTTTTTTTTCCAAGTCTGATGTTAAAATAATAAAGACGACATTTAAACTAAAATTCTGCAAATTAATTTAAATAGGCCATCATTTATATTATTAATTACATAGATAATCTTAAGAGTAAAAAAAATTGAATTTAATTCATAACAACAACGTGACGTCTGTGCGATATTCAGAAAACGTTAAAACTGACTTGTAAAAACTAAGATTTTGATGAGTATTGCCGTTATTGGTTGAAGTAAAAATGCTTCAGATAAATTATGACTTGAGTCCACATAAGTTGTTCGCACACTTTCTAAATTAATTAAAACTTCAATAGCATTTTACATCATTTTGAATTTGACATTAGAAAATTTTTTAGAATTATCAATGATGCCAAAACCCAATTTTGCTTAAATTATTTGTCAGTTATATTATCATTTCCTGCCCATTGTAGATTGAAATAATAGAAAAGATTCTTAAATATTTTATTTTTCAGGGATTTCTATAAAAACAGAAAAGCACAACTTTACTGTAGTTACTGCAAAATAAAATCCCGATTGAACATTCATATCACAAATCTTTAATAATGTATTCTTCAAACAGAATCTACGTAACACTGACTAAAATATTTTTAAACATCGAAATTGTGCTGTCACTTAAAATTCTGTTAGAGGCGACTGACTCCCAGCTAACGATGGCACTACAAGTTTTCATTTTTCAGTTGAGCTTTCACTTTGGTAAGTTTTACTAAAACTACAATTCTTATGGTGACTGCGACTGGAAAATTTTAACCCAAGAGAAATCAAATTCCAAGATATATACTTGAAGAGAAGTGCAGAGCCAATAATATGAATCACTGGAAAATGGTCTGGAGCTTATTGGAAATCAATTCAAAAATTAGATCCGCCTTGTAACATCCCGGATGTTTACATCTGAATATGAAGAAAATCCGGTAAGGGAGATCATCACAGTTCGCTCAGTGAAGCCATGTTAATTACCTACATTTTCCCCAAACCAAGCAGAAGAGCTAGTGGAAAACTTGGGCATACTAGGGAGAATCAGTCTATCAAGTAAAGATGTCCTTTCCTGTAACAAAAGAATCATAGTTATCACAAATTCGAAAAATATAACAATCGTAATCTCTTTATAATGATTTTTTTCCTGTAGCTTGTAGCTGTGTATGTAATGTCACCGTAACCCTGCAAGAACGGCACATGGCTCAGTTTTTTTTTTTTTTTTTTTTTTCCCCCCAACATTTTCAGGGTGCTCTTACTTAGAGAACAAAACGCATCCGGGTGATTTTCAACCTGTACATTGTTTTTGTAGTGGGGTTCAGCTTACTATGCGGAACTGGAACCTGATTTTATGATCAAATATATTTTGTCAAAATGGAACATTCTGAGATTTCTGTGACATCTGGGGGAAAAAATTCCGACAGAAGGAGTCAATATTATCTGATAAAATTGGTCTTCTTTTTTCTTTTTTTTTTTTTTTTTTTTCAAAGTAAGTTTTCAGAGGCATTCTCACCTCTTCACAAAAGACTCCGTCCATCTCCTTATCGTTTCTCAGATGTTTACGTCAGATTCACTTTAAACTTGATAAAAAGGTGTTCGTCGATAAGATGCTTCTTACCTAAAATTATCGTCAACTCAGGTAATATGATCTGGCAATAATGGTGTTTAAATTTTACAGTGAATGCTTCATTGAACTTTTTGTTCTAGTTTAAATTTAGGAGGGTAATTTTTGCATGTATGTACATGTGTACGAGAGTAATAGTTATGGTATGTATATGTATGTACAAGTGTAATTTTTATAAACTCTTGTACTAATATGGCTCTTAAACACACATACTCACAAGCAAATATTATATTTACTTATATTTTTTTAAATTCAGAAGTGTAACTTTTATATTTACATGAATTTTTTATATCCACATATTTTAGTCATAAGTTGAGGAGCAGGTGTATTAAAGAATTACAAATGTATAAAATGGACTTATGAAAAGTAAAAATCCATCATATTGTATAAATCTAAGACACATTTATTATATAGGTGCATGTTTCCTCTAGATATAACGTGGTTTTATATATATATATATATATATATATATATAAAGTAGTGTGTTTTCCATGTCAACAATGATAAGTGGAATATTTCCGACAAATACAAGTTGAATGATTTGAGAAATTGCAAAAACTGATTATTTTCATAAATCTCTCAAATATAGTGAAAACTAAGGTATAAAATATCCAACCAGAACATAATGAGGTTGCATGAGCTTTGTCACAACAATAAACATCACAAGTTTGGAAAATATCATTTAAAGATGATCTGTTGTCACTGCAAGTCCAAGAAATGCATTATTGGAAATAAATGCAAGAAAATAATTAGTTTTTCCAATTTATCAAATTATATGCACACCACAAAAGACTAAACTAAAATGAAAATTTGGAATAATTTCATTATTATCTAGAATAAATTCATTGATCTTTGTTCATATGGTCGGTCATCTTATAAACACTGTCCGATAGTAAAAGGTTGACCAGTGATAATGAATTGTGTAGTTTTAATGGAATTTTAATCTTTGAGAATTTTTGTTGCATCTAAACTTCAAGCTTATTGACATGATATAAAGGATTCAAATTTTAATTATGGAACATCCATGGTAATAGCAAACAAAGTAAGAGCTTCACATGCATATTTTGTAAAAAAATCAAAGGGACACCAATTATACTTGTACAGATGTTTCCCTATAAAGCACAATTTGTGATATGCATTGTACAGAAAGTCCTCAGGTTACGAACAAGTTCTGTTCCTAGGTTTGTTGTTGGATTTGTATATAAGTTGGAACAGTTACATATGGTGAATACCTAGTGTCATTTAGTGAAATGTTTCTCAGTATATAGTGTATATTTTGCCTATCAATGCATAAAAACTATTGAAAAAAACGATAATATGTACAAGTACCTTTTATTTTCATTCTGTTAGAATTGTTTATATTGAATGGGCATATTAGACAGAGTTGCTAGTCCTTTTCTTCCGTTCTGTTTGCGTACGTATACAACACCATGATTATTTGTAGTATAGACCCCATGGATAACCATCAAACTGAACAAACTAATGGAAACAAAGATGGTCTTAAAGCAAGTAATGATGATAATTAAAAGAACGAAAATTTGAATCTAACTAGACATAAATGTCCATAGTTGATATTTTGAAATATGAAACTGATTTTTTTTTTTTTTCACATCAAAGAGAGTCAGGGAGTGAAAGTATAGGAAGTAAAGGAGGCAAATATTAGGAGGTGTTGATTTGGGAATTTTATTTGATGATTTCATAGTTAACTGATACTGTATAACTAATACATCTGACAAGTAGGCTAAACGTAATTTCGTTCTAATTTTCAAATTGATATATTACAAAGATGAAATCCTGCCAAAGTACAGGTGAATACAAATAAAATTACATTACTAAGGAGTAGAATTTGAATTTTCTCTATCCATTATTCATTTGTGATATTTGATATCATTAACTTTCAATGAAGAGGAGACCCATTATCATAAATATCCTAATTCATCAATATGATGCTTACTTCATATTTCCTTTAATCAACCACAGGTATATGTTCTTCAAAAAAATACGGTAGTTCCTCTAAAGATACAGAGACACTTACTGCTCAATAATTTTAAGATTGTTGTTTCTTATTCACAAGGTTTATCTTTTCCTGGAATAGTATTTTACTAGAGGTACATATCTCATTACAACTTGGAATAGAAAATCTGCTCAGAACCCAATAATCCATTGTAGTTCAATGGTAAACAGAAACGAAAAGTGCTGTCTTTGTATTTTTTGAGGTATGCAGAAAACTTGTCAATATAGGATTATGTATTGTAGTGCAGTGGATATAAAGCTTCAATATAGGTTTGCATTCTCTTTATTGTTAGTGAAACAATTCAGTGCAATGAAAAGCAAAAAAAAAACATTAGGGCTCCAAGAGTAATGGTTTTCAAATCATGGGTGAGTATATCTTTTAAGGTATGTATTGAAAAAATTTTTTAAAAAACCCCGATTATGACTAAAAGTATGATTTCTAGCATTGAAAATAAATCTTAATAATTTTTTTTTCCTCCCACAGATTTTATCCAAAAAGGTAAATTTTGCATATCTTTTGAGGTATGTATACCTATCTACAGCAGTAATTGTAAATTATACTTATCTCATGACGTACACATTTGGTTTAAATATTAATTTCTAATGGAGTTCATATTTGTGGGTTGATAGCAAATTTAATGCAGTCAAATTTCTGATAGAGTTTCAAGAAAATTTGTATACGAAATATAAATCTAAATATGTTAAAAATAATACAGTAATAATCTGGTCCATTTTTGAAAAAAAAAATGACAAAATTCTTGAACAATTTTGATTAAAGGGAAATAACTGAAGATTTTCTCTTTGAAAAAATCAAAGGAAAATGACTATTAGCATACTCAGGCTGTTCGGTAACCTTGCTCATCATGAGTAAACTATTGGGTTATGCAAAATACAATTAGGTTCATACTCCAAGCTCAAATAGTTTACAAAATATCTTTCTTGTCAAAATCTATTTAAAAGTAATACAATACATTTTCATCCATCTATAAAGAAAAAATCTGATATGATAACGATTTCACAATGTGGAAATAACATTGATGAATACGAAACATTTGCTTAATTGTCAATGTTTCAAAAGGATCGAAATAATATACAGTAGCCACAAAAGAAATCTTTACATCAATAGCACAAAATAAAATTGAACAAGCAAAAGTGTTTGTCTTTGGACTTGATTTTCTGCCAACTAAAGGGCAGAAGGGAGTTATTGTACATCTAGAAGACATTCACACTATAGGCTTTGTGCCAGAGCAGAGTTGCCCTAGAACTGTCCATCTGAAAAGACATACTACTGACAACTCTTTCTGTCAGTTCTTTTGTTTTTTTGTTTTTTGTTTTTTTTTTCATTCTTTTGCTACTTTTGGAGCGGTTTAACTCTTCCTCTGAGTGCCGTCAGTCTTCCATGTCTCTTTATTGAGAATTTCTGACAGGCCTCCTTTATATATATATATATATTCAGTTTTTCATAAATGTTTGGACAATGTTTACATTCATCAGATCCAGACATAACTTTTTATGTACATACAAGAGAATGTAACTAAAAAAATCTAAAAGGAATATTCCTTGGGTATTGTCTCTAACCAAACTTGTATACGTGAAAGATTGATGTAGGAATATATTTTTTGATTTTTTCTTATTTGCTGAAAATACCCACTCTACATGTGGTTATACCCAGCTATATGGAGCTTATAGTTGTAAACTTTCGAGTTGAGTAAGGATTTAATGTTTTACGCATGTAGGCTCTATATAACTGGATTAGTATATAGATGTTGTCATCCGAGGTGGTACCAGTAATTCTTGGTGTTGACCTCCTCAATTTCAGAACTTGTTCTCTTCCCAAAATATCTTGACTTATGGTAATCTTTTTGTACTAATACTATTCATTATTCATCAAGAATCTCCCTTATTATTGAATGTGATGGCATAAGACTATATTAACTAATAATTCTGTTCATCATTGGTTTTCAATTTTTTTGTTTCAGTTCCGACTGAAACAATATGATGAAAATGTTTTTATTCAGTATCTTTCAAAAAAAAATATAAAGCCCCCAGAGCGCATATAACTCAGTGTATGTCATCATTAGGGGAAGTGATTGTTCCTGGATCTGCTATAAAATTAGATCATTTCTTGCTCATGCCATCTCCCACCCTTCCCTCAAATTTAATCGAAATTCATCAATAAATTTTTGAGATATTGTGTGAACAGGTATAATATATAATTGTGCATGGATAAGCTCAAATATTGAATCGCTTCATAATTTCATTGGGGACTTTTGGAGATAATGTGTGGAGAGACAAGAATTTTTCCCGATATTATGAGGTGTGGACGTGTAACTATGACGTGTATGTGTGTGGGGGGGTAACTGTATGAATCCACAAAAAATTTAATCACTTCTATAAACTATTACTCATCTTTCTCCCAATTTCTATCGTAATTTATTAGGAACCTTTGGTGATTTTGTGTAGACTTACAACTACGACAAAGAGGAGGTAATCGTGCATGGATCCATTCATCTATTCGATCACTTCTTTTGTAGCCTATTGTTCATCCCTCCACATAATTGAAACTCATTGGGAACTTTTGAAGATATAGTGTGGACAGTCATAAGCGTGTACAATAATGTATGGAAAAAAAATATCTCTCAATCAAAGCAAATTTTACTCTTTATCACTTGATTGTCCATCATTTCACAAAATTTCAATGAAATTCATTAACTACTTTCGGAGATATTGTGTGGACAGACAGATCTTTCATTAGAAAAGAATTACCAAGAAACCATATGAAAAATTTTTAGGCAGCCATCTTGGTGTTACTACCTTTGATGGTGTCATACTGGATGATCCACCACTGCCCTCTGGGCGGTTACATTTAGCTAGTTTAACCCCCCCCCCCTTTTTTTTCCAACTTCAAGTTTTATATACTGCAGATAAATTGAAAAGGATGACAAAATTCAAATAAAAATTGGAGTTATTATGAGAGCAACTGAGTTAGCATTAGCAGCAGTATTGCTTACAATTGCTGTACAAATCAAATGTAGTCTTTTTTTTTTTTTTTTTTCCCATAAAAAATAGCCATCAGGTTTCGGTTTAAACTTTAGTTTTTGTCTGTTAATGACAAGCACAATATTTGAATAGCAAATAAGTAGTTTTGTGTGTTACATGAAGGTAAATAGTGGTCAAAATGAATACAATGGGTTCTGGTTAAGTACAGTTTTTGTATTTATTCACTGAGCTCAAAATTAGACCCCTATTGGAATAAATACAGGGAATTTTTTTTTTTATTAAATGAAAAATAGTTTTCACTTGCTTCTTTTAAGTATGTTAACAAAAGGACTTATGATAACAATACCCCTTTCAAGCTCCCGTACTTGAAAATTCTAAACGTTACTTTTTGTTAAGCTCTTAAAATGTTTTTCTGCTTCCAAAATCATGGAATTCATTAGAAATTATAGTCTGAAACCATCTAGTGTGAAACATCTAAAGCCAACTAATTTTTTTTTTTTTTTAAAGTAAAGTACGATTTTTCAGGGAGAAATGAACTGAGAGGTAAAGCTAATCTCCATCACTAGCTAATAGTACCTGTCTATGCATGATTGTGACTCCTTAAAAGAAGGTGTCTCCCTTTACTTTTAACCCCTTCAAGTAGGGGTAATGTCTTCCTGTACTATTAACCCCTTAAAGGAAGGGAGATTCTATTCACTTTTGACCTCTTGAAAGGGGAATTCTCCCTCCACTTTAGAGCCTTTAAAGCCACCCAGTCGCGGAAGCACCAAGACAAGCCTGACCTGTCCCTTAAAGTGTAATGGGACAGTGCTGCTTGGGGTGGACTGATCCCCGCAGCTGGGCCGAGTAATAATAGGGGAGCCCGACGACAAATCAAAAGGCTCCCAATGTGTGTAGCAATGCGCAGCCTCAGTGAACCCTCATTGGCTAATGCATTTCACAGACACACTTGATCTTTGACACTCACCACAACACCATCTCTGGCCCATTCAGCAGGCAAGCGTCAGTACTGGGACTTCAGGCTATGCCATAGAACAGGGGAAAAGGTCTACCTACAATTTTGATCTATGGAAGGAGGGAAAATAAGTCTCACTCTACTTTTGATATCCTAAAAAGGGTAAAGACTTCCCTTAACTGTCCACCCCTTGTAAGCAGGGAAATATATGTATCTGTAAAGGGTGTAAAAGATACTACTTCAGCATTATAGTTATATTCTAAGTAGAACTGCTACCTCTAAAAGCCTTCAAAGTTTCTCCCTCAAAACTTTTCACTTTAGTACCTTCCTATAGACCTATTGAGTACGTACACCAATTTTGATTGGGCTGTGCCTATGTTTAGGTGGTTTCTATAGCATGATAAGGACACGTATATAAAAATTTGGTTGTCTGTAATGGTGTCTGTGTGCAGACCTGACGGTGGTGAAAATGAAAGGCAAGGTGAGAAAAATAAAGTGATCATCATCAGCAGCAACCATTAATACTTAAGTAGACAGTTAACCTGCAAGCAACGGCCTACTTATTTTTATCAGATGATGTATATATTGTTGTCATGATGTCTTGTTAAGTCATCCTAGTTCTTGCTCAAATATTTGAAAAAGAAAAAGGTTGATGCTTCAAAACTATCTGGGGTGGCCAACATCTGCCTGGTCACATGTCCAGATAAAACTGACCTCCGTAACTATATAAAAATTATCAGTAAAGAAAAAGTATAGTTGTGATGGTTTTGATAATTGTCTGGCTTTTAAAAGCAGAAACATTGTTAGGTCTTGTGAATGAATTTCTTTATTAATTCACTCATCTCCCATCACATGATTTTTCAGCCAGATGAGCAAAATTCAAATAGACTCATTCATTCAGTTGATCATATGAAATCTTTTGATAAAGAATGTCTGGATGAAAGAAGGCAACCAGACAGTCAAAGCAGGTGACAGGGATAAAAGAGCTGACAAAATATCAGAAAAATTCAGGGAGTCTTTCAGAGACTGGCTTTTGTTTTCAACAGACAGATACCTTTCTCCACACTTATTTCAACAGTAACAGATAACTCATCTGGTTAGTCACTCAATAGGATAATCAATAAAAATTTGAAAAAAAGGATGATTAATAAATGAACTTTCTTGCATCGTTGGGCCTGTGGTCTCTGAAAAAAAAGTGCAAATTTCCAAAAAACAAGCGTGAATCGCACTGGACCCAAAGAAGGGACCAATTTGACATGAACTTCCATTGTAAATTGACCCTCCCTCCCCCAGTAAAAACCTATTTATAGTGGATGTTTCATAAAACATTGTCTCTACTCTTTGAGGGCAGTATGTGTAGGTGCAAAATTTATAGTTTTTACTAAAGTGCAGCACAGATAGATACAAAAAAAAATCTCAGAACGCACGAATAATCTAAACCCAGCAACAGTGATTAAATTGGTCTGCTGTGGGTGGCGGTGATTAACATTTTTGTATCAATATACCTGCTGGGGAAGCATTCATTTGATGGTCAAGCGTTGGCTTTAACATAAAAAGCTTTCTGGAAGATCTGGATGACAAAAATGTTTCACTAACTGAATACCAGTGGATGCAAGTGATACAATTAGGAAGTCAGCATTTTCACCTCTTTTACTACCTAGAGGTTACTATCTGTTGAACCAACACCTGGTTGACTCTTGTTGGGTGGAAAAGCTTGATAAATCACCTGAACAATTTTGGAGGATTAATTGCAAATGGGAGGGTATCTTGAATGAAAAAAAAACAACAACATTCTTTTGCTATATAATCAAATAATATTACCTGCTTTGATCCAATGAGTCAAATTTTACCCAGCAACGACCAAATTGTTTGAGGAAAAGAGGTACTCTATGATGTAGTAATTGACATGAAAAGGTTACAGGTTCCTGAAACTCCTGGACCACAGCCATCCTCTTCAAGTGAAGAATTAGACTTTGAAGCATACTTGGACAAAATTGAAGAAGTAGCTTGATGATTCGCATTGGTAGCAATGAAATACCTTCTACGTAATGTAAATATATATATGTATGTATGTATTCATGTCATCTCTAATAAGAACAAATATAAAACGAGCTCGTTCATTTTAAATCAGTGCCCATTTTATTGATGACTTATGTTTTCTTACTGATAGAAAAGAATTCAGAAAATCATATAGTAGTATATACCTTGAGGGTCTTGAATTAAAATGTGACATATAGGAATGGAAGCAAGGTTTCTAGATTTGGATATTAAAATTGAAGATGGAATGTTTATCTACTAATTGTTTGATAAATGAGATAGCTTCCCATTTTGTATAGTGCTAATGCCTTGTAGAAAGAGTAGTATTCTATCTTATATATTTTACAGAACAATATTATCAGAATATTTGAGAATTGCTGGAGCAACTCTCAGATTTATTTATTTCATACCAAAAATTGTTGTAAGAATGGTCAATCAAGGCAGTGAAATTAGTGAGATTCAATAAAGTTATGATTTGACATCCTGATCCCTTTTGAACTTATCAGCTTGACCGTAGTGGAATAATAACAAAAATTGAATAATATCTTAACAAAAGTATGAAAATAGAATGATGCATTGTGTATATTACAATAAATCAATTTGTGTTTGTTAGAGGAATTAGGTAACCAAAAGAGATGGATCTAGTCTTTGTCAGTCTAAAAGATCATTGTATTGACTGGAACCAGGGAAAGGGGAAAACATTTGACTCTAGTCCATTTTTCTGACTGAAAGGTAATTGGGCAGACTGGGAGATTGAAAATGGAATGCCATGTAATAAATTGTCTACGTATAATAATGGAATCGCCTATTGATGGTATACGATGTGGAAAAATTAACTTTAAGGTTAGTGGAAAAAATTGTCAAATTTTTCAGTTGAATATGTTGGCAGAGAATCCACTAGAAGTTTTTCTGTGTAGTCAGTATTCTTGAAGATGATATGAGTTAGTTTGCATGCAGTCTGAGATTAAATCCGACGCAATGGATTTAATATTTACATGGGTGAACATTCAATCGAAATGATATGTCATATCTCTTGTTATACTTACTGATCCCTCATTGTTACATACGTTTTTGGGGTAACCTACGTAAGTGAGCCCTGTTTCAAAAAAATAAATAACATGTATAAAATAATATCCATTTATAATACTTTTAGTATCGTGTATAATATGACTAATTACATGTATGACATAAACTATATAGTTAGAAAGGGAGGTGGTTTCAGATCAACACTGCTTGGGTACCATGTTGATTTAACTGTTTTGTTTTTAAAATCCTTGAAACGGTTACATGGTAAACAACTGATCATCCCAACAAGAGAAGTTGAATCATAATGATAAAAAAATTTAGGGGGGGGGGCTCTGAAGAAAATTATATAAATTGCATTGACAGATATTGGGAAATAAGTGACACAAGTTTTGAAAAAGATTTTTAATGTTTAGTGTTCAAAGCTATAAAGCTTTCTAGACTAGATATATAAACTTAATTACAAGTAGAGAAGTCAGGGTAGGAGGCACTATAAATTGATGAGTTGGAGTCAAAAATTGTATGCTGACCCCACAACCTTATTTTATATTGGATAATTGAGTTCTGTTTGAATTGAATGAGGAACATATTGTCGTATTAATCATATTCACTGATATCAAATTGATCAATTTTTGCATGGTATGATCATTTGATGATGAACAATAGATTTTCTCTCATTACAACTGTACCATCATCTCCTACCACTTCTTATAGTTTCACCTTGAGCTTCAAGTCTCACCAGTGGAAGAGGTACATTGTGAATAAGCCTTGCTTAGAAAGCAGAGGTTGTAGCCATCGTAAACAGGAGAATGAAATCAGTTGGTGAGTTTGTGAGTAACACATTAGTGAACTGGAGTTATGGTTCAAATAACCAGAAGTTATTTTTTACATCGTGCAACCAGAGACAACAAGGACACAAATATAAGAATAGACCAGTCAGGGTTATGCCGATACATAATATAGGTGACACAGAAATCGGCAGATATAACCTCAGCAAAAAGGATTTGAAATTATGCATTAAAATACTCAACAATGATGTAATATGTAGGATTCTAACTTCTATAATGGAAGAAATGTTCAAAATATAAAAACAAATTCCTTGATCAGACCCAAAATTTAGTTACTTCCTGATTTTGTTCCTCACCCTTCAACAGGATTTCAGCAAAATTCATTAATAACTTGTTGTATGACCAGACAAGAGCTAATTCAGGAATGTATTTAGAAAAAAATGCGAAAATATCTGCCAATAGGAATCTACTTACAGGATCTACTAAAAAAATTAGTTACTCTTTTTTTTTTTCCAATCTGGTGACTCCCTTTCCACAAAATTTCATTGAGAAGTGTGTGTGCTTTTATATATATATATATATATATATATATATACACAAATTATAAATTGCATCATTATATAGAAACTTATCTGAAATGATTTCCCTGCCATTATACAGTTAATATATCATTCAATTCAGACAATGTTTATAGAATAAACAAAGAAAGAAAAGAATGAATAACTGAAAGCTGTTATTTGGCCTTTACCTTAAAAGCGGGCTGTTTAGCACAATGGTAAATGCATTGCTACTTTGAAGAGGCTACCTATTGGTGGCAGATTCGATTCCTGCAGCAGCCCCTTTTTCTTTAATTGTTTATTCTATATATGTTGGCTAGATTGAATGATATATTAACCATGTAACAACAGTGGGGGGGGGTCATTCTAGATAAGTTTCTATATAATTCCCAGTATAATATTTTCAACATGTTTTATTGTTGGAATTCCTAACTAGTACTTTAGCTCATGAGTATTGTGACCAGTTTTGAGAGTTGGTTTATAATAGTTTTATTTCTTTATCTTGTTTTCTTTTGTGCTTTCTTTCTAAGACTCTTTCAAATGATCTCCAAATTATGGAAAATATAAAGTGCTTATACCCAAACTCTTCCCAGCCTACCTCGACATGATCTTCTGAATCCTAGACTGGGCTAATAAAAGGAATCTGGATATACAGTGAATACATCAGTAACCTATGATTTGCTGACATCGTCCTTTTTGCTAAAAACTTTCATGATCTCCAGATAATGTTAGACACACTGAATGAAGACAACAAGAAAGTTGGACTTCATATGAACTTCAGTAAAACCAATATCATGTGCAACAAACATTACACAACAATCAAAATCGAAACAACGGAGTTAAAGAAAGTGGACTGCTACATTAATCTTGGACAATGAATATCTCTGAAGTCCTCAAAAAAAAGAAGGAATCCAGCAAAGAATCACTGAAGGTTGACAAAAAAGGTATGCATCCAATACATCATCCAGATAGTCATCTATGGAGCTGAAACATAGAACTTGACCAAAAGATTCATCCTCAAACTGAAAACTATGCAATGTGTACAAAAGAGAATCATGCTTAACATTGCATGGAGAGTATCTTAAAAAACAAGTGGGTCAGTGATATAAAAACCATAAGAAATGGAATGTAGCTATATTGGGGTCCCATGGGAGCTTTTTTATTAGAAGCATGAAGTGAGGTTTTTATAAATCTTCAATATAAGTACTTTAATGAGAAATGTCACCAAATTTTTCAATAGCCTGGAGTGTACAATTTTCGAGATGGCTGCCAAATCCTTATAATGGCCATTACTCATTCATTGTTTACCCTAGACAAATTTTTGCAACATCAATTATGTCTAGAATCAAAAGTCTACCACAGTCTGACCCTGGAAAGGTATACTTTACAAAATGATCAAGTTGACTGCCAAATTAGTTGTCTACATTTATGACCCCCCTCCTCCCCCAAAAATCCAACACAGGGTTTCTAATGTTTTTGTGTAGTATCAGGTGTGCTAAATGAAATACTAAAAGTCTACTACAATCTTACCTCTGGAAAGGTATAATTTTCAAGATGGCGTTCAAAGGGGTTATTACAGACATACTTCATGAGTTATAGATGTTTTCATACAAGTGCACACCAGACAAATTTCTTGAACTATCCCAAAATGAATCACTTTTCGCTCATCCTACAGCTCTCTTTTCAACAAAATTTGATAGAAATTCATTTAGGACTTTTGGGGATATTGTGTGAACGGACATGAGTAGATGCAGAAATGTAAAGAAAATACAGAGAAAAATTTAAAGATATTTCTCAATCAAAAACTAATTCCTGCATCTACCTTAAAATTTAATCACCTCTTCTTAACCATGTGGTTTACTCATCCACTGAACTTCAATGAAATACATTCAGAACTTCTGGAGATATTGTGTGCACAGACAGAAGCATGGACTTAAATGTAGCTCTCATGAGGTTCTGTGGGAACTTTTTATGAAGTAAGGTTTCTATGAATCCTCAATACAAGAACTTGAAAACAAAGTTGCAAGATTTTTCTATGGCCCAGTGTGTATTTTATAGACAAGATCCATAGAAGACTGAAATACACTAAAAATATCAAAAGCATACAAGTATCACTATGACCTAAAATAATAATTTATTGCTCATATCAATTCAAAATATGTGAAGTAAACTAATAGATTTCCAATTGAAAAAAAAAAAAAGAAATCAGTTGGTTAGGCATAATTTATGCATCATGATGCTACATTTGTTTGCATTTAAAAAAAAAAAAAGTTTCTACTCATCTGAAGTATTATAAATGAGTAGAATTAAAAAATTAAAATCCTGCATGCCACTGAGTTGAAATCATTTGAACAGTTTGCCTGTCCGGTCAAACCACATGCAGCTCTTTGGCATTTGACTCATTGCCCCCTGATGTTATCTAGAAGTGATGATTATTGCTTCTGTGCTTTGCCAAATGACACATTCACAGACACTTAGCAAGTAGCTCAAATTTGTCATGTGAGCTTTAAAAAGCATCACATCACTTGATGGTACAATTTAATTGGTTTATCAGTTTGCAACGAGAGGAAAAGCATGCTATTTATGGTTCATTGCAGGGTTTCAATTATGCAGTTCAGTGGAAATTAGCTTAAATTTAATGACAACTTGAAACAAAAATATTGATGCATTAAATGTTATAATTCATGATGTGTATAACCAAAATTTAAAAGTCAATAATGAATCAGTGAGATATCATAATTTGAATTTTATGCTCCATCGAAAGAAACTTGTTTTAAACAATAATATGTATTATGGAAAGATCAGCTTGCCTTTTGCATTTGTTTCAAAAACAGTAATAACAATAAAGACAGTACTTACAGAATGAATCAAGACAACACTGGACAAAAGTATCCAAAATATTCTTTCATTTGTAACCCCAAGATTTCATACTTTAAATAAGATTCAAATTGAAATTCAAGTAAAGCTATGACAAATTATTAAATGCACAGTAAGAAATGCACTTTAGTTGCAGTTAAGGTTAATGTGGTAATATTTAAGAGTGAATTCTTTCACTTATCAAAAAAAATTATCAGATGAATAAGAAAAAAAAACTTTATTCTATGAAATGTTCTTGAAATAAGGTTTTATACAGAGCTTCTTTAATGATGATATTTGATGAAAGTGAAGGTATTAATCTTTTTTAGTTTCCATATGTGTATATTAAGAAATAGATATATATGATCCGACAATGTTTATAAATAGCGTTATATTATATAGAAACATTTATTTGAGATGATCTCGCATTGTTATACGGTTAATGTATCATTTAGCCCAGACAACGTAAATAGAATAAATAATTGAAGAAAATGGGGCTGCTGCAGGAATCAAACCTGCAACCAATAGGGTAGCCGCTTCAATGTAGTGATGCTCCTACCAATGAGCTAAAGAGTTGCTGGCAAAGCAAAGACTCAAATAACTGCTTCCACCCCATATTCTCATCTCAATTATTCTCAGTCTATTTGTTTCTTTCAACACAACAGTTAAAATTTGGAGTGAAAGCAGTTATTTGGGACTTTGCATAATCAGCAGCTGTTTAGCTCAATGGTAAGAGCATCACTATGTTGAAGCAGCTACCCTATCATCAGAGGTAACTTGATCCCAGAATGAACATAGGATAGGTGGTGCTAACCTCGGGTCAATTAGAGGTCAATTCAATTTTGGCCTCTTCAAATCTAATGGGGATGGCTGCACCCTATGGATGGGCTCAAAATTTAAGTGTTGCTGACTTCTGGTGACCTTTAAATGTCTATATACCGTCAGGTCAATTTTGGCATTTTCAAAAAAGATCACTTTTGGCATTTTCAATCCATACTCTAAGAAGCTCTGTATTAGAATTTACTACATGACCTTTCAGTATTGAATCCCTTTTTTCCTGGACAACACCAGGTAGCCTAGCAAGTATTACTATAAACACAGTGAAAGTTTGTAAGTTTGCTTGTTTCTGTGTATGCATCTTCTAAACATTCAAACGGCAACACCCTAGAGATTTCAAATTTGTCCATGAGGGTATCTTGACCCTAGGATTATCATAGGATATTTGGTGCTGATCTCCAATCTGCCTACAGGTCAATTTGTGGCTTAAGCTAATTTTTCAACCTTAATTTGTAAGCTTCTACTAAAATGTTTTGTTTTTTTTTCTAAGGTTGAAGAGGTTCACAATGTAACTGGATGCTTTCTTTCCATTCATTGTAGGGAAACCATAGTTGTGAATTTATTTCATTGCTTTCCATATAAAGCTTTTATTTCACCATTGAACATCTTCAAGTTTTGGAATAGTTCATATTGAGAATTGGTAAAAAAATGTAACAAAAACAAAATTCATTCATAAGAATACAGTATAACCCTGGCAACTGTCAAAAATGCTGGACACTTTGGAAATAGCATCATAATCCTTAATGAGATTTTTAGAGATTTCCCATCCAATTCTTTAAAGTAAATTGAGCACAGAATTATTAGGTTGCTGCACCTCAGGTAGAAAAGATTTGTCACCATTTTCCTATTGTGATAACTATATTACTACTTACATTACACAGGTTCACATATTTCTCTTCTCTACCCTTCATTTTTTGCAATAAAAAAAATATTTTTATATATTTATTTAATAGATATGATCATATATAATCTGATTGACGTATTCATGAACAAAATTGCAGGGTTAACTGCAGGAACTGAAATCAAACTCAGTATCTTCTACCCACCATGAAATTGAGTACATTCTTATTCACTATCATGTTTATATGTCAATAGTTGATATTTTTCTGCTTCTTTTCAATCAATAACATTCTACAATTAGAGCTGAAAGAACCACTGGTCACATTTTGATTCTACTCAATGAGAGCTGGGGTATATTTCTGAATCCCGAATACATACAAGAGTAAAGGGCTTAACTGCAGAAAAAAACTTTTTGGTGAAGGTAAACCATTTTAATACCTCTATAAATGTTTCTTTTGACCACATGAAGAAATTCAAATTATGCAAAATTTGAAATAGTCATTAAAAATTAAAGTCAACTTAATCAATCCTCTATAATTCTTATAGTCAACTTTCAAGTTCCCAAAAGTATAAATTGTTAGAAGAGGAACATATTATCTAGGATCATAAGACTAACCTAAAACAATAACTAAACATCTCTAACACATATATAGGTCATAATAGTGCAAAATGCACAGTATTTTTAGATGGAAAGTCAATCCCAGATCCTTAATGTGTGATAAGGGACTTTGCATGCAAGTGTGATTTATTAAAAGCAAGCACCTAGTGGAACAAGGAACTAATAATCAATGTTCTAAGTCAAATAAAACCTAAATAATAAAATATCGGCTGGCAAACTTAAAAACACCCGAGTTGGAGGTTTGCCAGATGTCTGTGTGTTTTTATTTTCATAAATCTCTCTTTGTGCATCCTTGTTGAGCCATCTTATAACCTACTTTCTGCACGCAACCCCATCCTCTAACTAAAAACATCAACGCTACGGCTGTAGCCATGTGACATTCTCCACATCATTTTGGCAAACAGGTGGGTAATACTCTATTTTATCTACCTTCCTGCTGATGTTGCTGCTAAACTGCAAAAAACGTATTTGTGCAAATTATATATTTTTTTTCAATACCGTTCTTTCATTCATATTTCTGTATCTGTTTACAAATTTATTTAGCGTAAATGGACATTGAATGGTTGACCTCCGTTCTATCTCTACAGACAAAGGAACGTCCCCTCCCAATCTCACTTGAAAAGTAAAAAAACGCATTAATCCAGTCTTTATTCTGCTGGATTAAAAGTAAATGTTGCCACAGAGGGGTATGCTGACGGCATAGATCCTTTAATGTACAACTTCAGATATAAATTTTGGAGCGTTTTTCTGTCATCTATATTCTGGGTGAACACATTGAATCCGTCTGCAGAAAATAAAAAGCAACAAAACCAATTGTCACCTCACCTATGAAAATAATGGTAGGTTTGAGTTTTTATAGCCGAACAACCGATATAACAGGTTTTTGACGTCCAATTCTAAATTAGTCTAGCGTTTGCGTTAGTCTAACATATGGAGAAGAACAGTAGTTAGTTGCAACTGCAAGACCTCCCCCACTTGAACAGTTATTAGATGCATTTACAATCATTTGAATCCCAGATGCAGAATAATCGAAGATAGCAATTGTATGCGTAGCGTAGGCTGTTGCCAGGAGCTTATCTTCACGTCATAAGCTAACATCGATAATATTACACACACACACACACTGCGAGTGCATCAACACTTTACTGCTACCTATAAATTATTGTGATCATTTTAATTCCAATGTGTACGAAAGGTAAACATAAACAAGTGAAATAATAATAACGAAGATTTAAGAAAACCTACACAAGACTAAGAGGAAAACATCTGAGGTGATAGTTGTCGTAAAGAAACAAAAAATTGGTTGGTATCAAGTAACTAATATAATTTCATTAAGGAAAAATTAATTCTCAGTCTGTAAGCTAGCCAAAATATTATTTTTGTTTTGTTTTTATTTGATATAGTTAAATTATTAATACGATTTTCCTGGACGAGTAGGAGTACACTAAGCAGAGTTGAAAATTTGGAATGAGGAACACTCTGAATTAATTTAATCAATGTAAAATCGAATGTTTTTATTTTTATTTTACTTCCTTTTCTTTCGAAGTAAAAAATCTTGAAGGTAACTCTATCTACGATTGTTGTTTAACTCCAATTTCAAGTGAAAGTATCCATATGGTGGGAGTCAAATTTGAAACAGCCAGCTATTTTTTTTTAATACTATTTACCAAGAAATCAGAACAATTATTCTAAAAACGTTAAATAACATTCACAAAAAGATTACTTTCATGACAGGATGAGTATTTTATCACGAATTTATGAAATAAAAATGATTTTTTTGAAGTAAATTAAAAGCGGTATCAATTTAGATTACAAGCTCAAGTCAACTTTCACTTTTAGTCGAACAAATCCTTAGCAACCTAAAACAGAACTAATGATAGTAGAATAAAAACAGAGCATCAAGTAAATGAGAAGTATTTTCGTTTCACTATTTTTCATTTTATTCATTCACATTCATCATGTCAACTTGTTCAAAGGATCATAAAAACGAAATAAACACCATCTTGGTCATTCGTAGCTAAGCCCAACGTTGGTGTGAATTGTTTACTTAAACTTCCATGGGAAAATATCAGATGAGAACTGAAAAGATATTTATGGATAGGTTCAGATGATATAATACAATCTGCGAGGCTAACTAACTTAATACGTGTAATGACGATGATAATGCTTGATTATTTGCAAAAAACAGATGAGTGAACATATCTATAAAATGACCGGACTACTACTACTTCGAGGCACTTGACATGTGTACAATGTGAATGATAAGTGTCTGTAGTGTTTGTCACGGGTGATGCAAAGTAGCGACATTAAGGGAAAATATTAATGAAAAAGTGTCAACCAGGCATGGTTGCATTTCATTTGATAGCTTCTATCAAGCATGGGAAATTATTGAGATGGTTTGGCTTTCGAAAAGAAAGTTGGTGATAGAAGACGGCTCTATTTGTTTTTTATTTTATTTTTTTTATTTTGATGCAATAACCCCCAAATCCTGAAAAACTTTCAAAGACCATCATTGTAATATTTCTTTCAAATATTTACTCTAGAACCAACAGTTCTGCCACACAACAGAACATAATATTTCGCTACTTCCCAGATCTCATATTTGAAAGAAAGGATCTCTCAATCATTAAGCGTACTTATAAAGCAGAATCCTTATCTTTCAACGAAGTCGTAAAGATTAAACATTAATAATAAAAACTGTTAGCGCTACACAATGTTGTCTTATATTGTAATATTCGGGTGCCATTGATGCTAACAAAAATGATAATGGAAACAAAATACATCTTGTTTTTTTCCAGCTCTCATCATCACTCGAAATTCTGATGATGCGTAAAATCATTTTCAATTTCTTACGGAGGTAATTCTTTTTTCGATTGAACGTTTTAGCCAATAAAAATATTCCAATGGAGATAAATAAGACATGAGATGCTAAGAGAGTAAGATGAAAAGATCAGAGGATATGGTCGAACCAGATTTTCTATTTTTTCCTCAGTTTTGTCGTCTAATACATATCTATGACGGATAAAATCAGTGTCACAAATAGTACCTTCGAATGTATTCAACCATTGAACGATTCACCAAAAAATTGAGCAACTAATTGAGCATCATCATTCATTGAGAAAGAAAGAGGAGTTAGACCTGCATCTGTCAAATTTTAGTGTCGCAGAGGAAAAGAAAAAAAGCGAAACAGAAACACTAAATCTATATCAGCAGACTTGCTTTAGATTTAGATGCATGAACATTTTCCGTTAGATAACATATACGTCTAGATAGGCATTTTATTCATTTAAAACTTGGAAAAAGGTTTGTGCTTTTTTTTTTTTTTTTTTGTTGAGACACAAAATGAAAATCTGTACTTGGTAAGGGTTGAAGAAAGGCATCGGACTTTCTTACATTCGCAGAGAGAGAAAAAAAAAGGAAAATACATGCGAATAGAAAGAAAATGAATTTACTTACCGTCTAGACGTCCCAAGTCAGAATAGTCAGGCCGTGTGGACATTGTTCATGGAGCTGATTTCGCGAGTAGATCCTATAAATCAAAGAGACAACATAAGAATCAGTCTTAGCCGTAGCTTGCTATTCATACATCAGCGCCATTGCTAGGATCGTGAGCCTCGCTTTGGTGCTGCTGACTTGCACTCATACATTTCATTGAGACACCACACACATGCACAGAACGGGAGAGAGAGAGAAAGGGAAAGAAAAAACAATACAATAAACGTGATACAATAGATTCAGTTGAAATCGACAGCCACCGACCACTCTCATAGGCAGCAGCAGTTGAATACCAGAGACCATAGCACAAAGCGCTGTTAGGCTGTTAAGGTTCATTGAGCTTGGACAAGAAAAAAAAAAAAGAAAAAAAGAGGCTAAAAATCGTTGTCACTGATTGAACAAGTTGATATATCGATGAATGGATGTTAAGGACGTAATGTTTGAATTTTAAATAGAATAAGGTTTATATAACAGTATTGTAATGCTTGGTGAGCGTCGATCATTACGTTAACACTAGCAACATACAGATTTGAAAAATAAATTGTTCTGCTTTGGTTCATTAGGGTTGATCATTCATTACTATCAAGATCAACCACCCGATCGCCACTATAAAGTTCGGGTTTTTTTGTTTGTTTGTTTGTTTTGTTGTTTTTTGCAGTTGATAGAAAGCGTACGTTAAAAAACGTTAAAGTTAAAAAGTGATCCGTTTATTTCAAGGTAATGCAAAGAAACTGATCTGCTAGTTCTTTTAATGTCTACCCACTCTCGAATAAGAGTTTAGTTTTGAATGATTAATGCCCGTCAGTGTTTTAGAAAAATACAAATGACCAATTGTTCAAAAGCAGGAACAATAAGTTCAATGATGCATCCACTATCCTTACGTCTATATTCCAAAAGAATTCTAAACGAAGATGAGGATGGTTCACCTGAAGGTCTAGACCAAGTTTCACATGAATTCAACATTACTGGTAGGAAGGGGAAGATAAGGATGGTTCACTCGGAGATATAGACCAAGTTTCATATCAATCTGACATGATGCAGCTGATAAAATTTATATTTTATCTAATCAGGATAAAAATTGTCTTATAGAGATGCATGGATGCATCTGAAAAGGCCTCTTAAAAAAAAAAACACTTGATACATTATCTTTTTATTATTTCGAGTATTGATAAAATCGACACGGCACAAAGCATTTCCCCCAACTCCTTCAATGAATCTGATGTCGCTTAAGTGACATTTTATTATTATGTCATCAGAACATGGAATTCTATTTTACTAGATCAGAGGATGAACATGCGTCAATTGTATTGATGAAATTCTATTATATTATGATATTAGCATTAAAAGAAGGGCTTCTAAAGGTGGGAGCCCTGAAAGAAATGGGCCTCTTATGGAAAGGGCTTTTAAAGGGCACTAAGGATTGAACTAGCACATCCTTGGTCTGACTTTCTGACTTGTTTTAAAAGAAAGTGAAGGAGGAAAGAATGATGTCATTTTGATTCCAAAAGAAAGTAAACACTGACACTTTTATTTTTTGTTCAACACAATGTTCTCTCAATGACAACACACATCCTGTTCTGACATCATAGCAGCTGGTAAATAAATCACATTATCCTCCTCCTTCCTCTTTTCATTATAAAACATATTGGCAACCAATTGATTTAGAAGTCTTTTATAGAGATGTGTATTTCATTTTTTTAATTTTTTTTGTTTTGAAATGGTGGAACAGTGTTATCTCGTAATTCATAGTGTGAATATAGAGCCACACCCCTTTTCTTATTAAAATTACGTACAAATAATATGATCTGCACATTTGCTTCTTATTGCTTGAGGTCAAGTTCATAAACTTGGAAAATTTCCAAGTTATGCCAGAATATTTTATAAACAATTAAGACTTGAATGAATTACTGTCAAGTTATTTTTGTAGGTTGATGAAATTTTTGAACAAGGAATAACACTCATCAAGAAGCAAAGCAATTTGCATAATACAAATAGAGTATAACATGTCTTTTTACAAGTTTTCATATTTTACTATTGCCTTTCTCTTTATAGGTAGGAATTATGAGCCCCTAACCACAAGATGGACAAAACTGACTTTCGTATGATTTTTCTTCATGAATGCAGACTTTGGAAGAAAGCATCAGAAAATGTATAGAGCATAAGTCAAGTATTTGGCAAATGATCTATTCCTGTTCACACAATGCATTGCTGGTCTCAATGAGATGAGTCTCAATGTTCTCAAACATCCAGGAAGGAAGTGATTCTTTGATTGACAACATTTAGGGAAGCGGACACTCAATCATCAGTCTATAAACTCGCTGGAATAATTAGAAGAAGCAAATAAAGCATGCTGTGAGGAAAAGAAGAAAGATGGGTTCCACATTAATTAATCGACCAGACAAATTGGCATGACGAGATCTGCTCAACACGTGTCAAAAGTAATTATTGAAATTAAACAATTTAGGAATTGAAGTTCTGCCTCATCCACCTTATCTTCCTCTTACGGACTTTCATTTTTTTCAAACATATTGACAAGAAAATAGTTCCAAAACCAAGCAACTGCAGAAGAAGCTTTTAGGCTGTTTATTGAGTTTAATGATATTGATTTTTGCTATAAGGGCATAAATCATCTTGTTGAGCGTTGGCAACTGTACATTTAATCACTTGGAAAATACTTTGATTAAACATCTATCACCTTTTTGGCTTTGTTTTTTGTATTTTTTTTTTCATTTTAATCTTTGATACTTGAGAAACACCATTATTTCCTGAATAACCAGATTGAAAAGGAGACAAATTTTTAAAAAAGTAACCACTCTTTCAAATTCATTTTCAATAATTCTTGTACTCCTATGAGATACAACCCAATACAATAACTAAATAACACTATTTTTTTAAAAAGAGTTTTGTCAATAATGTGAAAACCTATGCACAATAATTTAGCATTTACATTCATCTAAATTGAAATTTGATTGAACAGGGAATTAGGAAAGGTGATAGCTCCTAAATTGAAATTAGCAATGAGTTAAAAATCATTATATTGGATTATTGATTTCATAATTAGGAAAAATGATTCAAATATTTACTTCAAAACAGAAATAAAGAATTTTATGAGATACCAGAATTTAAACGGAAGAAATAAACTTAACGGATAAGCAATTACTTTAATCAATATGCTTTTAAATCAGAGTTAATAAGGAAGACTACTAATCAAAACAGGTTTTTTGTTAAATAATATAATCAAATCTTAATTCCTTTCAACATTTTATGCCACAGCTAATGCTGAATATTTAGTGCAAGGCTTGGTAACAAGGCTCTTTTGGATGGAGCAGGAAATTAAGCAAATTAAGTAATTAGTTGTTCCTAATGAACCCCCACCACCTTCTGAGCACACTATCAAGTTCAATCATGTTAGACTCCCTACCCATCAGGGTTTCTATATGAAAGAATTACGCCTTTATCCATAGTTGCTTTCCTGGCACTCTTCCTCTGTTCATTTGCTCTTTCCTACCAATAGTTCTTTGTCAAACTGGAGTCTCCTTACAACAGCTCGGTTTTCTTACCCTCCTTCTGCCTCTGCAATTTATTGAAATAACCTTTCCAAATTAATTTCTCATAATATTCCTCCTGTATATCACTCTAAAGGTTGTTCTATTGTGCATATTGGATCTTTAACCAGATATATCAACAAGTCTGTCGATCTGTGTTAGCAGAACTCAAGAACAGCCTGAGGCATAGTTTCCTCGAAGCTGTGTGCATGTGTGCACGCACGTACACGTTTTGCAATCCGTGCACAAAGGAAATTATGCACAGAAAAGGTAACTTAAGGTAAAATCATAATCAATGATTATACTTTAATCAAAAGTATAATAATAATCTAGTTGAGAAAGTTGTGTAGGGGTTACTGGGACAGTGGTGTGTGATATTAGTGAGAGGAGTGGAGATCAGTTTTTGTTTTGTTTTTTTGTTTTTAGGATGAAGGGGAAGGTTAACAGTAATAGTGATTTCAACTAATAGCATCAGTATTCTATTTACAAGCAGAGGGTGGGGAAAGAAAGACAGCGTGGAAAAGTAAAAAAAAAAAAAAGAATAGATCGGGTTCAGAATAGTCTGAAGAATTTTAGCGATAGGTGTTTTGAAATAAACACCAGGGATTCGGTTGTAGTAAAGCATCTCTGATTTTTATTACACACATGATAGGTGCATATAGAACAAGTATTTGGGGGATATTGATGTTTTATTCAATGAAACAACTGCAAAGTAGTTCAATTTATAGAATAAAATCTCAACTAAATACGATAATTAGTAGAATATAATCATACTTATATTAAAACAGTGGTTTCCATCCTTGTCATTACTAATGTTCCCTTTTATTTAAATGAATTTTCCTACTGACACCAAATTTATGAAAGGTCTGCCTACTTAACAAGCTCACTAACTCCCTGTAATACCTTTGTGGGACCCCCCCCCCCAGGTTAGTTGGCTCCAGTTACGAATTGGTCATATTTTTTTTTAACTGGTAGAAAAATTGCACAACATGAAATTTTTGCGCACACTGACTTCTCTTACGTATATTAATACTCCTGCTAACCAATAAAGCATGAACTTGTTCTAACAGCTAATAATAATAATAATAACAACAACACTGAAAAGACAATTACATTCCTTGGTTGTGATATTAGTAAGTATTGAACATGTCATCTATCTATGCTTGTCTCGTCTTATTTATCTTAATTCAATCACAACTCATCCACACACTGTCCATCAACATACTGAAACCACTCAAAATTAGAGGGAACATTGACCAGAGGTATAACCACCAAATTCATGAGCTTAATAATTGGACCTCCAAGCATGCTTTTTGCTAGTTAGTTTTTTGGAATTCCCCCCTCAAAGCAAGTTGTTTGTTTTTTGTTTTTGTTTTTTGGGGGGTGGGGGTTTATAATATAACTTTGTGCTAAATTGGATCCTTATTTTGTATTTAGCAGCCTTCACACTTATCTAAAAATTTACTATCTTCCTATAAGTCATCAATGTCCATCTGTCTGTGTAAACAAAACTCTGGGACCACTCAACCTATCCCCATGAAATTTTTTCTACGTACTCAGGGGACCCTGTGATATTTTTGAGCAAGTTAGTTTTTGAAGACTCCAACACTTATTTAGTGGAGGGGTTTGATTTACAATGTACATACTTTGGTAAATTGACCACTTATTTTGTGTCCAGCAGCATTCACGCTCGCCTGAAAATTTACTATCACTTTAATTCATCAAATGTCTCTCTGTACATCTGTATTAGCATAACTCAACAACAGCTAGAGCTATGGCCATCAAATTTTTTGTACCCAATATATGGGATTTTTTGAAGAACTGACTTTAAGCTTATCATCGTTGAAACCCTGAGTCTTGCTTAAATATGTGGACAATATCTGGCCCCATTATGTTGATGTTCTTTTTCAACCATGTGAACTTAATTGGACTGTCTACAGATTTCTTGATGGAAAAAAAGATAACAGCAAGCTCCTTTCTCTGGTGGTCCAATTAACACAAAACATAAAAGATTATTGTCAGAGTAAATTCTGAGATATCTCTGAATTTTTTAGATGAGGTATTATCATTATTTCTATTATTATTATTTGGACTATCTTCATCTTGGTTGTTTTTCATACAACGTTTCTGCTGTTGTACTCTGTGACCTTCATCAGGTATCATCTGGTAGGTATGGGGAAGTAACAAACCAAACCCTTTATTTAACCGACGGGGGTATATTGACCGCACTCCCCTCTTAGCATTAGTAGTATTATTATTGTCTCACACTGGGATTGAACCTAGAACCATCAGATTACTTGCAGTAATTTTGTCTGATTCTGTAACCACTACGCTATGTGTCCATAGCGTAGTGGTTACTTCTCTGACTTTTTGTTCAGCAGTAATCACTCAAAATTCTGAATTTTCAAAAAACAAGCAGGTACAAACCAAGGACCAATTTAACATAAACTTACATTGCAAACTGAACCATCCACTTACTAAAAACTTATTTAGAGGGGAAATTTTTTTCCTCATAAAAGGGGGTTGTAGACATAGTACAGAGTAAATGTTTTAATTTTCAGTCCTCCGAAAGTCTGAATGTGTGATCCATGCATACATAGCCAGTCAGACCAACTTGAAAACTGAAGAAACCTATTTCTATTGATATTCAGACCATCCTCATCTTTGTTGTTTTTCATACAACGTTTCGGCCGTTGCACTCTACTACGGCCTTCGTCAGGTATCATCTGGGAGATTTTTTGGGAAATAATGAACTGAACCCTTTATTTATCCGACGGGGGTATACAGACCGTACTCCCCTCTTTTAGCGTTAGTAGTATTGTTATACTGTCTCACACTAGGATCGAACCTAGAACCATCAGATTACTTAACAGTAATTTGTCTGATGCTGTAACCACTGCGCTATGTGTCCGAAACGTTGTATGAAAAACAACAAAGATGAGGATGGTCCGAATATCAATATCAATAGAAATGATAATAATACTTCATCTCAAAAATTCCGAGATATACTGAAGAAACCTATTTGGACAGTTTTGGTAACAATTTTGGTTTACAGTTTCTAAAAAACAAACTGGGCAACACTCAAAACTTGCTGGTTGCAACATGTACCAGGGGAATGTTCAAAAAATCATTTGAAACACAATGATAGAACTAAGATAAGAATACTGGTCTGAATAATGCAAGGAATAATAGTTTTGAAATTCAAAAACAACGGCACAGATATAATTTAGCTGAATTTTTCGATGAGCTTTTCCTCATTTAAGAAAAAAATTTGGCAAATCATGAAACTAAAAAATTATCCTAATGTTCACCATACTAAACATATTTCAATCAATAATTAACACTCATTATAAGTTATTAAAAATAAGTGTGATTAACTTGCTTAAAGGCATCATTAAAGTGGTATGATTGTTGGTTTGAATCCTATTTTATCAAACTAAGTTCAGATACTTAATGGTTATTCATATAAAAGTTGAATTGTTTTAAAATAATCATTAAATTAAATGAACTGCTGTTCTAATTTTATATTGTCAGGGCACAAAAACAGGCAAAATACAAACAACTAAAGATGAAGGAATATGTTTTTAAACAGTTTTTAGATGTACTAGCTTCTATAGCACTGATTGCTTTCACTGACTGAGAATCTGACTAGTCGACATAGCAAACATTATCATTTCCACGAAGCATTCCTTCCCATGTGTCAGTTGCATGAATGCAATTCTATTTTTCTACAATATTAGCTTGTTAATTATTATATATATGGACTAATTTTTACCTCTATTTACCTTCATCTTAATTTTTAGGTATGTGAACATCTTAAATACCAATTGCCACCAATAACTGACTGACATATGTGCCAAAATTATTTGCATAATTTATCAGCTTATATCTTTTGCATCATTTTTTTTGTTTTTGTTTTTGTAGGGACAGCCAATAATAGAAAGATATGTATACAAAGAGAGAAAGCTAAGTTGTAAAATCCGAAAGACAACATCATATATTAATAAAAGTTATGGTATTTATTTATCAAATTTAATATTACTGTTCTATGGTGAATTGAATATCATTTGGAAATAGTTGATAAGAATTTCTCTGGAGAAAAAGATTTTTTCAAATAATTGAATTAAATTAATACATTAGAACATAACAAATGGTAATATTACCATTACTTTCTGTGGCATCCTGCTTGTAAGTATTTGAACAAGTACAATATCTGTTTTTCATTCCCTATGATTGTAGGGGCCATTATGGATTTTGAGCTGGAGGGATCCAAATTGATTTACTAGTTCAGTAACTCTTCCATAGAAGCCATGTGAGTTCACTTTTTCAATCTACTTGTTTGATTCTGAACAAGATTTTAGAAGGATAAAAAAACAAAACTTGGTTTCATTTCATTTAACAATTTAATCTAAAAAAACATGTTCAAGGAATTTACCATTCAGAACCTCAAAGCATGAGTAAAATGCCTTGTTATGCTGATTGCAAAAGATTTGTTTCTTCTCATATTATATTCCTATTTTTAACACAAAACCAAGTGATCAGGAGCAAAATGTCTATTCAAATACTTATGACAGATACTGCAAATCAATATCTATAGACACACACAAAAAAAACCCCAACAATGTGACAATTAACAATTAACCCAACTCTTTGTATTGGACTTCTCAAATTCATTTTCACATCTTTACTTGATTATACCTTTAGTTTAGTTGAATATTCAGGAAGAAAACATAATGCTAAGCAACTTGTTGCTTTTGACACTTTACAAGTACAATGCAATTGCAAAATTACTTGAATATACTGTCATTTTTTTTTTTTACAGCAAGGGTAAACTAATACATATATATATATATATATATATATATATATATATATATATATATATATATATATATATATACACACAAACAAACACACACACACATTAATATTTAGGTTTTCAGTTCATTTTTCTTTGCCTCTTTCATTCTGAAACTACAAGGCTTATTGATTTGATATTTGGCAAGTAAACTCAAAAAACATCAACCTATGACATAGGCTTTGAAGTTGACCTTAGGTCATTTGAAGTCACCAGGTGTCTTTTCAAGCAAATCTTCAGTTTGAGAACAAATAATTTTCACATTGGGATTTTTGTCATTCATTCATTTTATGAATAGCAAACTGATTTCTTACAATAAAATCAATGTTTATACAAGTTTTTTCTTCATCAATATCACTTTTTGTCAATAAAACTGTTGAGTAATACAACTGAAACACACTGACACACAAAGCGGTGCTGCCGTATCATCAGGGGCATTGTTTGTGTTTTGCCCCTCCTTCTTTCTTACATTGATGATAAGATTCAGCCTAAATCAGGTCAATTGGAGTGGAAGGCATTGGGAGTGAAGAGTGGATATATTTTGACACAGCTGTGCATAACTACTACCACTACTATTAAATCAGGTAGTTTTTAAAAATGAAATTGAAAGTAATTTTATTATTTGTCTTTTACTAGATCATTATATATAAGTATTATAAAACATTATTACTTATAGTCATTGACTACTATTTACCTTCATCTTGATTATTTTAGTACTATTTACCTTCATCGTAACTAGTCCAGTTATTTTTTTCCATATCCCAACAAAAGCCATCAATCTACAACAGTAAACTGCACAGATTTCAAGTAAAGAATTAGCTCTCTGTGAAAATAACTTTTTTCCATTTGTTGTGTTATTAAAAAAATATCATACAGAACATATTTTTCACTGTTATCCAATTTGTAGTAATGTTTTCCCCAGAGAATGCTGGGTATCCTGGCTAGTGTGTGTGTGTGTGTGTGTGTGTGTGAGAGGTATTTCCTAATGCATTGTCAGATCAGATTTAAATAATTTTTTTAAAAGTTGAACATTGTTATGGGAACTGAATGATGACATCACATTTTGGCTGCATTTTTTAATTCTCTCTTGGATACTTGGATAGAAACCAAAAAATTTGAAGCAGCCAGGAGAGAACCAAATAACATAGCCAAGATGTGATATCATAAAATGACCCCATAACAATGTTGGACCTTATATTTTTTTAGAGTTTATACACATAGCAATTGCCACTTCTTGACAGATGATGGCAATATCTCCAGAGATATCTTCACCTACGGTAGATGATATGTGCTTATGTTATATAAATACTATCTTCTAAGTGTCAAATAGCTAAAGACCAGTGACAAGCAGTAGCTAATTGACTGGAAACTATATCTGGGTTGTGACCAGACTCAACATGGCTAAACTTCGGTGATCTTACAAAGAAAAAAAAACAGTGCATAGGGCAGGGGTAGAGCATCTGCTTCTGGGTCCGGAGCAAAGGTTTCAACCCTACCTAGCAGTACTGGAAGGGATATTGAGTCTATAGCCACACTGAAGAGTTATAATACAACAAAACTGCTGTCTGTGGATGACATAATTATCAATTTTACATCAAGTTAAGTCTAAGGTTTGCGATCTGAAATAATTTTTGTAAAAAAGGTCATTGTATACCAAATAAGATTGGATGCACCGGTTCTCATAAGATCACTGAAGTTGAGCAATGTCATGCCTGGTCATTACCAAAATGGGTGATTGTTCTGCTGCCATCTCAGCCCATACCTTTTCAATGATCAACAGAATATCTTGGTAGGACTGGACTTTCTCACGCAGTTACTGCTCATGGAGGACTCATGACAAATTGCTCTCCTAGGAGCTGCCACACTCGTATCTAATGGCAGAGATCATCTTGATATGTATGTGTATATCTGTGTATACATATATCTGAGTGTGCATGTATAATATACAATACAAAACAAATACACAAGTTATTTTGAAAATATTGAAAATCCTAGAATTATCATTTGACATATTTCATTCACGATATTAGGAAATCAAAATGTTCTCTCTAAACCTATTATATCATATCATATCATTATACATACAATTTATTCAACTGTTTTGTATCCCCATTTCCAAAATTATTTTTAATTCAAAAAAAAATTTTGATGGAGAAAAGTAAAAGTGGAGGTAAATGGCCATTAGTTCAAAACAATTTCTTTTTGATACACCTTTATTAGAAACTGTGAACCAAAACTGTTAACATAGGTTTCTTCTGTTTTTAAGTTGATCTAGCTGGCTATGTATGCATGTGTGTATTGTATATACAGGCTCCATCGATAGATCTAGTAGAGCTGAAAATTGAAACATCTGCTTTCTATTATGTCTAGAAATAAACTACTAAATTGGTCCTTTAGTTTGTGTCTGGCAGTATTCTTGCTTACTTTTTGAAAATTCAGACTTTTTTTTGATGATTACTGAGCAACAAAAGGTGATAAGAGAAGTTTATTTATTGATCACTCCTTTTTTTCCAATTTTTTAATTGAATTCCTCACAGGGTATGCTTACAAAAGATGTTGGTTATGCGATGGTTTCTATTGAGTTACTAACAAGATTTGTTTTATGTTTCAATTTGCTCTATATATCCTATGTTTGTCATAGTCCTTTTGCGTGTATGTCAAGTTGCATTGATTTAGTCTAAATCTTTAATTATCATCCAAGGGCTTAGCACTCCTATCAACACAGTTGATATCTCAAAGGATAAATATCACATACAACTGGTTCTCTCTCTCTCTCTCTCTCTCTCTCTCTCTCATATATATATATATATATATATATCAGATGAAGTAATAAAATGGATCAATAAAATTGATCAAAGGTCACACATATTAGAAACAACAGCAACAAATGTTGAGATAAACAGCAAACAACAATTAAGATGAAGTTAATAGTAGCAAAAAAAAAAAAAAATGCCAAGAAGGATATGTATGAAATTATCATAAACTATCTCGGTTTATTATACATTTTGTGTACAGGATATATCTCTCTTATATATCTGGTGCTTGTTTTCAAGTTTAAAATCAATAGAAAAAAGAAAAATAAATACTCTAAAATAAATGCTTATGATATAGATCAAAGTCAAATTCAAATACAGTTTTGAATGTTTTTCAGTAGATTACATGTAGAAGGAAAATTATCTTTCTTGAATGATAGACTTGATTGATATTAAAATATATTTAGACAATAATACTACTAATTTACGTTCTCTAAATTGAGTGATGTTTTAACCGTGTAACAAAGGGAGTTTCTATGTAATATTACGCAATTCATAATTCATTCTGTTGGACCAAATATGTCCATTTTTCAAATGTATGACCTATATAGACAATATTACTACTAACCTATGTTCATCTGTTACAGCTGCACTAAATAATGTTTATTTCAGCTGTGTTCATTTTGAGAGAGGAACACATCATAATGAAACAGTGATTAAGCTTACTAATATTGATAGATTTTAACTGTAAAAATAGTATATTCATAGACATTTACTCGGCTCAGCTCAGTCAGACACAAGACCACAATGGTTGCCAAATTCTCAAAATGCACATTACTCAAACAAGTAATGGACATTAAATGATTTGGCAGCTATCTTGGATGCTATCTTGAAAATTATACTTTCTTAGTGGCCAAACTGTAGTAAACTTCTGATGTATCATTAAACACACCTCATTCTACAAAAACATTGGAAACACTTGTGTAAAGTGAATTATGAATGTTTAATGGGCATTTCAAGAATTTGGGGACCATTTTGGATGCTATCTTGGAAATCATACCTTTCCAATGGTCAGACTTTTGTAGACTTTTTGTATCTCATTGAGCACAAATGATATTACAAAAGATATCTTCTGAGAAACCTTTTATTGTGATTTTCTAGAGTGTAGGGTGGATTTTTTCCATAATGAACTAATTTGGCTATCAACTTGGATGCTAAATTATACTTATCCAGTGATCAAACTGTTTATGTTTTCAAACACATTTGACATTACAAGAAACATTTACTCAGCTTAGCTGAGTCTGACACAAGATCACAATGGTTGCCAAATTCTCATTATTACACATTACTCAAATAAGGACATAACTGTCAAGATAGAAGATGCAAAACTCGGCAAGGTAGACCACAACATCTACCTAGGACAACGAATCTCCATGTGACCCTCAAAAGAGGAGGAAATCAAACAAAGAATCACTTTGGGATGGCAAGTTTTCGGTAGAGCAAGCTCAACTTTCAAGAACCAGATGATCCCAATAATCCTAAAAAGAAGAGTATACAACCAATGCATTCTCCCGATAGTCACTTATAGAGCTGAAACATGGAACCTAACCAAGAGACAGACCTGCAAACTGAGAAGTATGCAACGTGCGCATGAGAGAATCATGCTCAACCTTACATAGAGAGATCACAAGACAGCACAGTATACAAGAAAGAAAACGGGTGTCCGTGACATCATAGAAACTATTAAAAATCTCAAATGGTAATGGGCAGGCCATGTTGCAAGAATGAAAGACAACAGATTGACATCACGTCTCACAACATTGATCCCCAGAGATCACATGAGAAACCGAGGCCGACAGAACACAAGATAGAGAGATGAACTAGACAAGTTCAGGAAATATTGGCTCCGCGACGCCCATGATAGAGAACTGTGGTGAATCCTGGGGAAGGTCTATGTCCAACAACAGACGTTAAAAGACTGATGATGATGATGACTCAAACAAGTAATGAGCATTTAATGATTTGGTAGCTATTTTGGATGCCATTTCAAAAATTATATCTTCCAAGTAGTAGACTTTTGATGTTATTAAAAACACCTGATACTGCATAAAACATTGAAAAAACTTGTTCATGGTAAA
The DNA here is from genome assembly GCA_963457665.1 of Thysanoteuthis rhombus. Taxonomy (NCBI): domain Eukaryota; kingdom Metazoa; phylum Mollusca; class Cephalopoda; order Oegopsida; family Thysanoteuthidae; genus Thysanoteuthis; species Thysanoteuthis major. The sequence continues at coordinate 9,171,279 of OY735200.1, forward strand.
TGATGAATGTATAATGGGCATTTTAAAAATTTGGTGGCCATCTTGGGCAACATCTTGCAAATTATACTCTTCCAGACTGTGGTATACTTTTGTTATATTATCGAGCACACCTGATACCACAAAAATGTTGAGAAACAATTTTTGAAGAAAGGTGTTTTTTTGTTTATTTTTTTCATAACTCATGGCATTGTTGAAAAAATTAGCAACTCATTTTTTTTAATATTTCAGTGAGATATTGCTTGCAACATGATCAACATGCTGCCCAGCATTAAATGTATTTGCAAAAGAATGTCTTCAACATTTTTTTTTTTACTCTGATCTAAATGTATTTCTTTGGATTTTGGTGTTCTTATAAGTATCACCAAATGAATAGGCATTCTCAACTTAGTTGGAAATGTTACCTTAAATGTTGTGCAAAAACCTGGTACACACAAAATTTCATGGGTATATGCTGTATGATTTTTGCTGTAGGCTGTCATATACAGGCAGAAGGATTTTCTGTGAATCATATTTACTAGCTGAAAAACCCATTGTAACAGGTGGGGGTAAATTGCTGTAAAGAAAAGTTGGGGGTGAAATTTTCCTTTGATTTTGACCCTTAGAAATAGAAGTTCCTCTTCAATTTTGATGCATAAAAGGGAAAAATGAAAGTCCTTTCGACTTAGTCCCTCATAATTGAAAAAAAAAAAAAGAAAAATGTTTTTTATTGCATCATTAAAAAATCAGTGATCATTTTAGCAAGATGAATTATCATGTGAATCGCTACCCCCTAAAAACATATTTTGGTGGGTGGCTTTCGAAAACTAATTCATTAAAAATATTACCCGAAGATCAGATCCACGCCCCCTCAGACAATTTCATGGGTCCATTTTGAGTAATTTTGTCAGTAAGCAAGTTCATACATACAGACCGACAGACTTTTGACAAATTATGATAAAACTAGAGTATACCTGTCAGAAATAATGGGATTATTTATAGTCTCAACTTCTCTCAAGCTGTTTTAATGTGATGATTGAACATGGAGTCTTAAGAGTTCCTATGACATAATTTTCATTGTTATGTCATAATGAGATCATCCCATTTGAGCACAAATAAACAGATAAATTTGTATATAAACTCATGAGAATATTATAATGTTCATTCAATTATATCTCAAAACATGGGAGGATGTAATAAACCATGTGGGACAGTAAAATTGAAATCAAAATGTTGTAAAATAGATGAAGAAAAAACTGAACAGCAAAATTAAGTTGATGTAAAAAGACAGTGTTTGTCTGATCACAAACTGTAAATGCTATAAATGCAATGCTTGTAATACAAACTGACTCTAGATTTTCCTTCAAGTTGGAATATTTTATTTTTGAACTAGGTTTTATATTTACTCTATAACATTTGAACTTCAGACAATCCAATCTCTTCTGAGCATCTTGAATGCTGACATAACATTTTGGCTGATTAATTCTACAGCCTTCTTCAGGTGTAATATGTAATATCCGTAAAGAAATAGGGTCTCATTTTCTGGTGTTGCAAAGCTTAAAAAAATGATATCAAACAGAAAATTCAAGCATTACTGCTGGGGAGTGAGGAAGTTGAATGAAGCAGCATATATCAGCTTGTTACTGGATGTATTACTGCACACAGCAGGTGTTGGACAACTCCCACGTAAATAGTATTGAAATCACCAGATTGCTTGGTTAGTGATATGATTCTGTATGTAATGCCACCAGAAAAATAGATGGTTCCAATTGGTATATTCGTAACCTGAATTTTCTTCTCAGCTCGACTGATACACATGATGAAATTCTTTGCTTAACAGAGAAAGGAATTGAGAACATTTCCATGTAAGAAAATATGGGACAAGCTATACTACATGTGTTGCTAAAAAAGAGTTACTTACAAGTGTTGCTGTTAACGTTCACAATTTTGATTTGATACCATATTTTTGCTTTGCAACACTGGAGAAAGAGACCTCCTTTCTTAACGGATATAAATATCATACCAAAAAGAAAGCCATAGAATGAATTGGCCTAAATGTTATTTTAGCATCAAGGATGGTAAGAAGAGATTGGATTGTCCAAATAAGTTGGAATGTTAATGATTCTTCTCAGAGATTGAAACATTATAGAGTAATTGTCAATGAACCCAGAATTTATGCAAAAGTTTGATCTAATACTATTGACCTTCCAAAAGATGGACATGTCTTTGGAGCACATAAGACATGTAGCGCTTTATGAATTCACAAGAGGCAATAATGCTGCAGAAGCAACCTGAAATATTCATGATATCTATGGGATAGATTCTTTAAATGAAAGAAATTGCCGAAGATGGCTTAGAGGGTTTATAAAAGATAATTACAGCTTAAGAGATGTGCTACAAACAGTTTGTCATGTTGAGTTCAACAATGACCTGCTTTTTCTGAACTCAATAGAAATAATCATGTTACAGTTGAAGAATAAGCTCAAGGACTGAATTCAAGTCATTCAAAAATTCAATATCATCTGCAATAAACTTGTGAATGCGTCTCGGCTTTTTTGTACAGAGTAGTGACTGGTTATAAAAATAGAATTCTTACAAGAATGTATATTCATGTAGATAATGGCTTAATGGAGGTGAACGGGCTAAATGATGAGGGTACATCTGTTCTGTCTATATCACTTCAGCAAAAAATCATTTTTGTCTAATATCACTGGTCTAAATGAACTTTGATCTAAAAGGACTTGTCTAAATGAACTTTAGTATAATTCTACTTGAGTATAAAAGCGCATTCATACTAAATTACTGAAAAGCATTTAACAGGGGAAAGGGCCTTTGATGTTATGTATATAAGTCAAACAAACACCCTTCCCCTCTCTGACTATGGGGTGTTAGTTTATCTTCAGGGTTGATCCATATAAACACTACCAAATTTCAATAGGTGTAAGAGCCACTTTATCAGCAAATTAGAGGCCTGCATCCCTCACCCAATAAAAATCATAGTTGACTAATTAGAGGAATGAACCCCACCTTTCACAAAGAAAGAAGTAAGAAGGCCACTGATAAGTGCTTTTGATTGATTTAACTCAAACACACTTTATATTCAACTTCAGTAGAATTATACTAAAGTTCATTTAGACAAAAGTCATTTTAGATCCAAGTTCATTTAGACAAGAGTGATATGGATGAATCTACCTAAAACCATACAAGGAAAATTTCAGTTTTTGATGGGATTATAGCGATGAGGCCCACTATTGTCAATAGTTGGTTTTTCAACACAGCTTTGAAGGAAATGCAAAGGTGTGTTGTTCCATCATGATAATGCATGGCCCTGTTCAGCTAAGACTGCATCTGAAAAGACTGAAGTTGTCGTTTGGAGAAAAAATTCCAAACCCTCCTTATTCTCCAGATTTTGCTCCGTCTGATTACTACCTATGTGGGAGTTTACAGAGCCATCTTGATAGGTTAGATCTTAAAACTATGTTCTCTACATTCTTTCCCTCCAAACAAAAGAATTTTACAAAAAATGGTATTATGAATCATTTGAGGGAAGTTATTGATAATGATGGAACCTATGCTAATGAATAAATTCTAATCAAACATGTAATTTTTTTCATCCCCCCCTCCTAACCCCAAATTTTGACATTATTTATAGAAAAATTGATATCAGGATTCCATAAAAGACATAATAGGTATCCTCACTTCATATCTTGAACATTTCTGAGCTACTTTAATAAATGTTTATATTTTAATGTTTTCAATCATATACAAGAAAACAAACCAGAATTCAATGAATTAACTTGTTAAACTTAACTTTGAATGAATATTATGAGGACTACTTTGTACTGGACAGTGCTGGTTCACCCATTATATATTCATGGATGATTAATATGATCAGCATATTGATTTTCTCCTGTGTACAAGTGTATGTTTCAGACCCAGACCAGCATATATTATCAATAATTAACTATCACTATCAAAAAGGAAAAATTCCTATTTATTTAAGAGTGTTGGGGATAAAACTATATGCAACAGTTTTATTCATCTGTTGATGCTAGAGTGTTTAAGTTCATTTTCAAAAGTAGTTTATTCAATCCTTGGAGGAATTCATTTTTATTCTGCCCTTAACCATCAGTTGTTTTTGTTCTTTTTTCTTCAATTTATCTATTTATTCACATCCCTATTAACGATATTATATGTTTTCTAGATACTTATCTGCTATTAAACTTCAAGATGTGTACTATAATATTTCATTGTACACTTGACTACTCTACTCATATGACTTGTACAAATCATTTGTCAAGCAGATGGTCATAAGTTCTCATGTTTTTCTATGTTTATTTGTTTAGTATAAAGATAAATCATCAACTTTAACAGATGATAAAATCTAACCAATTCTACAAGTAAATTTAATTAGGATCAGAGTTTCTTGACTGTAACAATAGTTATGAATTTTGATCATATGGCTTAAGGCAATAAAGTAGAATAATTTCTTGATATTATTGTAAAAATTACTAGATCAACACTTCACAAAATAGAATTATAAAAAAAGTAGTTTTCATTGCGTAAGACTAAAAATACTATTACTCTATGAACTTGTCATCAAGTAATAAGCACTGTGCTAGTTTTATACACTACAGAGTTAATTCCTGACTGGATGCTTTATTAATATAACCTTGTGTTAAAGTTAATTTAGTCTAAGGAATAGATTTATTCTGTAGAAATTATACAGTGCTTTTTATAATAATGAAGAAAAAAAACACAAAAGAATAAACAAATAAATAGCTGTATAGGGACGTGAGATAAAAATATTTTGAGTATTACAAACTGTACGAGAAATATCACATTACAAGCATAGTACCCTTAAAAAATAATGGGATTATTCATGAAAGGATCATCATTTTTTTTCTGAGATCAGAGTATCTGTGTGATCTGCTTAGGATCAACGTGTAGTATCTGCGTACTCTAATGGAAGTTAGAGAGAGAATAACTAAAAAACAAACAGAAAAAAGCCATTGTTCATTATATAGATTAGTTTTCATTTCCACTACTCTTTACAATTGGTAATGATTGAGATGTGATCAACTATGATATTTTCTAAATATGACTGAGCATACTCTTTTTGTCAACCTAAAGTTGTGTTAGTTTATACATTTATGAACATTATCATCTTTATATAATTACGAGAGCTATTTTAGGGAAGATATTCAGAGTAGCAATGGATTATTATTTACAGAAGACTAATCTTAATTAGTCTACATGAACCAACACTATGCATTTACATATAGATTTTAGCACTGTTGTGGTAATCAACTTACCTGAGCACTGATATTTTATGAAATGTCAATGTATGAATATACAGAAAAAATAATTTGTTTTAGTATTTATAAGATAACTATTTATCATATTTGTTATTTTTCTTGGACTTCCATCCCAATCATTGCTAATTTTTTTACACTCCAACAAATATCATTTCTCTTATAGAATTTTTTGTATTCATGTAATGATAAAACGATGAAAAATCTGAGCCTACTTTTCTCAAGAAATAAAATCAATGCACTAAAAGGTAAATAATTGTAAGTAAATACAAAACTAATATAGTGTTTAGCTTCAAATATACATTTGTATTCATAACTTCTCCAGAAGTTCTCAATCAATATCTATCACATTTTATAGACAGGTGAAAAATGGACTATGGAAGAACTGATTAAATTTTGGAGGGGTTCCTTCCTCTACAATATAGTTATATGCCAAAACCACATAATATTGCCAATTTTTTTCCCTGTCCACAAGATATCTCCCAAAGTTCTCAATGAATTTCAATCAGATTGTGTGGGAAGGTGAACAATAGACTACAGAAGAACTGATCAAATTTTGGAGAGGATCCATGCACAATTGCCACTCCTATCTTGCAATTATATGTTTAAACCATATAATATTATCTTAATGTTATATCTGTCCACATGATATCTTCTAAAGTAATGAATGAATTTTTATGAAATTTTGTGGAAGGGAGAACAATAGGCTATGCAAGAAATGATTGAAATTTAGGATGGATCCAGGCACAAATATACCCCCATACAATGGCATTGGTAGAAGTGAGTGTTTTCTAGTTTCCTCAAGATATCTATCTTAATGAAAAATAATATAGCAGATAACTTGATAAAACAGTATATTCACAGATGTAGAATTTAGTAATCTGAAAACTAATGTCCAGATTTAAGGCATAGTCATGTCAAATTTTTTTAGAATATACTCTGTAAAACAGTGAATAATATTATTTTAAGAACCTATTCATTATAATTTTAACTCAATGAATATTTACATTTTGGTTAAATTTAAATAGCAAAACATTTAATTAGTACAATACAGGTAGAAAGATGGCCAAAATGTTTGTTCACTATTAGATTAAAAAAATGCAATTCTGACTTTCAACAATAACTCCATTGAACAACCTGTTTACTGTTTTGTTTTACTATCTTTTGACATCTTTCAGGCAACTTCATAATTCCATCCTCTCAAAACCTTTCATCTTTCTGAGCAAAGAACTGCCCTTGATACCTATTGCAATCTTCTAGGAAATTGAAATGTTCTTAATTATGAGAATTCTGTAAAAATCAGAATATATGGTAACCCAAAGGTGCATTATCTGGTGAATATGGTGGATGAGTGAAAACCTCCCAGCCAAGCTGTAACAATTTTTTGTCTTCTCAACAAAGAAACATGTAGTCTAGCATTATCCAGATGGAATATTATTCCCTTTCTCTTGAATTCCAGATGTTTTTTGTAAATTTATCTTTTCATTGCTGGCTCAGATTGATCTAAATAGTAGCAGTAATTATTCAAATCAATTGTTCAGTTCTCCAGGAGGAAGTCATGGTTCATTTCAGTTGCCCCATGATCTCTTGCATTCATTGTTCCTATAAAGTATCTATTTTTTAATTGCCAATCACAATTTGTTTCAAAAAGGGAACATTTCATTGAAATATGGACAAAGGTTTTTTCACTTGACATGCGTAAGCAACACATCAAAACAATTAACATAACCGAGCCGTTGAAAATGATGTTCAACACTTGATCTGGATATTTTGAATATGTTGGCAATCTCTGCATTGTTTAGAATGGATTATTCTCAAGTAACGTGTTCATTCAATCACTATCCACCTCAACTTGTCTACCTGACTCTGAAGCATTGTTCTGCAAAAGCATGAAACTTTGAAAATCACATCTGACATGTTCACTCATTCACTACTTTCTCCATGAACTGCAAAATCATTTTTATGTTGGTGTTGCATTTTAACTTTCATAGAGAAAAGCATATGCTGAAAGTGTTACTTATTTTCTTCCATCTTGATAGGTAGAATCAATGAAAAAAAAAAGCCAAATTTGACAAAATACATTGGACGCAGCAGAATTTTATATTCACAAGTCGTTATTAGTGAGAAACTAGTGTTTTCCTTCTTTGAAATTAATAGTAAATAAAACCCTCATAAAATTAAGGATTATCTAAAGAGGGATCTTTGGTGATATGATGGTTCTTGTAGTTCTGGTTGAGGAATGGGTAGCGCAAAATGTTGGAGACAAAGGATTTTGTTTCTATCTGGTTTGGGGGTACTGGAGATGTGGAAGGAGCAAAGTAAATCGAACACAGACAAGTGTTTGGATGGACAAATAAAATGTACATTTGATAAAGGGATATTAATGACAAATAATGAATAAAAATGGAATACATGTAATGATAACATTAATATGATCAATTACATAAAAAGATGGGAAGAGTAGGTGAAAGGTGGGAGCTTTGTTATCATTGATAGTTCAGGCATCGGAGGTTGTCTGAACTACTTTTGAATTCATTTGGCTTGGAGCGTACCAAGGAATGAATATGGAGACCAGTTTCACTGTGTGAGCCAAACTGCCAAGTTGTGTGTGTGACTTGGGGGCTATTCTCTGATGCTACATACCATGAAAGACTGAGGACACAGAGTTTTATCCATGCATGTTTCCCAAAGTAAAGAGAATTAGGAGAGATCGTCGTAACTATGGGATAATAGTAAGCATTGCCATTTCATTCATGAGAGTGAGAGTTGTATACACGTTTGGAGCATGTGGTGAAGACACAGTTGAGTAGCTGCGTAGCTGTGCGTACGTGAGATGCCTCAACATCAGTGAACTGAAATGGGCAAAATTAGTACAAAGATAGGTCACGGTGGAAAAATGGTTATGATCTGATTGGCCATGTAGTCAGCAAAATTATACCAATCTTAGGTAGAAGGAAAGAGAGAGAAAGAGTAGCCGGCAACAAGTGCCAGAGCCAAAGGTGTAACCAGCTAGGAGTGCTGGCGCCAATTAGCCACTGACCATGTGCCTTCAGGGCTTTTATAGGGGTCGTCGGAGAAAATGACGTTTTCAATATCTAGTTAAAAGAAGGGTTTCGTATTTAATTCCTTAGTGAAAGTATAGGGGGTGCAACAGTTACATCTATAATTCTATCCAGTGTTAGTTAAATCTATGAAAGACATTTATCAATTTAGAAATTGAAGATTATTTGAATGTCACTGACTCTAAAGTTATGAATGATTTCAGGTTGACTTATTTTTTTAGATTTGAGATTAATTGGTAGAAATGATTTATAAATGCAAAGACTTGGATAAATCACGTGTAACTAGGTTTAACATGAAAAATAAGATAGCTTATATGGACATAAATGTTACTATATTTTACAAATGAAATGCATATTGCATATGTTATACAAAGTATTTTAATTTACTGATTCAGGGGGTAAAAATTTCTTCTTTTTGTTGGAATTGAAGTTTGAAAAATCTAGAAATTACTTAAAGATGGTTTCATATTAACTCCAGACTACAGTTAGACATTTGAAAATATAAATCTGATCATCTATTTACTTATTTAGTATCATAATTGACACTTTTCTACCATTCAGAAGCTATCTTATGTTTGTTTTTTATGTAAATTACCATATCATATATCATATATCTGTAATCATACTTGATCACATAAATGACCATCTACTAGTCTATGTTTTTTTTTATATCTGTCATTAAAAAAACTTTTTTGTCTTGATTAATTATCAGCACTGTAAGAGTCATCAAAAAAATTATCTGCATGCCTGCACAACCAATATGACCTCTCATGCCGCCTTCCTCTACATCATTTACTATCAAATCATTTTTTTTTTTTTTTGCATCAAGTACAACTGACAATCTATTCATTTGTTCATTAATAAAATTTTTGTTGAAGCATAAAAATTGATGTCTGTTGCAATTTTACTTTTTTTTCTGCACACATTTTCTTGAAACTCAACATTAGAATGTTACAACAAGCAATATTTTTTTTGTATGTGATTAAAATATTTAATCTAATGGTAGGGTTACGTTTCTTTTGAAATTATAAATAATGAGAGATTTATTAAAAACTGTTCTACTAAAAACTCAACCAGAAAGTCCGATTTGGTTTGAAGTTAAAATATCAAAATAAATAAATTCATATATATTAAAAAAAAAAGGTTTGTTTAGGGATACATAAACAAAAAATTTGATTCTTCTAGTCTATTTCAACAATTCAAGTATTACTTAACTGGTATTTAAAGGAAAATTACTGAATTATTAAAAATCATTTTCATTTTATTGAAAGAATATTGTCCATATTTATTTGCAAATGTCATTTGAAGGGTTTTATAAGAAAACCTATTTCATTCATACGCTGTGAAAAATTGTACAAATTTTTCTGATATAAGGCAATAAAAATGTTTTCTCAGAAATAATAAAAAAGTGAATCAAATACAGAATGGAAGATTTAATGAAGAAAATACTTCCTATCAATGTCTATCTTTTTCATCTAAGATAAAAGTTCATAAATCCTTCTTCTATGACTATTAGGTTTTGAAGTAATGAAATTATTGACCTTTGCTTCAAGTACTTGCTTTGTTTTTTAGATTATTCCATTGGACTAATTATTAATGGATGATAAGAAAAGATGATTATCAGGTGATAGTTAAGTAATGCAATTGTTTGGTATCAACTGTGTAAGCACTTTTGAATGATTATGCTTCGAAACTGATGCTAGTTGCTATCTTATTTATTGAAAAATGCACATAAGAAATAAACATCAGAATTTTTTGATTATTTTATAGTTTGCCTCACTTCAATGAAGTTTATACTGTAAAGTTTCAGAAAATGACATCTTGTTTCATAATATCCGGCTTATTTCTGTAATCCAGTAAGCTGTTCATAAAAGTACTTACTGCTTTTTCTTAATATTCTATCAATCACTCAGTTTTTTTCAGAATATATTCTATTCTTAGGTATATCACAGTTTTATAAGTGTTATCCTTCACTAAAAAGTCTTGCCTTTCCCAATTTTTAAGCGACTTTTCCAAGGTGAACTATGGTCAATGAGGGGTTGATATTAAAACCTTCAGTCAAATGCTCTACTGACAGAGCAACTACATAGCTTCATAACAAAAATATAAAATCAATGCATCCAAGTGTAAATAAAATCAAAATAATAATCATCTTATCATTCCTAAAATCTTAAACTTATTCACTGTGGTTTCTTGCACCTTATTTCATGAGAAGTTTCAACTTGAAGACTATCAGCTTTTTTAAGCACATGATAAAAATAGGATAAATCAAAGTTACTCATATACAAGAATTAAATCTAATAGTTAAAGTTTTTAAGATTCAAGAAAACTTGAATGGTAGTAAATTTAGTTTTGAAATATTTTTCAAACCCAATTATTTTCAGTTATCATAATGAAAGGTCTGGATAGTCACTCTGTTGAAACTTTCATGTGACCAATGTCTTTTAGCAGTATGCTAAAAGTGTGAATGCTGCTGGAAATAAACTAAGAGATCAATTTTGCATAAACTTACATTGCAAACTGACCCCCCTCCCCCTTAAAAACATTATGGAGAGGAATTTTCAACAAAAAAAAGTTTTTTCTAGACATACTGAGCATCAAGAAAGCCTTTACATGTATTAAACTATTGGCAGATTACTAGATATTTTTGAAAAATATGTTTGTATTCTACTGCTGAAGCTAGACAAAATATTTTTTATGAAAATGAAGATTAAGTGTGGGAAATAGAGTCAACTTCATTAATTACAACGACAATGAAATCTAACTTGATATTAGCTTGCATAACACACAATAAAACAGATGTATATCTGTCGAGAATGTTGTCACTGAAGATAAATGAGATAGCTGGCTGAAGACCAAATGCAACTGGCAGCATTTCTCATGTGAAGAGTATATTCATAATTACCAATGATGCAGAAGTGACCTAATTCTCCACACTTCCTTCTTAGCTTATGCAACAGGCTTTAGTCCTCAAGTACTTTCTTTTTCTAGTTTGTTATAAAAAGATTTTGTTCAGAAATTATAAGTAAATCATCATCAAAAGATTAAAATGTTTAAATTTTTTATTTTGTTTTTTTAATTAAAGTTGAAAGTAATCACAGGTAGTCCCAACTGATGATTGCTTGACTTACAATATTTTGAAGTTACGATCATATTTGTTTAATTTCAAATTGCAAATAAATATAATAAATAGATAGCTTATTGTCCTCTTTCATATCACCACTATCCTTTCAGATAGGGGTGGGCACAACTCCTATCACTGGTTCAACAACTACTTACCATCAATTCTATTTTTTAGTAAAGAGGTATCTGGTATTCTCAGACGGTCACCCATCTAGGTAATGACCAGGCTTGACGTTGCTTAACCTTGGTGATTTTACTGGCGTTTCCAACACAATTTGAGCATTGCCAATAAACTAAATAAACAGCAGTATTGCATTTCATGCTACAATGAAATCCTTAACAAAATCAACATACAATTTTTCAATTTATTTTTGGTCCTCGGCCCCAACTTATGACAAGGTTATTACAAATATTTATCATTATTTTTCGACTACTATTCATCGTCATCCTAATTGTTTTTGTTTTTTAGGTTAAGATTCATTTTACCAGTAAAAGTCAAAAGCTAAAAATGGTATTTGACACTTTTTTCCAAAGAAAAATCCATGCTTTCATTTAATAAAATCTCCCTACTGAACTGGACTCTTACTTCCTATCCATTTCACAACCAACCAAAATCATTTTTCCTAAACACAAAAATTTAAATGATCATGATTAAAAATGAAAAATTTCCTTACCAAAAATTTCTTCATAATGGAAGTAACTGAAATACTTAGAGGATCCAGTTCAACATTATAGTTACAATTGAGATGAAATTTTATTTTTTAAAACCAACATTTTTCAAAGGGTAATGAAGGTCTTATTGATTGAAGCACAGAAATTTCATTGGAAAAATATATTTCAATACGGTTCCTGGCTTTTACTGGAAAAATGAATCTTGATTGTTTTTTAAACTCAGCTCAGGCCACCAATCTACAATAGTGAGTAAATAGCTGGAATGAAACAAAAGAATAAGCTCTTGATGTAAATATTATTCATTGAAGCAATGCCAGATATTCTTCTATTGTATGAATGTGCAAATAAATTTTGTTGTATTTAATAAGCAGGGAATAGAAACAACTTTAATAACATTTTTTATTCTAGATTAAAGCAAGATATTACGGACATGTTTTTAAACCAAACTTATTGCCTCACCTAATTAGAGAAATCACCTCAGTTGGGTTGTTATTATGCCTAAAATATGGTCAATTAGGGTAACAGCTGATATTTGTTGGTTTCATTTCATGAGTGGAAAATTGTTTATCTAATCAGTTAAGATTTAGCATGAGGAGTAGATGTTGAACTTTATCTTTTTAAAAGCCAAGTTTTTGATCAATCTGTAAATAAATAATATGGAAAATTGATCCAAATATGAAAATTCCAGTCAAAATCTTCTGATATCTCCATTTCATTTTATTGATTGCATCTAGTGTTGACTTCCAATACTTTGAACCAATTCTCTGGGAATATCATATGGGAATGATATTGCAAACTGTCCATTTCTTTTGTGAACATATTGTTAGTTATCGACTTTATCTGTATACCAGAAATACGTCCCACCCACACAAATTGATTTACAAGTAAGCAGCTGTTGGGATAGTCTCACCAAATTATTGCGTATGATATGGTCAAACTATTTTCCTCATCTATTTGTTCATTTATTCACAACATTTCAGCCATATACCCTCTAGGCTTCATCAGATCATCTTGGTTCTAGAATGTGAAACGTGAATAAATGAATATATAGTCAAAGAAAATAGTCTGACTATAACATGCACAATAGTTAATAAACCCTAACAAAATACTGACAGGATTTCTCACCAAGTTCTTTTATACATTATCTAAAAAATTACTGTATCGACAGGTATAGAAAATCTGTGGTAAGATGTGAGGTTATTCAATGTTCCGCATTCTTTTCCAATTAGTTTATAATAATCATGAATAGCTTATTGAATGAAACAATTTTGAAAAAAAAGATTGGTAACATCTGATCACATTTGATCCCTTGATCTAGTGGTTATTGGAATATCTCAACAACTTGTAAATAAAGATGAACTTAGTGCACTTTACAGCCTAACAGTTTGTGATTGTTTATATCAAGGAAGTTGCTATGTAGAACTAAGAAGCCTAATCAATTTTTCCTTTAAGATACAAAGAGCCTAAAAAGTAGGCTACATTACTGTTAACACAATGCACTGGTTACTGATCTTTCACACAACCAATTGACTGTATACACTCACACACTCATGCTTGTGTATGTGTTGTGGAGTGTGCACACGCACGTATATGTGGGTATGCTTGACGAATTGAACAAATGCACAAAAGTAAGATTTTGAGGAAAAATGATTTATAAAATCATAGCTACCATGAATGATGTAAAGAATAATACAAGGGATTTTTAGAACACAAAATAATTATCGTAACTTAATTAGACAGATATTAAAATATGTATAAGCCTCATCGCTCAACATACGAAGTATGAGGGGATAAATATTTACATTATTTACCTTATATCAATCAGTAGATACCTCGCAGTAATTGGACAGAGTTGGGTTTCAATCAAATGTCCCTCAGCTCCTCATCTATCTATAAATGTGGGTTACATTTATTAAAAGAGAAAAACTACTACAAGAAATGCAACAAAAATTAAGATGAAGTACATCAAAAGAAAATGTAGATAATTCACAAAGAATTAAGATTTGAAGGAAGTATCAAAAGAGAAAAATATTATCGAGACGAAAATTAAAACCTGCTGTAATTTTCAAAAGAATAGAAAATAACAAATATACTGGAAGAAATTTGGAATTTAATCTATTGATTAACTAAGCTCAACTGTAAAATCAAAATCAAGTCAAGTCAATGAAGAAATACTCGCCATCACAGTCAATAACTGAACAACAGCAGCATCAAAAGAGTCATGTAAGAAAATTGCATCAAAATATATATATATGATCAGAATAAATTTTATTTAGGATATTACCAGTGTTTTTCACTGGAAAATATCTAAAATAGAGAAAAACACACCTAGATTCTGGAGAGTCTGGATGTTATTAATAAACCTCTCTAAATGAGGCTCATAAAAGGTCAAAGAAGCCTTTTTACCCCAAATTAAAAAAGTCATTTCTAGAAGGGGTCAAGTGGAGTACTCATACCAATTTTCAAGTTGGTAGACAAAATGGTATGGCCAAGAGCACTGGAAAACACAAATGCATGCACATGTAAAAAAAAGGATAGCACCCTTTGCCATGGTGGCAACAGTTGTTCAATATGTTAAAGGTCCTTGATACAAATTCGGCATCCTTAATATTTCAGTAACAATAATTTTTCTTTCATGGCAAATATTTATGACTTATATAGTTGATTCCGTTAATGTTCATAATGCATGATGTATTCAGTTACATTTACAATTATATCAAGAAATTCATGCTTAAGTTTGCCCCTGCACTCTTAACATCTGTTTATATTTATCAAATAATAAAATCTATAAATCTTTTATATTAATCACTAATTAATGATTAGTTCCTAGCATGGAAACAATGTACAAGTGGATGCAGAAAATTTTCCTGCACGTTAGTGTGAACCTGTACAACTGTTTGACCTTTAGAACATGGAAATAGTTGTAGATAAGTCATACAAATCTAAAAACTATTATTTTACTTAACAATACAAAGTAAAGCACCTATTCTAAATGTTTAGCTTAGAACTTGGAAGTGCAGTTAAAATGTTTTTCTACCCTTGGAGAAGTTGTTATTTTGTGCTAGTTTTTGCTCAAACAATAGTTTCTTAAAAATACTAACTTTAAATCATAGCAATTCTTGTCACCACATTTTATTCTGGTAAAACTCTTCAAAAGTAGAAGAAATATTACTAAAGTATACCATATAAGGCTGGCAAATCTACAATAGAAAAGGCTCAAATATTGATATAGATTCTATACTAGTAAGCCTTCTATTAATTGATTTGTTTGTCCCACTTTCAGAAAAAAGCTATAAGGCCTACTGACTTGATATTTGACATGATGACTCACAAAAAATCAACTTGTAACAGACTATAGGAGGTTGAACTTTGAGGTCATATAAAGTCAACAGGTCATTTCTTTCTAATCTCTGAGTCTCAACATGGAACAAATAATTTTCATGTTAGAAGTTTCTCCAATTGTTACTCTCATGAAGTGCACCAAATTTTTTTTTTTTTTTAAATTATACAAGATTTATTTGTTTTTTTTATTTGTCACGAAGTGTAGATAAAAAGATTTTAAAAAAACCTCTGAAATAGAAACTGATCATATTTAACTTTTATTTAACTCAAAAACAGAAACATAATGTCTTTTTTTCCTATTGACTACAAAATATTCAAATAAGCAAAAGATCAAAATGAAATTGATTGACATATCACTGCTCATTTCTTCAATATTGTGAGAACGAATAAAATTAAAATATTGACTCTATTCATACAAAATACTTTCTATCTTTTAATCTCTATTTCTTTTTGGAGCAGCAAAATAAAGTCTTGGAAGAAAACAATTACAGCTAGGACCTCTACATAAGTGAAGATTGAAAAAAAAAAGTAAATACAGTTTGATGATGACATGTAAGTCGATAGTCAATATAATCCCATCTGTTAAATCTAATAAGCTGTCCTCTGCCAGCATTGAGAGGCTTGAGAATGTAGTACCTACAGATTTGTAATGATCAAACAGATTGTAACTAACAATTGGATTATGCTATTAGTGAGTATTTATATAAAAATTATCTGTGTCATGCTCCAGCAAGGAAGTAAGCAAAAATAAGTTATGCCATTGGTCTATATATAAACAAGCCAAATACACTAAGAAAATAATGTACTGCAAGTGTAAAAAAAACATTTTGTAAAATAAGTGTATCAATTTACACCTTCACCTTCTTTCTCTGCTTGTAAAATTTCATCATATATGTAACCTTAAACAGCCAATGTAGAATTATAAATAAGTCTATTTATTTATTTGCTTGAACAGATGATGGCTAGTGTGTGAATCATCAGTACATCCTGGTAGTGCTGACACAATTACTCAGGAGTCCAAAAAGCCCCCCTCTCCCTCAACTTTGAACCAAGATAGAAAAAAAAAAAAAATATATATATATATATATATATATATATATATATATATATGCTTCTGAAGAAGGAATTTTACACTTTCAATATAAAACTATCTGGTGCCTTCTTTTTCACGTTAATATTATACCTTCATGTATCAGTCATAGAGTAGTGGTTAGTTAATTTTTTAATTTCTATGATAAAACAGTGGTTATCCTTGTTTCTGCTAAATATTTAGCAGTTTCAGTTTAGCGTTTTCATTAGCTTTGCTCACCTCTGAACATATTGCATTTTTTAATTCTACACCATAAGTGTCTTTTACTTCGTGAACATCAGTACTTTTATCTCTAAAATAGGCATATTAGTTTTTATATCTTTTATACAGTAAAAGAAGTATTAGCTGTGTAACACCCCCTATACTATTACTCAGAAATTAAATACGAAACCCTTCTTTTAGCTAGATATCGAAAACATCTTCCTACAACGACCCCTGGATGCACATGCTCATTGGTGCAGTCATTCCTAGCTCATTGCACTTGTTGCCAGCTACTCTCTCTCTCTCTTTCTCTTTCTTTCTCTCTAAGATCAGTATCATGTCACCGACCTCCCTGCTTATCCTATCTTGACCATTTTTCCACTTAGACCAATCTCTGTACCAACTTTGCCCATTTCAGTTCACTGATGTTGAGGCACTGGAAAAATTTTAATTCTATTCAGTTTCAAGTTTTATAAAATTTCGAAATTCTATTTTTAGAAACTAAAATTGTTATCTTCATTTGGATACATATGGTTTAAAAAACTTAAAAAATACGCATCATTGTATAAGTTGTTATATTTCATAAATTATGCAAAATCAGAAATGAAATGGAATATTGCCAACTCTACCTAAAAATGAATGATCGTAGCCAACTCACTTCATTTTCCTCAATTTTTGTAAGTTTTATTACCTCTCTCAACCAAAAGTTCATTGCCTACCTACTTTAACTAGACTCTTCAGATAGTGATATTAATATTGTATATATTTATATGTATATATACGTATATATATATAAAATTATATAAATATATACATATATATATATTAAAATATATATATGTATATAATTATATGTATATATATATATAGATAAATATATATGTGTATAATTATATATAATTATTTATATATATATATATATAATTATTTACATATATATATATATTCATTTATATACATACATATAATTTTTTACATGAATATATATATATCTATTTATATATATATATATATATATATATATAATTCTTTATATATATATATATATATAATTATTTATATATATATATATATATAT
>OY735200.1:9196637-9201637 GCA_963457665.1 Thysanoteuthis rhombus
AATCGAAAACATCATAATAGTTAACAGCAGATATCTGAATATTCTAGACACTGAAAGTCTGAAGTTTATATATTCATAACTCATTTATATATACAATGGGTTCATAAAATAACACATTTTAAAAAAGGAATGATTCTTTCAAAGAAATTTCTCAGTCACCTCCCTTAAATATACAGTTAGCTGATTGGTAGATACACTCAGCTGAGGATAAAGCTGTGTATATCAGTCAATCAGCTGACTGTAAATGTGAGGGAAGCAACTGAGAACTTTCTTTTCAAGTCCATTGCTCAATGATGAAAATAGCACTTATTTTACAATACAAATATCTATTTTTCAACACAATCTCCTTCCTTGTTAATGAACGTAACTCAATGCATCTTTATAGATCACACCCAGTAAAAATTGTAAAGCTAATTCAGTTAATAACTATGTCAGGCTATGAACTCATATAACTGAAAAAGGAAAAAGAGCTATGAACCGACTGGAGATCATGAATCTATTAAAAAAAAAATTTAAATTATACAAATAATCTGATGTAGCTCTACTCCAAACATAAAGTTGACTTTGTTTTGTTAGGATGACAAGAACAATTCTCATTAAATTTAGGGGAGTAAAAATTAACATTCCATTATTGTGATTTGAAACCGTGACCAGCTGATTAATTGTCATGTCACTTACCAACTATGCTAAATTGCCAAGCCTTACATATCTACCTAAATTTATACTTCATATATACAAGGGCATATTTCATTCTAAAAATAAATACATTTAAAAAAAGTAACATTTCCCTATCAGGATTTGAAATCAAGATCTAAGTGATTGGTAACTGACTCTCTTAATGACTGAGCCAAACTGACAAGTCTTACATATCTATCAGACATGCAAAGTCTTATTTCATTCTAATAAATAAATACATTTATACAAAAAAAAAACAATATATTTTTATCATTTTTGTATTTATTGTATATACAATACAAAGGTCACAGTGATTATCTCCAGTTGAAATAGAAGTTGAAGTAGAGTTTAACCCAGCAGAGGTCAGGCTTGTAACTTTGAAATTGATATTAGGAAAATTAAATGTTAAATCAATGTGAATAACTTCAGATTGAAGTTACTTCTCTTACACATTTTAGTAATATTTTGTTTCAATTTAATTCACGATAGAGTTCTATTTTTCCAATCCCCCCATTGAAGGGTTCCAAAACAGTTTTGAGCAGTTTATGAATCTAAGAGTTAACAGTCCATAATATTGTGAATTATAATGAGAAATTTAAGTATGAAATAATGTGAATGATATTCCATGCCTTCCTCCAATATAACATGGTTTGTGATATACAGTTGGTAGTTGTTGGACCCCTACATTTTTATCTATTCTATTGCCCACTCATTTTAAAAAACATGAAAAAAAAACAGAAGCACTATTTGCTACACCTTAAGCCCCTTTTAAGACAGTGGTGACCCAGCCCCCACTAAATATATATTGGACTTATGCTGGAAAACCAGCTGTAAAAATAAAATTTATGAGACAAAAATGTTTCATCAGTCAATGAAAAAGACATTTTTTAAATAATTTGTGCTTTTCCCTATGGTATTTGAAAGCACAGGATCATACAGGTTGAAAGGCTGAAATCATTGATGTAAATATTTTGTTTCTAGGTACTGAAATTTGGTATACTTTCAATTATATTGTAGTTATTTTGGTGGTATTATATAATTAAAAAAAAAACATTAAAGAATGTCTTTGTTTATTTGTTCAAATCTCACTTGGATTTTATATGATAGTCAACGTTAGCTGTATTTCATCTATCACCCAACTTTGAATATTGCCCATACTCACCTTGTAATTAATGCAGCCTGGTTATAATGTGGTATCTTTGTTGGACCCACATTATGGGGGGGGGGCGCCTGAATTTTTCTTTGGAGCATTACCAAAATCTTTCAGGAATTCACCAAAGGTTGACATTTTTGGTCAATTATCAAAGTATGATTAAAAATGACAAAATTTGTCATATATATACATTACATAAATATTGCTTTGAGTCTATAAGTGAAAACTATAATGTAGACTTTTCAATTCAGTTCCTGGTGCTGAATAAGCGAAATTACTTTTAGTTTAATGATTTTTTTTTCATTTCAATGTCAAACCAGATAGATACATAAATAGTAATAAAGTAAAAAAAATAAAGATTATGATATACTTGTGATTGGCATTTATTATAAAACAAACTTGGCAACAAGACAGATGCTGACAAACTGAAGTTCATAAAGGAAACAAAACAACACAGGTGATAGCTCAGTGGGAAATTTTTTTATATGCATAAGTTAAAAGGGGCTCCATTGCGAAATGGAAATTTTCTCAATACAGAAAGTAATGATAAAAATTGAAATCAGACTGCATAGTTTCATACAAATCCGAAACACAATCTTAATCCTTGGAAATCTTTGTTGAAAATCATGTGCACTAAATTAAGAATTAAGAGCAGGGACAAGTTGGTAAAAAATTGATGATAAGTATGACTTTGGAATTTCCATTTAAAAACAAAAAACACTTGCTTCTAGGCTTATTACTTTGAGATAAACAGGACCAAAATGAAGATATTTGGTAAAATAATTCTTTTAGACACCAGTGACTGGAAGGTAAACAATCAGCTCTTACTCTGGCTTATTTCAGTCAAGATGAAAAAATATTGCATAGGTGTGTGCACACATATACATGAAACACTGTATTTATACATTTTGCCTTCACACATACACTCATTATATATCATTAATTCTATAGCCTGACAACAATTAAGTGAATTTTTTTAACTTTGTAGCTATAACTTTTAATAATATATACTTTTCAGTTTAAATCTGTGGGGTTATACTTTCAAATACACAATGTTTCTATATTCAACATCACTTGTACTTTATTTCTTGCAAAATTTTAAAAAGGTTTCAGAAGCACAAGACAATTCTATATTGCTAGTAATAGAAGTGGAAAAGAAAATATTGATGTGTATCATTAATATTATATTACTTTATAACAATAGAGCACTAATTTTTTGTGATGTTGAATCCAATATCTCGCTCAAATACTATTGAGATTTTCCAGCATTTTACTATGAAAATGTAGAATGTAATGGCAAATATGATAGAATTACATAGAATAATCTTTGAATATTTTCTTGGATTTCCTGTAAATCAAGTTTAACCTGTTACTTTGAATTTTCATGGCAAATCTAACATGTTTAAAACTACAGAAAAACAATTGTTAAAAGCCTGCACCATAAAACAAGCATTGTTCATGTGTATCACATGACAAACTGGATAATTTGGTCCATGAACATTGAGTTTTTCACTAGCCATGTTGTAATTAAAAATGAATCAATAAGGATTTAGATCTTTTGTAAATCTTTCAGAGCCTATTCAGGAGATACTAAATATATTCTAGTACCAATAAAATCTATATTACTTTCCGTTATGAATAGCTATGTGAAAAAGAAATGTTAAGTGTACAGAAGATAAGAATAAACATTTTTCAAGGGAGCAATTTTATTTAGATAAACTGTCATCATTTTTAGAGCAGTTGCTCAATAAATTTTTTTGTTCAGAAACTATTATCTGTATTTGTTTCACAGAGGTTTGGCTCTTTGATTAGATTCATTTAATTAATCATATCAGAGAGATCTCTAACTATAGAGTTCCTCATTGATATAACCTATAGATCATATTGATGACAAGCACCTTAGAATTAGTCAAATTGAAAAGGATGGGTCTTCATTGTACATCTGAAGAACTCAACTCATATATCAGCAGTCTTACAAACATAGATAAATTCGATTTGGCTTTACGAAGTTTATTACTATAAAATGAAAAGCAAAGTTGTTACTTATTTTACCTCATCAACGATTGTTTTCAAAAACTGAATAGGATTTTTTTTAATAACTTTGTTCATTCATTTTTTTCAGATCAATCAATTCTGGGGTGCTTGTTATCAATATGATCCTATTCTACATATTGAATGAATATAAATTTGTGACCTCTTCAAAATTCAGAAACATCTTAAATAGTAGAATTGTAGTGTCACCTCCCAAATACAAAAGAGATTGAAAAAAATTGAGATCTTTTTCAAATGGGTTCAACAATAGTGCGGTTATAATTACTGCAGCTTTTGGTTCAAGTATTGCCGTAAATATTGATATAACTAAGTATAAGCTGGAAAAAAACAAAAAAAACAAACACACATTAAATCATAAGACCTTAACCAGTGTAATTTCGAACAGTATAGAAAGTTTTGAAACCAATTAACTGCACTATTCAAGGCATACCTGTTTTGTTAATTAGAAAATTCACTTGAAAGAAAAGCAATCAGAATTTGTAACTAAATTACTTGAGGATATTGAAATATTGTATAATTAGCTCCTTTGAAACAAATTTTGGGGTAAATTTGATAGCTGACCTGAATGAAATTTTTCTCACTTTGTAGCTTGATTACTAATATATCAATTGCACATTACAAGATCAAAATAATCTAATTTAACTCTTATAACCTGATTTTTTTTGAGAGGATAAGTAGCTTTTTACCAGCCATTGAGATCATCTTTCTTAATCTATCTTTACATTGTCTATTTTCTTATTTTTTGATTATACTTCAAAGTATTAGAGCTAGTTCAGAGTTGGCCTGATTGCATAGCATTGCAACAGTGCATTGTACAAAGCTATTTTGCTTTTAGTTTGAACTAGACATAAAATAAACAGTTTGCAATGAAAAAAAATCATACTAGAATATGACAATGTCCTTTTCCACTGGTTTTTTCAAACTCTTTCAGTAACAAAAAAAATGACAAATGGTGGGAATTTAAAACTTGACATTGACTAACACAATACTGGTCTTTTTAAATTTGAATATTCTTTAGATTCTCTAGCTTAAATTTTTTTCTCTATACTTTTTAATATACCTGACAATAGAGAATACATTCTGAATCTTGCCACTATACTATAAAAATTACTGATTAAAA